>CAJQUN010000065.1:600000-1133571 GCA_907163345.1 Haberlea rhodopensis | reverse complement strand
CATTTTCTAAAAGATGTTAACATTCCTCGATATTAACTAACTAACATCAGTCAATTAACCTTAACTGCTCTCTACTCTAATCATTCCTGATCCAAGATAGATCTTTGCAACTTGGTCTACAATGCAAAATGCATATCGCTTCGAAGAAAACCACCAGTACGCAGCTGCAACTCAAATCGGGCAACCCACGGCTACCGATCAACATAAAACACATCTTCACAGATGTCAACACCAGTGTGTACCAAGAAATCACATCTTGGCCCCAAACACTATCGAAAGCTCACAAAGTCACATGACTTCAAAAAGAACATGTAAGAAACTTCATTGTATTCTCACAACATGTGTCGACATTGACACCGAACGAATTCGAATCCTGGTTATCCATTGTTTACCCTTAGAATCAACAATCTAGTACAATGATAATTATCAAATTAAAATGAGAACGAACTACCTTACCCCAAGATATGACAACCTCTTATCAAAAGAGATTCAACCAAAACCTCACGATTTTATTCCTTAGAATGAATCGTCCATCGAGGTTATCAATCTCAAGGATACTACAATCTCCTACAAGAGATTCACCCATCTAGGCACGCTAATCAGTTACTCAACAAGCATAAAAATGCTAGCATACCTATATACATACCGATATATATGCCCCGACGCCAAAAACACCACAGGCATATTCAATGCAACTCGACTTGTTATCTCCAATAATGCTGACATGCCTCAGCACGACTATCGATCACTCAGTTATTCTCACACTATAGAGAATAATGATTGACGAACTATTGACTAACAATGTGAATCCAAAATCAACACCCACACAACTCGTATCTTCCAAAGATTCCAAACAGGCATTACAATACATCTTTCCCTACAAGGAAAGTATCATGCATCCACGACTCTCCAACTCAAACCATCGTTCGAACAATCTAGATACATTTATAACGCAATGCATCCCTGAACCAATAAATACATATGTAACTCTTTATTGTGTGTCAATGCCACTAACACAACACACTCTCAAATCCGTATACACGACGTATACAAACTGTAACGATGCTCCGTACTAACAGAATAGTACTCAAACACTCTCAAGCATCTCTATAGGGATCTCCTTGTACGTCTCACAATTAAATCGAAGCAAATACTAGGTCCATCACCAGTAATGCATACCACGATTGATTCACAAATCAGCCCACAATCGATACAAACTGTCTACATGACAGCATTGCTCCAAATAAAAATTAACATACAACACTATCTCCCCAAGAGATACAATTGATATAGTAGTGTTACCATACTAACTATATCTCACAACTTCGGTTACGGTTCACCATCGCATCCTCAATGCAATATACTCAAATAGAGATAACAATAACTTGTTCACACTCACGTTTGTACTCCCAACAAAACTGAGCTGTAACAATACAATTACCTCAACGCATTTATGCGTATGAACGCTCTCTTGTGGTATCTCTTACCTCAAGCTCAAAAGCGTTTTAGTGACTACACCGAGTTCATTATAACCTCACATCGTATCATCACACGATTTCACCCTACTCGGTGCTGACAAGCAATATAGTGGCTACAACAAGCTCGCTGTATTATTGCAATGATATTCATCATACCTGGCTAGCAAATCGCAGCCTCCCCGGTATACAATAATGTACCATTCTTGTACTACTACCACTCTCACAATTCACGAATCACGTGATGAATTACTTATCGTAGTACAACCAATTAGATATAGTAGATCATCATCTAACATGTCTGTAATACCGATACACTAGGGGCATTTCAATGTCCTAAGCCAATATCATCTCAATCCTAACTCATTAGGATTTATCTACATATTCTCATGTGTATATGCAATCATTCCATTATGCCGCTATTGAGCGTGCAATGATTTATGATACTGTCGTTATTGAGCGAACGAGGTGATAGCATGAGATTAAAGTGTTGGATAATTGCAATGCATATGATAACAATAAATCATTGTTATAATGATTTTAACTTATTGTCGATTATAGATTATTGTCGATTATGGGATTGATGATTGTGATTATCAACTATGGATTGATGATGTGGTATTGTGAGAACAGGAACAGTGCATGAGATTTCTTATGAGCATTGTGTACTCAGGGAGTATTCCTTTATTTTACAGCATTGTGTTCTGTAAATAATTAATTGTGTATGTGTTGATATTGTGATTATGTTATTGATATACTCACATATTTCTGTTGGAACAGGTAAAGCAGGTACGTCATTGGCTCGGGAAATGAGTTCGAGCCGTGGAACAAGGATGCTCCTGGGAGTGAGGTACCATTATTGGTACATAGTAATGTGTCTTATACAAGTAGATACACATTTTATCAATACTCGTCTGCGAGCACCAAGATATCTGTATAAGTATTATAATGATTCTCTTTTCATTTGAATGTTGCATGCAATTTAATTGAGAGTAAATTGCATTAATGAATTGAGAATATGATTAGTGCATTATGATGTGTGTATAACTGGATTATGTTGAACGAAAACTGGATTTACGGGAAGATCATGTCCAAAATTTATAGACTCGTATTGTGAGTATGTGGCATGTGAAATGAGAGTTTCCCTAATGTGATAATTATGATACACTTATGACGATATAATGAACTAAAGATGAGATTAGGAGCCTATCAAGGAAAAAACGTCCCCCAACATGAATGAACATACCACTCTTGTCAACAGACACGTGGCTCGATTGATCGGCGCTTGGTGCTCGATAGATCGAGCCCCTTATTTCAACAAGACGGAATTTTTCTGCCTTGCTCGATCGATCGAGACCTTGGTCTCGATCGATCGAGTGCTATATTTTTTTTCCTTCTTTTCTTTAATTTACTTCAATTCCAACAATCCCCCCACATGAATTAAACTAATGCATGCATGCAATTGAGTGTTTTGAGGAACTATTATGGCATCTGGAGAGAGAGTTTGCGGCTTTGAATCTTCCATAGTAGTATTCAATCGGATTTATACTTAATAGTGAACTTATAGCCTTGAACTATTTAGTCGTTGGTGTAAACCAAGATAATTGAACCCACACCATAACAATTCTAACATTCATATTGGTTTCTTACGCTTGTGTCAGTTTTGGCCATAGACCACGTATGGTTTCATAAGTGCTTTCTATTCTCTGAAGCGGCCATACTTCGCACTTACGTAGCTGATCTCCTAAAAGAGTATCCCGTTGTACTCCAACATATCCTAATATGTCTTAGGAATCATTAAAGGTATTTTGCCTATCCTCGTACCATTTTTGCAGGCTACACCCCTTATCATAGGGATGGGTCGGAGATTAATTCTCCAAGGTGTTTATACAATCTCGTAGTTTGGTTGTCCAGTTTGAACCGAGATCTTGGGATCTCCAGCCACATAGGTTGGGTATCCACTACTAGATTTTGATTATAGGGTTTTAATCTCATTCCCCTCGATAAACTATATGCTTGATCTATATGCAAGCCTTTTGTCATTTGAGATCAACTGTTTAATAGTATTGTGTCTACGACGTATATGTCTAGACTTACCATTATACATGCTATTATGTGCCCTTCCTATAGCATATTGACTATCGCAATGTATTTTAATTGCAGGCACATGTTTTTGCCAACAAGGAATTTCATCCAAGAAACTTCTAAGCCATTCGACTTCTTCTCCCGCTTTATCCAAAACTATGAATTCAGATTCCATAGTGGATCTAGTAATACAAGTTTCCTTGGTAGATTTCCACGAACCTGCAACCCCTCCAATGGTAAACACATAACCACTTGTCGACTTGGAGTCTTTGTTTGTCCGATATCCAATTTGCATCAATGTATCCTTCCAATACAGCAGGATATCTTGTATAATGCAATCCATAGTTCAGGATGTATCTTAAATATTTAATTACCCTCATCAATGCCTTCCAATGATCATTGTTTTGATTGCTCGTGAAGATACTTAGTTTGCTAACCGCATATGCAATATCAGAATGTGTACAGTTCATGAGATACATGAGATTGCCAATTATCCTTGGATATTGTAATTGCATGACAGGGTCTCCTTTGTTGTTAACCAAATGTAGATTCGGGTCATGGTGTCCTTACAAACGATGTGTCATTGCGAGAAATTTCTCGAGTATTTTCTCCACATAATGAGACTGTGACAACACTCATCCTTCGGATATCTTGGAGATTTTAATTCCAAGTATCACATCAGCTTCACCCATATCTTTCATTTTGACATGTTTTATTAACATTTTCTTGGTCGCGTTGATGATTTCTAAGTTGCTTCCCACTATGAGCATATCATCAACTTATAAGCATACTATTACATATGATTTAGGCGAGTTTTTCATAGATACACATTTGTCACACTCGTTAATTGTGAAACCATTTGACAATCAAATTTTTCATGCCATTGATTTGACGCTTGCTTAAGCCCATATAATGACTTAATGAGTCTACACATCTTTTTCTCTTGTTCGGGAACCACAAACCGTTTAGGTTGTTTCATATAAATCTCCTCCTCAAGTTCCCCATTGAGGAATGTTGTTTTTACATCCATTTGATGTATCTATAAATTGTTTAGAGTAGCGATAGCAATGATTACTATAATGAACGTAATTCTCGTGACTGGTGAATATGTATCAAAGTAATCAAGGTCTTCCTTTTGTCTATATCCCTTTGCCGCGAGTCTCACATTGTACTTATCAATTGAACCATTGGACTTATATTTCCTTTTAAGAATCCATTTGCATTCTAATGGTTTACTTCCAGTTGGAAGGTCTACCAGTTCACGCATGTGGTTTTGCATTATGGATCCTATTTCGCCATTAATAGCCTCTTTCCACATAAGAGCATCAGGGCTAGATAATGCATCACTAACCGCTCTTGATTCATTGTCCAACATATATCTCATGAAGTCAGGACAATAATTCTTAGCCACTTTGGTCCTCTTGCTATGTCGTGGCTCTTTAAGTTCGTTTGAGTCATCGATAGCTTCTTCAAACGTCCTTTTCTTAGGACATATTTCCTTTTTTGTTTAGTAGGGAATTATTTCTTCAAAAAATACCACATTTCTTGATTCCAAGATTGTACCTTCATGCACATCATTTATTTCAGATTTATGTACTAAAAATCGATATGCACTACTATTATTAGCATAACCAATAAATACACAATCTATTGTTTTAGTCCCAATTTTCACTTGCTTTGATTTTGGTACTTCTACCTTAGCCAAGCACCCCACACTTTCAAGTATTTGTAGGAAGGTTTGTAGCCTTTTCATAACTCATAAGGAGTTTCATCCTTACTTTTGTGTGGTATTTTGTTTAGAATTTAGTTGGCCGACATGATTGCTTCCCCCCCGCAAGTTTTGTGGTAATCCAGAACTTATCAACATAGCATTCATCATCTCTTTCAGAGTACGATTTTTACGTTCGGCAATACCATTTGAGTGTGGTGAATAGGGGGTAGTGGTTTGGTGAGTAATGACGTACTCAGTGCAAAATTCTTCAAACGGCATTCCTTATTCTCCACATCTATCGTTTCGAACATTCTTTATCTTTTTGCTAAGTTGATTTTCAACTTCATTCTTGTATTGTTTAAATACTTCCAATGCCTCGTCTTTGCTTCTTAGCAAATAGACTTAACAATATCTCGTGCAATCATCAATGAAAGTAATGAAGTACTTTTTCTTACATCTAGTTTCCAAAAACTTTAGATCACATAGATCCGTATGAATTAATTCAAGAGGCGTCGTAGTTCTTTCAATTGAATGGAATCACTGTTTCGTTAACTTGGCCTCGACACAAGTCTCATGCTTATGTTTCAAGTTAACATTCATTTGAGGCAATAAGTTTAACTTCATTAATTTGTTAAGTGAACCATAATTCACATGACCCAAACAATCATGCCATAAATTGCAAGACTCAATCAAATAAGTAGAATCATTCACTTTATTGCTTTCAAATTGGCGTATAACCGTCATTACATTCATTTTGAAAAGGCTTTTCTCCATATAGCTTTTTCCAACATTTTGGAGAGTACAATTTTCCAGATTATAAAACTAGTCTAAAACCATCCATGACTAGAGCCGATCCGGATATCAAGTTCTTTCGGATGTAGTGAACATGTAGGACATCTATCAAAGTCAGCTCATTTCCCGAAGTCATCTTTAGAACTACCTTCCCGAGTCCAACTACCTGAGATGTAGTGGAGTTTCCCATGTAGAGGGGTGCCCACTTATTAGAGAGTATGTGGAGAACTTGGCTTTGTCTGAGCACACGCCGGGTTGCACCAGAATCGACGAACCATTCCATAGGATTGTCCACCAAGTTCGCTTCAAAGATCACAACGGTTAACATTAGATCATTCAAGTCATCCGAGATCCGATCATGTTCGGTCACATTGACTTGATCTTTTGCTTCCCACGAATGTCTTTGTTACGATAATCATTTGCCATGTGGTTGGGCTTTCGACACTTATAGCATTTTCTTTTGAACTTTTCGTCTTGCCATTGTTGGGGGTTGTACCGTCAAACTTAAGCTTTGATCCGGTTCTTTGATAAACAAGGTTAGCCCGTGGTTCCATTTGAAATCTACCCACCTTCCTCTCGGAAACTTGTCGAACCATAAGATCTTCAAGATTCATCTCCTTTCATTTGTGTTTCAGATAGTTCTTGAAGTCCTTCCACATAGGAGGCAATTTTTCAATCATAGCGGCGACTTGGAATGAATCACTTAGACTCATTTCCATCAGCATGAATGTCATGCAAGATCTCTTGTAGATCTTGCACTTGCGCCATCACAGGCTTGGTATCAACCATCTTGAAATCTGTGAACTATCCAACAATGATTTTTTTCATGCCGGCATCCTCGGATTTGTACTTCTTTTCCAGCGATGCTCAAAGTTCCTTTGTTGTTTTCACAAGACAATAAATGTTATATAATTTATTACCTAATCCATTTAGGATATAGTTCTTGCATAGGAAGTCGCTTTGATTCCATGCATCAAGTGTCGCCCTCTTTTGGGAGTCAGTATCTTCTTCTTCCTAGGAGCCTCCTCGGTTAAGAACCTTGACAAACTCAGTGTGATCAAATAAAAGAGCATCTTGTTGCCACCGTTTGAAGTCGTTCCCATTGAACTTTTCAGGCATTTCACCATGATGAACAGGAGTCGGTGTCGCACTCGAAGAGCCATTTGTTTTCGATATTGTCTTAAGATTGTTGTATGATATTTCTCTAGCAATGTGTATCTTAAGAATGTAGTAACAAAGATAAAATGGCTTCAAAGTTTATGTCGAGGTGATATTTGTAATCTCCGTCCTTAAGACGATATTGTCCTGCCTTGGTACTAACAGTTTGCTTTGACAATTTGTCTCTCAAGATACAACGACTATGACTTGTGATAGGAGCACTCCAAATCACAAGTGCGCAAACCACAAATGTTCAAAACACTCAATAAGAAGAAAGTTGATGAATAAACTAAACGCTCTTAATTTTCACTTTCATCTGATGTAGATTTCGAAAATTCTATGTTTAAACAAGTGGGGAATGTCTTATTTATAGTAAACCAAAAATATGTGTCCAAAAGATACCATTTAGATGTACCTATCAAGGACAAATGCACCACAATACGAATGAACACAACATTCTTGTCAACAGACACAGGGCTCGATCGATCGGCGCTTGGTACTCGATCGATCGAGCCCTTATTCCAACATACGGAATTTTTCTACCTTGCTCGATCGATCGAGACCTCGAGCGGTATATTTTTTTTCCCTTTCTTTTCTTTAATTTATTTCAAAATTCCAACCGTTTCTATGGTCAAAATAACATATTTAATCATTTTGAACTCCAAATCTTTGCGTATACGGAGAAACAGTTATTGACTTGGAACTACATAATTACAATTACCGAATACATGAATTTCATGTTCTCAAAAATATAAAAGTCACAAAATAACAAATATTAATAGCTATCTTCATTTATGTCGTAATAGTTCTAATTGTCCAGCTCTTTATTCGATTCTAATTCGACATCCTCTTCTTTATTTATCTGTCTTCCTTTATTTCGGTACTTTGTGATATTTTGTTTAAAAAATTTATATTATCAAATACTTATTATTTAAAATCTAAAAGTACGTTTTAATAAAAAAAATTAAAGTGGACTTTAAATTTTATCTAAAAAGCTCGTGCTTTTTCGCTCTTAAAGCGATCAACCTTAGGTTGACTACTTTTTTTCTCGTTTTTGAACAAATCAAGCTCAAATAACTAAATTGTTTAAAATATTTGTTTGATTAATATATATAAACTATAGTACTCTATTTTGAGCAACAAGACTTCTATAGCTTAGTGATTGAAGCTAATTATTCAAGTTGTAGGTCACGAGTTCAAATATATACCATAATTTAAATTTAGAAATGTAAAAAAAATTAAAATAAATATTTGAACCGTCGTTTAACAGGCACCATCGATTCACGGGTTAGAAAATTATGATCCGTAATCGGCCTACATATAGACGGGCCAGATACGGGTCCGATTTGTCGAACCATTGACCCATTGACCTGGTTCCGAGTTAGATCATTTATGACCCTTGATCGGATTTAGATATATGACAAAAAATAATTTAAGAAAGATAAAATATTATATATTATAAAATATATATTAGAGGGTACAATTGTCCTTTATAATTTTCGTGCTTCGCCCATTTCCATATCTAGTTTGCAAAATGAGATTGGTGGATAATCGGGAGTACAAATTGTCCCATAATAGACTACCATAAAGTAACTCTATGTTTTATCTATAAATTATATATTTATTAATTGCCGTTTTTGGGCAAAAGTAGATAATACTTAATTTAAGGAAACATTTTATGACTTATGTCAAAAGAATCTTTTAATTAATTATCATTAATGGATAATGATCTACAATAAACATGACAGCCACAATTTGGTCTACACCCACCTACACGTGGGAAAAAAGTCCAAACCCACTAACATTTTTTGGGCACAAACAGACAATAAAATATATTATATAATATTTTCTCAAAAATATATATAATAATATTTTAAAGTTTATCACTAGGTATAAAATTATAGTTGTTCATGACGCAGTTTTATTTTTTTTATACAGTGACAACGTAGAATCTCAGCGACATTGTATAAAGGGACTACAAAATATGTGTGCCAATGAGTCAGACTTGTTATGTCTTATATGGTAGATGACTGCATCTCCATCCACCATGAAACATAATAATCGTTGGTTATACCATTCCAACAATTTTATAGAAATCATCTCTAACGTTTTAACTTTTAATATAATTTCACTAAATAATAAAAAAGATTATACATAAAAAATGTATTTCAACCGTAAACAACATGTCCACAAAATTAATAGCGAAAATAACATTTACATGCGAGAAATCCCATCTGCAACAAATATGGCAAAGCTCTTAAGTCTTATATTTGAATCGTTTGAATTATTCAACACGAACGAGGATTTTTAGTCTCGATTGAATATAGCTGCACAATAGACGATTCATAATTTCAAAATTGCATGCTTAGGTTGGGAAATCAAACTCTTTGGAAATCAATATGTGCAGTAATTGTCATTTGTTTCGGAGAACGATTGAAGCATAGCGCTTGGGCTACTGTACAGTTTAAATATTAAAGTTGTACAATTACTAACGGCTATAACATTTGGTAAAGCATTAAGCGCTTGATCCTACACATTCCATTTCAATTCCAGTTCCAACTCCTTCTGATTCGTAGTAAAAACAAAATTTATTTCTTTAAATTTTATTAGTTAACAAAAAATAACTAATCTACTCATAAAATTTACAGTTCCGGTTCTAATTCCGATTCCGTTCTTGTTTGCTATTTTCATGAACCGAAATCAAATGGTAAATACTTAATTTTGATTTCAAGGAATCAAATGAGGAACGACTTTAGTTCCATTTTTTTTCTTTTTTGAATAGACGGCTTACTGCACAAAATAAATCTTTTTTTTTCTTCTTCAAAATAATATAGACAGGCACACTCATCTTTCAATGCACAATTGATAATCTAGAAGCGAATGGTCTAATTGTTGTATGTGGAGTGCTGACCTTAATCCTATAGACCTCATATGCCAAAACAATTTGGACCACTGGATTTACCCGTATCAATCCTTCGTACACACACAAATTAATCTTCACATGATTTTTTATTTTTTTAAAAAAAAAATAGGACTCACTCCCACCTTTTCCCTTTTTTTTTATACCAAAAACACGTCGTCCCAGATGTATAATCATTGTTTTTTTTTTTTTATAATGTATATTTTTCTTTAAAAAAATTTGCTTAACACGGCACAGATCTAGTTTTGCAGCTGACTCAAAACACCTAGCAGGATGAAACATCACTACCATATCAGTAACACTTGGTTCCAAAATTTAAGACCCATGAAAGTTGACCATGTACTGAAAATTCACCTACCAATTTAAGAAAAACTTTCAAAACCAACAAAACGAAATCAAACTATCATACAAGAAATCAATTGATCCAACGCATTTAGCTCACAGAAACAGGCAAATATAACCCCACCAAAAAAATACCCTGCCATGAATCCTCCCACTATACATGCTAGCTATAAGCTACTTATTTCAAGAAACTGAGTAGGCTGAACTTGAACAGACACATGTTTATTGATTTCATGCGAAGGAACGAAGCACAAAACGCAAACACAGACACGAAAATTGGATCACAGACAAGCAACAAGCACAATTAATACGAAATTGCCGCCGATCAAAAGGAATTCGATCGATGTCAATCCCCTTTCAAGAAGCGACCACAGCACTTGAAAACATATTTTAAGGCTCTAATTATCCATGAGAAGATGCGGCGCTTGATGGCGCCGCGGACAGGGGTGGGACTAACACATCGGCGGCGGTGGGATTTGGTCATCATCACAAAGAAGCAGCAAAGGTATTCAATTCTTGGTCAGTGAAAATTGAGAAAGAAATGTGTCAAAAGCTCTCTTTTATAGACTGAAAAGATACAAAATATTTAATTTATCTAGCTATGAAATTTCTTTGAAAACGAAATAAATAAATAGGCCAAGACGCGTTTCGGAAAACGCGTGGATGCGATGGGATTTGCTTATTTTGAAGATGAAAGATTGATGGTGGTGTTATATGAAAATTGGAACCAAAACTTTGTAAAAATAAAAATTAAAAAAAAAATGGATTTGAAGTTCTCGATTATAGTTGGTTAGTGTTAATTTATATACATATAAATTCATAGAATTATAAACAGAAAATGATGATCATCTTCTTGTCGCGTATCAAATTACAACCACTGAAACTGCTGGTAGTACACACAATTCATCAACACTACTCGATCCGATCAATCTCAGATAAATAGTACTATATATTTAGTTGCTTTTAAACGACTATGATATTTGGATTAGTCTTGAAATAAGACCGAAACAACATATAAGTATTTTTGGCACGAAAACAAAGATTTCGGCCACAAGAAAAATCACCGGAGAAGCATGTTTCTCAAGAAGAAAAAGTGCAACAAGTTAAATGCAACCCTAGTTTCATGATGTTAAATGCAACCCTATTGGCAATTTATCATAAGCCTTCTCCAAATCAATAAAGACCATATGCAGATATTTACTCATCTCGTGATATCGCTCTATATAAGTTGACGAAGTAAATGGATAGCTTCCGTTGTTGACCGCCCAAAGATGAACCCGAATTGGTCTCCGAGATTTTAGTCTCTCACTTTAACCCGATTTGGTTGTCCGGGATTACTTATATGGTTGGAGCTTATATACGAGACATACCCATTGAGATATGAAACTATGACATTATTACTTGTATGGTTGGAGCTTTTAATTTGAATATAGTGTTCTTCTCAAATATGTGGATTTTTTTAGCATTTTGCTGTTTTTGTCCATGTAGTTTCTTAAAATCAATAACGATTTAATTGACTAAAACTAACGAATCATCATATTTTTTCACAACTTTTTAAGATCTTCAAACAAAAATGGATTCAAAATATAAGCAGGGGATTCAATTTACAAATAAAACTTATATTTTAAATTTTTTGACCCTATTCTTAAATTCTATGAGTGAAATCAGGGGTGGCTAGCTTGGGCTTCAGCCTTAGCCCAATTCCTTTTTAAAGGGGAGGAGGTGGCCATCGAGCTTGGATGGATGAGGGATGAGGAGGAGCAACGGCGTCGCCTATCTGGAATTGGATAGCATCACCATCACCTTTGCCGGTAGCATGGCGGCCGTCGATTAGAAACTCCCAAAAGATTTTAGTAATAGATTTTTAGTCAATGCAAAACCAGGATGCAAAACTAGAGAGAATAAGCAATTTTTTTCATGGGAGAGAGAAGTGAACTTTTAAGTCCTTTGTAACCATCCATTCAAGCCTTCATTTATTTATTAATTAAGTTTTTGAAAATTTGAAATATTGATTGATTATATATTCCATATTAATATTTATGATGTGAAAATCGAGTATATGATATGAATAATTTCTAGATTTTTTTATAGTCTAATAAAAATTAAAATCTCGATTTTCTATTCATAATAGTTTTAGTTATAATTAATATTTATGGATAGTCTTTATTATTTTCAAGATTAGATATGAATTTAGGGTTCTAAATGTTCATTGTACTAACTCATTAAATGTATTTAATTAGCTTTATTAAATAAATCACTATAAACTATCTATTATAATATTAAATGAAAGTGTGTTGATTTAACGTATTTTTAATCCATAACCGATGAATTTTGACTAGAGTCTGAGTGAATAAAATATAGTACTGAAATTATCCGATTATATAAATATATATATATCGTCTAAAATATTTATCTATTTTTATCTTATTCATTTATGAATGTGACTGATATATTATCTATCATTGTAACGTTATATTTATTGTGCATCTTGACACATTAGTTTTTTATTAATAATTTTAAATATTATATTTATTTTAGTCAATAAACCTACAAAAATCCTGATTTCGTCCATGTTAAATTTGCTCCTGAGTACAAGAGTCTAGATCATTTTGTTCATTGATCCAATCAAACTCCCAATCAATGTGTTTTTGGTCTACAAGCTATCAAGTATAGAAATATTGAGGCATATGATCGTCAACACGGTAATTTAATTAGTTTATTAATTGGTTATTTAATTAATCCCTGGGAGTTGTAAGTGCCGATAGTTAATTAATCCCTGGGAGTTGTAAGTGCCGATAGTTTGTAGACGTTGTCTGCCCATAATTTTAAAATGTAATTATAAAATTAATTATATCCTTAATATATTATACCATAATCATAATGCATACATGATAAGAAAGATAACATAATATATATTGTCAGTCTACCTACCAATTTCCATATCTTAATTTTGATTGATTGCAAGTGTTTTTAGCATTTTTTAAATGACTATCACTTGTCAAGGTATACTTTTTGGCTACCGTAGATTAATTGTCCAAATTTATCAGTGCATTGGATCCATATAAAAAAATAAAACATTGTTAAATCTGAATCATTGACCCAACATTTAGGATAATGCTATATGAGAGAGCAATAATAACCAATTCAGCCGAAACCATTCTGGGTTTTCAATACAATAGATCAAATTAATCCACTGAAGATTATGAGGTTGGACGTTCCTCGTTTTTCTGGGGAAAATGTTTCTGTGTGGATATCATGAACCCAGCGCTACTTTACACTCTACTCGCAAGCGCTTGGTCATTGCTTTGTTCCATCTAGATGGTGACGCTCTAGATTGGTACGATTGGATGCACAAGAAGTCAAGAACCAATTGTTTCCGGCAGGAATTTTTATCGGCAATTGACATACGTTTTGGGCCTTAGTCGTATGAGGATTCATTTGGCAAGCTGAGTAAATTGGTACAACAAGGTTCTCTGGCAGATTATCAACATCAGTTCGAGCACCTTACGAACCAGAGTCCTGGAGTTCGAGAGCATGTATTGATCGGTTGTTTCGTCTCTGGTTTGGGCTCGGATTTGCTCAAAGAAGTTCAAGTCTTCAGGCCACAATCTTTGGTGCAAGCCATAGGTATGGCTCGGTTACATGATGATAAGAGTTTGGACCATAAAATTGGTAATAGGTTTTGTGATGATAACTACAGAGGTGACAAACCACATACATTTCCAAGCCCTCCACCCTTATTACCTACACCAACCAGTGACGGTCCTCTTCGGCAATTCAAGCAGCCACCAACAGGCATTATCAAGAAGCCATCATCAAACGAAATGGTTGCCCGGAGGGAGAAGGGTTTGTGCTACAATTGCGATGAGAAATTCTCACCAGGCCATAAATGTAAGGGCAAACTGATTTTCTTTATGGCTGATGATGAAAATTCCACTCAGGAAGAACTACTGCCATTGCTGACCGCCCAAGAATCCCAAGAAATGATACCTGAAATCAGTCTACATGCAATGGAGGGACAGGTAACACCGAGAAACTTTACGTATTCATGCACAAATTTTGGGGCTCATTTTACAAACATCGACCATATCTTCTTTAGATGTCAAATTTGGAAAGGAATTCAAGATTGGCTTGGGATTGTTTCCGTAAGTCATGGGTTTCCTTATGGACATATGGTGCAACACGTGGGGTTAAAGCCACATTCAGTGCGTGCCTTCAGAGTTGGATTGCATTATGGCAATGTGTAAATTGGAGCATCTGGTATCATAGAAACAACTTAATTTCAAAGGTGGTGAGCGACAGGTTGGTTTCTTGAACCCTTAGTTTTGTTTGGGACATTTTTCTGTGTAATCTTGAGGGTTTAGATTCTAGTAGTAGCGTTTGAGGTGGTGTTGACTTGTAAACTTTTAAGTATTTTTGGTACTCTTAATTCAAATAAATTCTTTTTCTAATAAAAAAAAAAACAAACACTCATTGATGGGGTAGTATACACAGTTTCATGCAAGAAAGAGTTGTCAATTTCATGTATTACTCTTTAGGTGCATTTTACCTCATATATTATTTTTTTAGGTACATCAATGGTACAATTGACAATTTAACATGTAAGTTCAAAAGTCAGACACATAAGAAAGCACTTGCCACACAAATTATAAGTGGACGTTGTGTTTTGCAACTATTTACAAGCTACATGTGATAAGCTGTATATTTTCGAAGCTCCAAATATACATAGATACACACACAAACAAACACATGCATAGATAGTTTCACACTCTATCTTCCACTCTCGACTTCCTTTTCAAGTGCAACTAAATTGCCCTCTTCTCGCTGTTCCGACCCAAATTTGTATAATTTTTGGCATACACTAAATCATTTTTCCTAGACAAAATTCTACCCATGTTGTAACTCTTGAACATTTTCGGAAATTAAATTTGATTTTGGCCAACTGTTATGATATGGCTAAACAAGTTAATTGGGTCTTACAAATAATTTGGGTTAAAATTAGAATCCACAAATTTGTGTTAATCCTAGCCGTCGGAGAATGAGGTGGCTGTTGGATTTGTATCAAACAAAAACATTTTGAGAAATAAAATACAAGTTACCTCTTTCTTCAAAATATAGTTTTCCGAGCTTTGGATCTAACCTGCTTGATAAAAGGTCACTCCTCTTTTGGAGAAGATTTGTGTTCGGGTCCTGTGGTGTGCATAAAAATTTTTTAGCCCCTCACCCTAGCAAAAAAGTATATATATATAATTTTCTCTCTGTAGCCTTTGTAGTTATAAAAGCTTCTCCGTACGAGGAAAAATTGCTCTTAATATAGTGGTTTCAAATCTTTGTTTTACTTCTTTCGGGACTAATTGATCATGACTTAAAAGAAAGATGATCTTTGCACTAATGACTGATTTTGTGAAGAAATGTGATTCAATATTAATGATTTTATTATGAAGTAAACTTTCGTATGCTCACCAATGTTTGAAGAAGAGTTACATTCCAGGCTAAAATTACAAGTTCACCTTACTTTTTCTCTACGATTACAAGTCAACCAATCACCTTCTTCTTCCAAACCAATTGTTGCTTCCGAAATGAAAAAAACTGATAAAACCTAAGCTGACAAAATCGAAGTTATCAAGAGCTGAAATCAGCAAATTGGACCGGCAAAAGAGGAAGAATTGGAATCTCTTCATAGGTGATATCAATTCTGGGGATGGTGCTTCTCCTAGAAAGCAGAAGTATAAGTTTAAGAATAAAAATCAAAGGAACCATCGTCCAAGTAAGTTCCTTCCAAAACCAACTCTCAGCAACTCAACTACTGATAGCCTTATCAGGAATCGGAATCTCATTAATTGTGCAAACTTAATTGAGCAAGAAGCAATAGAAATCTGTGAGTTTGGAAAAAATTTAAGGGTTAAAGGATATGGGGACGACTCCAAATCCATCCAGGCTCTAGTCGAAATGGAATTAAGGGATAAAGCTGAAGCTTCAAAAAGGTTAGAAAAAGATCAATTGGGTGGTGCAAGGATTGTTGATCAATGATTATATTGAGCTACAATGTTCGAGGGTTGGGGGGGCATAGGCAAAAGGAGAATCATCAAATCTATCGTTATAAGAGAAAGGATTGAATTTTTGTGTATCCAAGAATCCAAGTTGGAAATTGTGGACAGGAAACTTTGTCGATCACTTTGGGCAGATGATGACTTTCATTGGGTTATGAGAAGCTCCAATGGGAATTCAGGAGGGTTAATTAGCATTTGGAATTCTAATGTGTTCAAGCTGGACAAAGTTTGGGAGGACCAGGGGGTTTTAGCAGTTAAAGGACTTTGGGAAGGCATCGAATGTATAATTGTGAACACATACTTTCCATGTGTGCTATCTGAAAAACTATCTGTCTGGAATTGTATAAATAATAACATCAAAGCAAAAATTGATTCCAGATGGTGTGTGGTAGGAGATTTCAACGCAGTTCGTCATCCTTCAGAAAGGAGAAGTTCAATTGGGCTGAGGGATTACAATGGAGAAATTAAAGAGATTGATGCTTTCAACTTCTTCATCATGGATTCAGGGTTAACCGATCTTCCTCTGCTCAAAAGGAAATATACTTGGTACAGAAGCAATGGTATAAGTATGAGTAGGCTTGATTGTTTTTTAGTCTCTGAATCTTGGTTAAAAAGCTGGCCTTAGTTAGAACAAACAGGTCTGGAGCGAAATATATCAGATCACTGCCCACTTCTATTGAAAAATCAGATCAAGGATTGGGTCCCCAAACCTTTTAGAGTTCTTGACTGTTGGTTGCACCACAAAGACTTCTTTAAATTCGTCAAGAATGAATGGGATCAGATTCAGAAATTCGGCTGGGGGTCTTACGTCTTAAAGCAAAAACTGAAATACTTGAAACTCAGTCTAAAACAGTGGAACTTATGTGAATTTGGGGATATTAATTCAGATATCAAGAAGGCCAGTGCTAGGATTAATGAGCTAGACCTTTAGGGAGAACACCTCGACTTATCAGAGGAAGATATGCTGGTAAAAAAAGATTGCTGGGCATCTTTGAAAAGCAAAATTCTCCAAAAAGAAAGTGTTATATCAAAAATCGAGGCTTAGGTGGATTAAAGAAGGAGATGCAAACTCTAAATTCTTTCATGCTCACATTAACAAAAATTGTAAAAGATCAGAAATATAGGGCCTATATGTAGCAGGTAGATGGATGGATTCAGACACTGAGTTAAAGACAGCCATCTCAAACCATTTTCAAAATCAATTCTCTGAGACCATATGGGAGAGACCTTCTCTTGAAGGTATTATTTGCCAATCTCTGAATGAGGTCGACAACAGAGACCTCACAACACCATTTCTGGAATCTGAGATCAAAGAAGCTATTTGGAATTGTGATGGTAGCAGAAGCCATGGACCCGATGGCTATAATTTCAAATTCATTAAATCGTTTTGGGCCATCCTCAAACCTGATATCATAAGATCTCAGATTTTCATAGGAATGGGAAACTGGTTAAAGGCTGCAATTCCTCCTTCATAACTCTAGTTCCCAAATCTGATAGCCCCTTGTACATTGATGAGTTCCGACCTATCTCTTTAATTGGGTGCATGTACAAGATTCTGGCGAAGATCTTGGCTAACAGACTGCGAAAGGTAATCGATAAATTAATATCTCATCATTAATCGGCATTTATTGCAGATAGAAACATCTTGGATGGAGTTCTGATTACAAACGAAATTGTTGATGAATCAACTCGAAAGAATAAACCTTCGATCCTTTTTAAAGCAGATTTTGCTAAAGCTTTTGACTCAGTTCATTGGAATTTTTTATTCCGGATGATGCATCACTTTGGTTTCAATGGAAAATGGATTGGTTGGATTAAAGAATGTCTCTATTCATCAATGGTATCCGTTCTGATTAATGGCAGCCCAGGGCAAGAATTTAGAATTGAAAAGGGCCTTCGACAAGGCGATCCCTTATCTCCCTTTCTTTATATCCTAGCGGCAGAAGGGCTTAGTTCAATGATCAATAGGGCATGCATTCAGAGGTCTTTTAAGCCTGTTTCTGTTGGAGATTCTAACTTCGAGATCTCCCACCTTCAATATGTGGATGACACGATTTTCTTTGGAATAGCTTCATTCGACAACGTCAGGGCCATTAAGAGTATTCTGAGGAACTTCGAATTGGTCTCGGGCCTCAAAATTAATTTTTCTAAAAGTAAGTTGATTGGAATCCATGTTCAACCTTTGCTTCTGATTTCAATGGCCAAGATTCTAAACTGTTCAATTTGTAAAATTCTGTTCTCGCACTTGGGTATTCCTATCGGTGCTAATCCTAGGAAGGCTTCAACTTGGCAGCCTATCATTAGCAAGCTGGAATCTAGACTCTTCTTTGGGAAAACAAATATGTTTCTGCGGGCGGAAGATTATCTTATTGAATTCTGTCATTTCGGCCTTGCCACCATATTACCTATCTTTCTATAAGCTTCCAAAAAAAGTCATCAACCATATAATCAGTTTGCAACGAAATTTTCTTTGGGGAGGTGGTGTGGGGGCGAGAGGACTGGGGGGGTCCGAATATTGAATATTTCAACTCAGCTTTATTGGGGAAATGGACTTGGGAATTGCTAAATGGAGGTGATAAACTATGGATCAATGTAATAACTTCAAAATACGGGATTCTGAGCAATCTGATGTGCGCCGTCGAGGGAAGGGATGTAGACTCCATTTGGTCAATATGGTGGAGAGGCTTGTTAAAAGTGGTGTTCAAACACCCCACAAGCTGGTTTTTAGATGGGATCCGATGGAAGGTTGGGAATGGCAACAACACCAAATTTTGGCTTCACAAATGGGCTGGCAATAACAGGTTTTGAAATATTTTTGACAGACTGTATAACATAGCTCTTGACAAAAACTCGCTGATTGCATCCAAAAGACTAGAAAAGGATGGGGTAAACTGGAACTGGTCTTGGAGGCGTACCTTATTTGCTTGGGAAGAAGAATCTCTTCAATCTCTTCAATTGCAGCTTGACATTCTCGAAGCCAAATTTGAAGAGGAAGATCGCTGGATTTGGATCCATTCTGCTAATAATGTCTACTCCACTAAAACTACATATATTTCTTGCTTTTCTCCAATTTCAGATCATAAGGAGGTTGATTCCCACTTAGCACTTGTCTGGAACAAATTCACTCCTCCAAAGGTTTCTTTCCTTGCTTGGAGACTATTGCAAAACAGATTAGCTACCAAGATTAATCTGAACAGGAGAGGCGCACTTAGTCAAGATCTCTCCCTGATGTGTCCTCTCTGTAACGAATATGAGGAAGATGCTTCCCATCTATTCTTTACATGCAAGCTCTCTTTCAATATTTGGATGGATTGCTTCAAGTGTCTTGGTATGTTTTCGGCTATTCATCATAATTCAGCTTCTCACTTCTCAATTATCTCAAACATATTGCCTTCGAAAAAGGGGACAGATTTCGGAATTACATTGTGGAATTGTGTTGTCTGGAGTATTTGGAGTCTTAGAAATGCGGTGATTTTCAAGAATGAGAGTCCAGAAGTCATCAACTTATTTGATAAAATCAGAATTCGTCTTTGGAGTTGGCTAGTCGCAAACAAATCAGACTTCGACTTGATCACTGTTTCTGATTGATTTCAATTCCCTTTAATCTGTTTGGGTGTTGTTTTGTGATATTGTTCTAGTTTACAGTCTCGTCTGTAACATTTTGAGCACGCCCGGTGCTCCAATAATAATATTTTGGCTTATCAAAAAATAATAATAATATTTTTTATGGTGTAATTTTAAAATAGATTATTAATAATATTCTGAAGTTTTATGTATGCATGCTTATTGACCAATTCTAAATCTTTTAATTTTTCAAGTTTTGAAAATATTGAGTACACATATAAATAATATGCATATTTTCAAAAAATCATAAAATATGTTTCACAATAATAAACATATATGTAAAACCAAAAAAAGTTATATAAACATATAAAATATATATGAACATTTATGAAAACTTGCATATAGTTTTAACGTGATTAAATAAAACATATTTATTTGTAAAATCGATGGGATTTTGTGCAGGATTTAAGAAAATAGAAGAATTTTTTGCCTATTTTATTTAATACAATAGGTTTCGTGCGCAAAGTTCAATAAAAGAAAGGTTTTTTTTTCTTTTTTATAAATAAATTGATTCTATTTAATCTTGTAAACTATATGCAAGTTTAACGAAAACAAGTTCATCAATATATTAGATATGTTTATATATAACTTGTTTTTTATTTATATATATGTTTATTATTGTGAAAACATATTTTATCATTTATTGGAAATATGTATATTTTTTGTATGTGCAATTATTGTTTTGAATTGGTCAATAAGCATGCATACATTACAAAAATTCATAATACTATCTTAATTTATTTTAAAATTACACTATAAAAATTATTCACTTTAAAATTCTGAATATTGTTTGTTTTAAATAGAAGAAGAAATCATTACAGAAAAATAATGTAGATGCAGAAAATTGGAGAGCATAACAATCGAGAGGGTTTTGTGCATGATTTATGAAAATATATTGGTTTTTTCGCCTATTTTGTTTAACACCGAGGGCTTGGTGCAATGTTTCAAAAAAAGATAGGGTTTTTTTTTTTGAGAAATTACTTATTATAGCCTATCTTAATAGACTATTTTTAAAATAGCAATTTTTATTCAATATTATACAAATAGCATTATATTATTTAAGTATCCTAAAATACTATTTCTATTCACCTTCACCTTCAACAAATAAATATCTACAAAACCCACAACATTTGACTCTTTACCAATGAGAAATCTAGTGCACTCTTATGGTGTGTTTGGTTTGCAGGATGAGATAAATAATATAATGATTAAAATTATGAGATAATGATAAATAAAATAGTGTGATAAATTATATGGTGTTTGGTTTGGATGATAAGATAGTGGATTAATTTTATTTTTCAGTAAAATGACTAAATATCCTCGAAAATTTGAATTTTAAATTTGGCGGGTCAAATTTCGGAGGAAATTTCAAATTTTTTGGACTAAATTAAAGGAAATAAGTTGAAAGTTTTTGTCGAATTTCAAATTTTAAAATAGTAAAAACATGCGTGAAATGATATATATGACATTTTGCTATAAAGTGGGATAAATATGATGTGATAACTTTTTTTAGTCATGCAAACCAACACATGAGACTAAAAAATAAACATAAAATTATTAATCGTAATCCCTCAATCCAAACATGACCTTATAGGATTGAAAAGTTCTTCATAATAAACTTATAGATCGTACCACAAAAATGTATAAATAAAAAAACAACCCATAACTCAACCCAATATCATCACAATTAATGTTATTTTCACTAAGAAACCTAAACTTCACTATCGAAGATTGCAGGAATCAAAAGCTAAAAAACTGTTCAAAATTGTGATGTCCGGGGATTTATGGCGTTAATCCCGGTGTGGTATTAATCCTTGATGGATTTTTAATTGTGGCAATTAGGAATTAATTGCGGTTTTGTGTCTCCCGAGGTTGTTAAATCGGGCATTTGGGATCGTTGGATCCAAAGGATGAGATCGTATTCTCATTTTGGTGAAAAACCTATGAGTTGGGTTTTTAGTGGGACTTGGTGTCCGGGGTGCCTTATGTTGGGGCCAGTCTGGGGATTTGATGTTGTAGAGAGAGTTTTTGACAACAGATGATTTTTAATGAATCATGATGTATTGGTGAAGGTATTGGTATTTTGGGGCATTTTTGCTATATAAACCAGTTGGACTCGGGATTCCGTCATTTGGAATCCATTTCTCTCCTCTCCTCTCCCTCTCACGCCTATCTCTCACCCAAACCCTTCCCCTTTCCCTTTGATGGGCGAAATCGTTGGAGGCTCGTCCTAGGAGCCGGATTTCTCGAAGATAAGTTGGTAAGTTTCTTCCCCTCGTGATTGTCTTCGATTTGAATGTGGTTTTGTGTGGTTTGGTGGTTTTATGGGTTGGGTGTGAGTTTTGGAAATTTTTAGAGAATTTTGGGTTGGTTGGTTTGAGGAGTTTTTATGGTGTTTATTTTGAGGTTTAATGTTGTAAGGGGTGTGAGGATTGTTGTTGGGCAAAATTTTGCAAGAAAAACGCCATTTTTGGCTTTTACAGGTCGAGGCGATCGATCCCTAGGGCAGGGCGATCGATCGCCGCGACGTTGTTGGAAATTTCAGGAAGATGTACAGTGAGGCAATCGACCGCCTCAAATGAAGGGTTCGATCGCCATGAGGCAGTGGCCATTTACGCTAAGAGGCGACCGATCGCCTGAAAAGGAGCGATCGATCGCATGTTCCTATTTTCGCTAGGCGATCGATCGCCTGAAATCATGCGATCGATCGCCAATGCCATATTTTGGGGAATTATTTCGTGTTGAGTTTTCGATGCATGCTTCGCCCGGTGCCTTTTAAAATGGTTAATCGTCATGGATGACGATATATTTGGGGTTGTGAACGTGCTTGGGCGATTGCATGCTTGAGATTAATTATGAATTATTATCGTGTTTAGCATATAATTCATCGGTCACGGGACCAAGGCAAGGTTTGGACTTGAACTACGGAAAGTATAAGGTACGTATGACGTACGAGCATAGCCCTCTAATATAATTGCAATTGTTGAGTGCTTGGTACACTGTATTGCAATGAATGTGTGTGGAAATGCATGACACATGGTATTAGCAATAAACGGATATTGAAATGCATGGTTTATGGTACTTGCTTCAAATGTCTATGTATGCATTGAGAATTGCATGGTGCCGCTTTTGAGCGAGCAATGATTGGAATGTTGTCGCCTGTGAGGGAACATCGATTATGGCGCCGCTGCTGTTGAGTATGCGTGGAAATGGAACGCCGCTATTGTAGAGCGAGCTATGAAATAGAACTATGGAACCATAAGTGAGATATATGGGGAATTTGTAATCATTGTTTAATGATTTGATAGTGTTGATTTTGGTACCGGTATATGGCTAATGAATTCGTTAATCAATGTAATGATTAACTGGCATTTGGGAATTTGATGGTTTCATTGTTTTGAGAACAGGGACAGTACAGGAAACCCCGGATGAGGATGATACCATCCAGGGAGTATATTTTGTATTTCATAGCATTTACATTTATGTAAATTATGAATTGTATTGTTGTGGCTATTGGATTTGGGATATTGGTATGCTCACCCCGTGTGGGGGCTGTCTCTGTTGGGGCAGGTGGTACAGGTGTAGCAGCAGCTTTGGAGTTGAGCTCGGGCTGTTGATTGAAGTACTTCCATGATTGAGGTACCAGAGCTGGATGGATAGGCGCTCAGATCCAGAGTCGAGATCGAGTTGCGCTTGAGAGGTGCTTCCAGGATCGAAACACCAGTAACGGTATCCAGTAGAGTGTTTTATACATTAGATACACGCTTATTCATTGGGTGCTCTTATGTGAGTACATATTACGTGTATATGGAATGTATAAACGGGCTACGGCTCTTCTCTGTTCATTTATGGTTTGCACGCAATTAGATATGGAATTGCTAAATGAACTAAGAGTATGTTAGTGTATTATGAGGGTGCATGTTATATTAATAATCTTGGTTGGGGAATTTGAATATTATGTGGATTAAATGCAAGAAATTTTCTGGATAACATATGGTGTTGCACTTGCATATGGTTTTTCCCCCTGATAGTATGATTATATGCACTAATGGTATGGCTTAATACACTAATAACGGGTTAAGGGCACGGGGGTCCTTACATTAGTGGTATCAGAGCAGTGGTTAGCTCTTTGGGGCTGTTGAAGGCCTGGAACATGCTGATAGGGATGGGTAGCACATATTTATGCATGACAGTAGTTAGTGTTGTGTGACACAACTATTTGCTTATGTGCATTTGTGATATGTGATCATAGTGAAACGATTATATGTCATGGCATCTATAGAATCATAATATAACCTGTTGATTATGATTGTGAGTTGTGACACAGGGACAACCAAACGGAGCATTTTGAAATGCATTGGGATACAGGAAGTACTTTGTACTCATAGTTTATGCATTTACTCATTATAATCATATTGTGGTGAATATGGATTATAGTATGCTCATGGTTTGAGATTGTTCCTGTAGGAACACTATGACGCGAAAGGCTAAGGCCAGGGTTGAAAGACACGAAACGGTAACCTGCGTTTTATATACATCATGGAATTATGCATTGTGGTTGCATGTGTACAATGGAGTGATGGTTTTAATGCTCTGCCGCCAAATGTTGAAGCGAGGGGTGGGAGTGCCGCATGTCGCATTTGAGCGAGGTGCATTAAAATACACTCGTGATGATGTATGTTGGAATATGGATTATGCTTTGTGATGCAGGTATGGATGAAATACTTGGTGAATATCCCATGAGTCATTATTATGGATGAGTGATGATTTTAAATGCTTGCCGCTATTTAATTGTTTTGTGCCGCTGAAATGTGAAGCGAGGGGTGGGAGCGCCGCATGTCACATTAAAGCGTGGTTATCATATGAGGCGAGGAAAGAATATTTGCCGCTAAAATGTGAAGCGAGGGGTGGGAGCGCCGCATGTCCATTTAAGCGAGGTTATTCTATGCCGCCTATATGTGAAGCGAGGGGTGGGAGTACCGCATGTTTTATTTGAGCGAGGGGCATTAAAATACACTACCGTGACAATGACTAGGGACCGACTATTCTATTGGCGATGGTTTATGCCGCCAGATATATTGATAGCGACGGTTTATTCCGCTATATCGATTGGCGATGGTTCTTGCCACCAGATATATTGATAGCGACGGTTTATTCCGCTATATTGATTGGCAATGGTTCATTCCGCCAGATGTATTGATTGGCGATGGTTTATGCCGCCAGATATATTGATAGTGACGGTTCATTCCGCTATATTGATTGGCGATGGTTCTTGCCGCCAGATATATTGATAGCGACGGTTCATTTCGCTATATTGATTGGCGATGGTTCTTGCCGCCAGATATATTGATAGCGACGGTTTATTCCGCTATATTGATTGGCGATGGTTCATTCCGCCAGATGTATTGATTGGCGATGGTTTATGCCGCCAGATATATTGATAGCAACGGTTCATTCCGCTATATTGATTGGCGATGGTTCATTCCGCCAGATGTATTGATTGGCGATGGTTTATGCCGCCAGATATATTGATAGCGACGGTTCATTCCGCTATATTGATTGGCGATGGTTCTTGCCGCCAGATATATTGATAGCGACGGTTTATTCCGCTATATTGATTGGCGATGGTTTATTCCACCAGATGTATTGATTGGCGATGGTTCTTGCCGCCAGATATATTGATAGCGACGGTTCATTCGGCTATATTGATTGGCAATGGTTCTTGCCGCCAGATATATTGATAGCGACGGTTCATTCCGCTATATTGATTGACGATGGTTCATGCCGTCGGGTATTTTATTGGTGATGATTCGTGCCACCGGATATTACATAGCGACGGGTCATTCCGCTACACCTATGGCGATGGTTTATACCGCCAGATATCTATAGCGATGTTTTATGCCGCTGACTCTATGACGAGGGATCATGCCGCTGATTCTATAGCGATGGGTTATACCGCTATGTGCGTAGCGCTGGATTATGTCGCCTACGAGCGATGGGTGCTGCTTGTGTACCGCGGGTGGACGATGGATACAGGTATTCCGCTATCTTGATAGCGATGAGGTATGACATATTACTTTTGTTAGCACTATTTTGGATACTACGTGTTGTTATATATGTCATGTGTTTGACGATGAGATTATGGATGTCGTGTATTGACATGTACCGTCATATGTTTGACGATGTTAATTGGATGTCATATGTTGATATATGCCGTCACCGGATGACGATGACATAGCGGGTGTTCTATGTAGACGTGTAGCGTCGTTTTGATGATTAATACATTTATGTTATGTATTGAGTTGTATGGTTTGAGTGCCTTTGGTGGGCACATGGTAGTGTCTGGGTCACTAGTTGACGAGACCATTATGCCGAGCAAGTTGCTCGAAGAATTATTGGGTGCACCGTACAGGGATTGTACCGCAGCACATATTTGGAGTATATATTGGTCGAGTAATGATACCCTTGGGTACACTCGCTAGTTTGGCTTAGGCCAAGTGATTGGTGGTAAGAGTAGTCATTGAGGAAACTACTCGCTTGTTGTTGTGATCTGCGGTAGGCGTGATCACACCCACCCTGAGGGTGTGGGATAAGTCCTAATGGGTTAGGATTGCTTCGTGGTTGAGCAAGGACACCGGGATGTCCATTATGCTTTGGTTTTAGAGAAATATTGGGTGATGACCCACTACTCTAAATGGATGATACGGTATGGTATACCGAGTGGAACGTATGAGACGTTGGTAGGCTTGATATGAGCCTTTGGAGGCAGCGCTTGTTAGCCAGATCTCGTGGCAATGTTATAGCGTGCTTTTGATAGCCGTTATACTGCTCGTTGGATTCGAGTTCAGTGAATCGTATGATGATACGCTGAGGACTTTTGGTAGACTCTTGTAGTCTATTTGTGGCATGATAATTGAGGCAGGGAATACCTCGCGGAGACGTTTATACGTCAAATGTTTTAAGATACTTGTTTTGGGACAACTCAATTTTGTTGGAAATACCAACGTGAGCGTTGACAAGTCATTGTTAGCTCTGGTTGAGCATCTTTGCATATGGTATGCGACGGAAGTCACAATTGAAATTGTGTGGTATAGTTAGTGGAGTGACACTACTATATTGACTTTATCTCTTGGAGAGATTTGGATTGTACTGTCATGGAGACAGCTAGTATTGGTTGAGGGTTGATCGTGAATCAACCAGGGTAAGCCCTACTAGTGTTGGACTAGGTGATGGCTTCGTACTTCCAGTGAGACGTTCGAGGAGACGTCTCTGGGGTGATGCTCGAGTGTGGAGTATTATGGCAATAGTACAGGGCATCGTTGTTTGAGTATACATGGCGTATACGAGTTTCGATTTGATGATAGTGGCTTCGATGCACTATTCTGAACCAATTGCATATTTTGGTTCCGAGATATATGTTGGTATGTATATCCAGTTTTCCGGACGGTGGTTCAAGGTTGGATGGTCATGGACTCATGACACGATCCTTGTGGGAAAGGCTGTATTGATATACCTGCCGGTTGAATCTCCGGTGGGAGATTGTGACAATTCGAGATCGGAAATCTCGATGACACGATGCATTCTGATGAATGATCGTGAGGGTTGTTGACTTCCCCTGAGGAGGGATCGTCGTGTTTTGGAACCATGGTAATTCTTGTTGGATAATTCGATAGCCTTCCTGTTTTAGGATTGTTGGATCCAAGGATGAACGAGGGATGGCCAGGATTCGGATTTGTTTAGTGTCACGGTCGACACGTGTTTGGGAATGCAATTGTTTGCCTTGCATGTCCCCTGTGGAACTTGAGACCTTGTAGAGTCGCGATGGTGTGTTTTGCACCAAGATGGAACTTCCATGGTTGTAGACATCTGTAGTGATGTGTTTTGTGTGGATTAGTGACCGTGGGTTACCCGATCCGGGTTGCAAGTGGTGCAACTACTCCTTTGGAGGAGATGGACTGGGAAGCGAAAACCGAATTTTCTGTGAGTATACTGTTGTATACTAGTAGTCCACATCATGACGATGCGTGTCAAGCATCGTGGACAAGAGATGGATATCATGGAGTGATATCTATGTCAGAACCAAGGGAGATTTGGTTGATTTGCAGTCGTGGTGGACTGACTTCTAGGACGATTCACATCGAGGTATGTTGTTATCTTTCGGGTTTGTATTGGTTTTGGCGTTTGCTCTATTTTAGAGCTTGGTGCGAGATTGGTGTTCTCGCAGTTGATAATTCGATTCTAATGCGGTCCAGAACCGGGGTTGTGACTTTGTTTTGCTTGTGTAGTCCTGGTGTTACGTAGAGTACACCGGTGCAAATTTCGAGGACGAAATTTTATTAGTGGGGGATAATTGTGATGTCCGGGGATTTATGGCGTTAATCCGGTGTGGTATTAATCCTTGATGGATTTTTAATTGTGGCAATTAGGAATTAATTGCGGTTTTGTGTCTCCCGAGGTTGTTAAATCGGGCATTTGGGATCGTTGGATCCAAAGGATGAGATCGTATTCTCATTTTGGTGAAAAACCTATGAGTTGGGTTTTTAGTGGGACTTGGTGTCCGGGGTGCCTGTTAGGGCCAGTTTGGGGATTTGATGTTGGAGAGAGAGTTTTTGAAAACAGATGATTTTTAATGAATCATGATGTATTGGTGAAGGTATTGGTATTTTGGGGCATTTTTGCTATATATACCAGTTGGACTCGGGATTCCGTCATTTGGAATCCATTTCTCTCCTCTCCCTCTCACGCCTCTCTCTCACCCAAACCCTTCCCCTTTCCCTTTGATGGGCGAAATCGTTGGAGGCTCGTCCTAGGAGCCGGATTTCTCGAAGATAAGTTGGTAAGTTTCTTCCCCTCGTGATTGTCTTCGATTTGAATGTGGTTTTGTGTGGTTTGGTGGTTTTATGGGTTGGGTGTGAGTTTTGGAAATTTTTAAAGAATTTTGGGTTGGTTGGTTTGAGGAGTTTTTATGGTGTTTATTTTGAGGTTTAATGTTGTAAGGGGTGTGAGGATTGTTGTTGGGCAAAATTTTGCAAGAAAAACGCCATTTTTGGCTTTTACAGGTCGAGGCGATCGATCCCTAGGGCAGGGCGATCGATCGTCGCGACGTTGTTGGAAATTTCAGGAAGATGTACAGTGAGGCAATCGACCGCCTCAAATGAAGCGATCGATCGCCATGAGGCAGTGGCCATTTACGCTAAGAGGCGACCGATCGCCTGAAAAGGAGCGATCGATCGCCTGTTCCTGTTTTCGCGAGGCGATCGATCGCCTGAAATCATGCGATCGATCGCCAATGCCTTATTTTGGGGAATTATTTCGTGTTGAGTTTTCGATGCATGCTTCGCCCGGGGCCTTTTAAAATGGTTAATCGTCATGGATGACGATATATTTGGGGTTGTGAACGTGCTTGGGCACGTGATTGCATGCTTGAGATTAATTATGAATTATTATCGTGTTTAGCATATAATTCATCGGTCACGGGACCAAGGCAAGGTTTGGACTTGAATTACGGAAAGTATAAGGTACGTATGACGTAAGAGCATAGCCCTCTAATATAATTGCAATTGTTGAGTGCTTGGTACACTGTATTGCAATGAATTTGTGTGGAAATGCATGACACATGGTATTAGCAATAAACGGATATTGAAATGCATGGTTTATGGTACTTGCTTCAAATGTCTATGTATGCATTGAGAATTGCATGGTGCCGCTTTTGAGCGAGCAATGATTGGAATGTTGTCGCCTGTGAGGGAACATCGATTATGGCGCCGCTGCTGTTGAGTATGCGTGGAAATGGAACGCCGCTATTGTAGAGCGAGCTATGAAATAGAACTATGGAACCATAAGTGAGATATATGGGGAATTTGTAATCATTGTTTAATGATTTGATAGTATTGATTTTGGTACCGGTATATGGCTAATGAATTCGTTAATCAATGTAATGATTAACTGGCATTTGAGAATTTGATGGTTTCAGTGTTTTGAGAACAGGGACAGTACAGGAAACCCCGGATGAGGATGATACCATCCAGGGAGTATATTTTGTATTTCATAGCATTTACATTTATGTAAATTATGAATTGTATTGTTGTGGCTATTGGATTTGGGATATTGGTATGCTCACCTCGTGTGGGGGCTGTCTCTGTTGGGGCAGGTGGTACAGGTGTAGCAGCAGCAGCTTTGGAGTTGAGCTCGGGCTGTTGATTGAAGTACTTCCATGATTGAGGTACCAGAGCTGGATGGATAGGCGCTCAGATCCAGAGTCGAGATCGAGTTGCGCTTGAGAGGTGCTTCCAGGATCGAAGCACTAGTAACGGTATCCAGTAGAGTGTTTTATACATTAGATACACGCTTATTCATTGGGTGCTCTTATGTGAGTACATATTACGTGTATATGGAATGTATAAACGGGCTACGGCTCTTCTCTGTTCATTTATGGTTTGCACGCAATTAGATATGGAATTGCTAAATGAACTAAGAGTATGTTAGTGTATTATGAGGGTGCATGTTATATGAATAATCTTGGTTGGGGAATTTGAATATTATGTGGATTAAATGCAATAAATTTTCTGGATAACATATGGTGTTGCACTTGCATATGGCTTTTCCCCTGATAGTATGATTATATGCACTAATGGTATGGCTCGCATCAATTTATTTAAAAAATGCAAAAAACTTAATGTATGTTTGACTTCATAATGAATTTTTATTTTTTTAGTTTGCTTAATGAAATTTGTGTTATCTTTGCTTTATATAACTCATTCATAAAATTATAAGCTTTACATAATCCGTTCACGGAAATCAACGATTTGCGAGCAAAAAAAATAAAATCACGTTAATCATTGTTTGTGATAATAAAAAGCTTATAAACTAGTTCAGAAGTGAACTAATGGTAGTCATTTGCTACTTTTAAAAAAATTAATTCAAAGGATATATTTGAAACTTAAAGCTAATATTTGAAACTTAAAGCTATGTTTTAAAAAATAACTTAAGTTAATGCTAAAATTCATTATAAGTAATTCATAGGAGGCCATTTTAGAAAATCCCTCTTCTTTTCTGTCTTTTTTTATAATATTAGAGTTTTAAGCCAATTTTAAGAAAATATATGGGTTTTTTGTTACTTATTTTGTTAACATATGATAGTTTCGTACATGTTTACTATAGCACATTAGTTTTTATGCTAGCCAACTGAAATTAACATCCCTGTACATAGCATCGTTGGATAAGCCTTTGCTAAATTTCATGTCTTAGTTAACACATGAACAATATCTTCTGAAGCTTTCTCAGATTTAAAATTTTGTCCTAACAAATCTAAACATTCCTCCTTGGAACATCAATTATCAAACTTCACACCAAAAACCCGATTCTCTTCTTGATTCAACACCATTGCTGCTCCCACAACTCCGGAAAAATCAAAACTTGCCATAACCCAGCTTCTCCTATACCAACGCCCAAAAACCGCACAGCCACGGCTGTTGCCAAGTCCCGACGCCATCCACGATTGACAAAACAGCCACACCGCCGCACATAAACCAGTCCGGAAAAGGTTGGACACGGCGGAAGAACTGTGATACGTCGGTGGGCGGAGCAGCCCTAGAAGATATGAACAGCTTCGAGAGCCATACTCTTTACTTCTTAGAATTCCACTCCATAAAATCTACACTTATGGGAAGACAAGATGGTCGAATGGTCATATTGCCACTTGTATATGTTCTTAATTGGTGAATGATTCTTAGAAACAAGAAGGATAAATACGGGGTTTTTGGAGGAAAATTATGCCTTTTATCTTGTTTTCTTTTCTGCATAAAAAATAACAGATAGTGAGGGAGCAGGTGAAAATTGTTAGATCCAAAATGTAAAGCTGGAAGTAGAAGCACATTTTTATTTCTTCGGTTCAACATTTCCTCTGTTCTTTGGAATTGGCTTCTCCAGAAGAAAAACCAATAGCCAAAAAGCTTTGCAACCTACACGATGATTCTCCTCCCAAGATCTCAATGCCTTCAGCTCAATGTTCCCACAAAAGGTTCCAACGACGCTGATGTTATATTAAAAAAATACCCTGTCGTAGAAATTAAATTAGATATTTAATTTTTACGTGAAAACCTTTAAGCCCATGAAAAATCACATCATATAATCCAATATAATTTTTACTACAATAATATAATTTTTACTACAATAAGAACAAACAAAGTAAAGGGGCAAAAGGATTTCTGGAGAGCAAGAAAAGAGCCGAGAGAGTTTGAGTGATTTTAGCCCCCTAAATAATGGTGAAGCCTCCCTTCTCTCCCTAACCTTCGGTCGTTCCTCTCGGGTTTTTTAACTTTTTATTCAAAAAAAAAAGTTATTTAACAAAATAATCGAAATTTTAAACTAACCCAAAACGCCATTTGAGATGGCGTCTTCAGTCGTGGTTAAAAAAATAATTGAAGGCGCCATCTAAGATGGCGCCTTCAATAAAAAAATGTTTTTTTTTATGATGGCGCCATCTGAGATGTCGCCTTCATCAATGTTTTTTTTTTGCGCCAGCTCTTTCTTCCTTTCTTCTCTTCTTCCTCCTTTTTTCTTCATTCTCTCCTCGCAAATTCTCTCAAAAAAATTTCGAACTCTTGAATTTTTTTTGTGCCAAATTTCGAAAATTATTGTGGTTTGCAATTTGTGGAGCTTAGTTGTTTGTCATTCTTGAATTTGAAGTAACATTACAGCTTTTTAATATAAATTTTTGAAAGTTGTAAAATTTCAATTATTTTGTTGTTTGTGTTTGATTTTGTTGTTTGGTAGTTTTATTGAAAAAATAGTTATAATTTGGAGATAAGGACAGACCGCCGGATGATTTACGGTGTTGGGGTGTCGGCATGTGGCTGCCATTTCCGGCAGGCGGCCGGCTGCGGCGGTTGCTGGCTTGGCTGATGCCGGCGGCGGCGGTGGTGGGTTGCCGCCGCCGACGGTGGCGGGCGGCGGCGACGGCTGTTGGTGGGTGGTGGTGGTGGTGGCGGTGTTTATATTTTTGTTATGTTGATATTTGTTGTGTAATATTTCAGGATAGATTTTCAAATAGCACGAGACCCGATTGACAGCCATCTCCTATCATTACAGTCAGGTCATCGATCTGAGACTGTTTGGGCAGGTGATATTGATTCTACACTTCGAGGCAGAAAACCCTGATAAATATTTTTGGGATCTTTGCCCCCTCGATACTCGTATTGTGAGTTTGTTGGACAATATTGGTTTTCATGGTGTTTGTAGGTCTGGTAAAATTGCACTTGACTTTCACCTCATCACGGCTTTAACTGAGAGATGGCGCCGTGAAACACATACTTTCCACTTTAGATCCGGAGTGGCAACCATCACACTGCAAGACATTGCAGTGATATGGGCATTGCCAATAGATGGTATCGTATTATCCGGTGTTGATTATGATAGGAGTATACCTGATTGGCAAAAATATTGACATATGCTTTTGGGATTTACACCGGATACTGCACACTTTAAAGGTGCAAAGTTGTACCTATATGCAATAAAGAATCATTTGGTGAATAATGCTCTTACTGAGCACAGTACGGTAGAATATGTAGTCCGATATACTCAGGCTTGTGTGCTTTTGATGTTAGGTGGAATTTTGTGCCCTGATTCGTCCGGCAATACGTAAAGTTATTATTTTTACAGAAGTTAGAGAATATTGATTCAGTTGGCAATTATAGTTGGGGGAGTTTCGTATTGGCATATTTGTACCGTGAGTAATGCACTTCCTCGATGAGAGAAAAAAAAATTATAGGTGGTGCATTACAGGTCATACAGGTAAACTTTACGTTAGCACTTTTCAAATGTTTGAAATATTTTATCGTCATAATAACTAATAATATTCCTGAAAATATTTTAGATTTGGGCATGGTCAAGAATACCTGGTTTAACTCCTCAACTGGGTGATGCTAGATTCGACATTGGCCCAATCATTATCGATGAGGAGAATATGTTACCTGCTGCTCCATATGGTGTAAGGTGATAATGTAATTATGTTTTGTGCTATTTTATATGTTTTAATATATTTATAGATTTTGTAATTGTGGTTCTTTTCAGATGGGCATGTCATTTAAGGTTTACGGAAACATGGAGGCATTCTGTTCGTATCATTAGGGACATTCTTGATGAGCAGCCATCAACTCAAGTAAGCAATATATTAGTTTTGTTTGTTATGAAAAGTAAATAATGTTGTTTATATTATTTTAATCCAATTTTGTATTTGTAGTTTAATTGGCAGTCATACCCTGCTGAGTGCACTGAACAACTGAGCCACCAGATATGGACATATGCCGGCCCATTAATTTGTTATGATATTGTTGAATGCACCATCCTGATAGAGTTCTTAGTCAATTTGGAATGCTACAACACATCTCCACAGATCCACGATCACGGGATGATAAATTACATTCAGTTGACCGAAGGGGAAGTATCAATAAGGATTGGAGTGCACACCATGTTGCATATATACAAAAATGTTTTAGCATTTAAGTCATACTTTCGACACACTTGGATCACATGTGAGCAAGGTATTCCGAACTCTTTCCATTTTTCACAAGAACATTCCCCTGATTTTAGATGCACAACATGCGTACTACCCCCACGTCCTGGTCGTACTCTTGTGATAACAGAAGCTGTTAGATGTCTACAATCGAACATCTGGACATCATGATGGATGGACTGATAGTCAGCACGACCATATCTTTCGAACACATAATCTGGTCATTCTTGACTATATTGAATCATTCGCTCCGTCTTCTTAAGCCGTTCGAAAAAATATAGCACACAACGATCAAAAGTTAATTGCACAATGGCGGGGATTGGAAGTCGACGAGCACCTTTCATAACTCCATTTATGCATTCTGACATGCTTGTGGTCATGATACCACAACGTCAGCCTCCATCATGAGCAAGAGACCATTGACACATGTCAATACTACTCAAGTAATCAAAAGCCCTTGGTTCTATAAGTTTTATCTCTTCCATTGTGCGATCAAATTTTCTGAGCTGATTTTCTGATCCCGCTCTCCAACATAAGTCTTTCAAATGAACGGATTTGAAGCGATTATTAAAGTGAACAAACATGTCTCGAACAAAATCGATGTACTCCACGCGATGATTTGAAGTCAGGAATACAATCGGCTGCTGCAATGAGGCTCGGATGAAGGTCAGAAATCAAACATACACCACCCTCAGATACTTTCACAATATGCTTGCTAATCATCTCCAAAAACCATCTCCATGACACAAAGTTTTCTTCTTCAACAATTGCAAATGCCAAAGGTAACACTTGATTATTAGCGTCAATTGCCACGACAATCAACATCTTATGTTGATATTTCGTATACAGATGTGTTCCATCCACACTTATTACCCGGCGGCAATGTTGAAATCCTTCTACACATGGATGGAAGGCCCAGAACACGTAATTCAAGGTCTTTTCTCTTGGTCTGGCATTGTCAACGTGACCCACTCAACGACTGTGCCGGGATTCCATTTTTTGCAAAGCTCCCGTATAGTAAGGCAATTTCTGAACGGAGCTCTCCCATGTTCCATACACATTCTCAACAGCACGTTGCAAACTAAACCATCCTTTTGCATGCGAGATCTCAAATCCATATTTATCTTTAATTGTTTGAATTACATACTTTATTTTGAAAGCTGGATCACGCCGAACAATTCCCACTAACAAGCTAGAAATCATGTTTTTGTCCAAATTTGCATTATCAATAGACAGCTCACTCAAAAGGCAAGTGTGAGAACCTCCATACTTGTTTATTTTGAATAATCCTACTTTTTTCTTCAAGGAGGCGCGCAGGTACCATCTACAAGGTGTACTTCTGTACTGTGTTTACATACCACTTTTCACAATGTTTTTGTACTCTTGACAACACGGGTAACCCTTTACAGCTGCCTGCAGATGAGCTTTATTTTTGAAGACCATATCTACATGGATATCCCCTTTAGAGTAATCGTAATAACTTCCCCATTTACCTGTTGGAATGTCTACTGAGTCTGCAAATACTTCGGGATGTGTCATTGAGAAGAATGGAATTGTTGGATAAAGGACATGAGTATTTGTCGTGGTTGTCTCCGGTATAGTAACAGACACTTCTGGGTGATTGGGATCTCCTCATCTTGATCTGCAATTGTTTCTGACATGACACAAATTTCAACCTCATCGTCACCAGCATCATCCTCAGACGGAATATCATCTGATTCAGACTGAATATCATTTCCCAATTCAGCAAAACTGTCTGCTAGTGGCTCAGGGGCAATAACATCAGCATCTATGGGATCGTCATCTGGATCTCTACCAGAGATAGTCATTCCTTCTGCAACTACAAACAAACAATCTACATTTTTTGGAATACAATCATAGTTTCTTGGTTCTGTTTCTATGTAAATTTTCAAGCAACTATGACCCTGTTCTGAATCCAATAGCCATGCTAAATTATAATCATCATCTATTGGTAAAATTGTCGGTCGTAGCCGGTAAAATCTCTGAACATAGGTCTTGCATATATTTTCAGAAGAAACTGGTTGCGGTCGATGCCAATGATATTATATATTTCGTTCAACAACTGCATAAAATTAATTGTGCGAGATATTATGGTACCTCTTAATGGACCACGATCATATCTAATGGTATCTGAATCTTGTAATATATTACCTCCACAATACAATAATATTTGAATCGACATCTCTGAAAAAAATATTAAATATTATAAGTAATTAATACATTTATATAATCAGGATGATAAAATCAATAATATAACAAGATTTTTACCTGAAAAATACTTGAAGGGTGGCTAATTAATATTGAAGTTTCAACAATTTCAACGATAAAACAAGATGACAAACTATAAATGGTAAGTGATTTTCGTTTCTGTGTAAAAAATGACGGGTTTGGCCGGTAAAATATTTATTTATGTGTTATTGTACTTGATTTAAACGATAATAAATATTAATAAAACTATATAACAAAAAGTATATTAAAATAATTATTCATATTTTTTAGAAATAGAATATAAGAAGTAAAAAGTTATTCCTTATTAAAATGTTAAAACTCGATAATAGGATATTGCTTTTGATTAAACCCAGTAAACTTGCATCAAGGTACCACATAGAGATTAACATTCTAATTAAAAAATATATTTAGTATACTTGTGAAAATTCAAAACATACAGTTCATATGTAATTAATAGTCTTTGAAATCCCAGTATTTTTAAAAATCAAGTAAAAAAACTCTATGCATATGGGGCAAATGTGCCTGATATTTTAAAATATGGGGTTTCATCAATTTTATACATATGGTTTATACTTTTTGGATTTTCGCATAGATGTATATGCCATTAATGTATAAGTAAAAATAAAAAATAAAACTCATTAAATTTTGAAGTACTTTAACGATTTATAAACAAATCATAAAATTAAAAACCGAATTTGAAAATTTAAGTTGGTTCTTCATATCGACTAGGAAATCCTTTAGATAAATGCAATTTATATTGTGAGTAGATTATCGTATTATATTTAATTTTTGAAAATTGATATCAGTTGATTGGAAAATTCATGCCTCAAGCGTAAGCGTAATAATTAAAAGAGATTAAGGATTCTATCTTAAATCCATATTTTTTAAAAATAGCATTATCTAATAAAAAAAGTTATTTTAGGAGGTAGAATGTAGACGTTTTACTCGTGACTCGTGGACGTCGCACCCGACAGTCTGCTTCAAACACGCTACAAAGGTATAAAATCTTAATACAGATTTGTTTTCCTTAGTACATATCCTCATTGGAATCCGAAATTGTGTTTATATTCTACTGCATGCTTGCATGGGAACTATGGTATCAGAGTCGTGCACGAAGTCTCATATCGCTATGATAATCCGTGTTATCTGTTTTGAGTTTGATATTCATGCTATATGTGATATGCAAAATAATGTTGATTAAAACATATCTAAACATATGAGATATGATTTAGATGATTAATAGATGATATATTAGATATACATGTGGGATATTATTTCATGAATACATATGATATATGCGATTGTTTAAAAAATGTACTAATATTTTTTGAATTCAATAAGTGGCGTTTGAATCAATCACAGTAGTCAAATTTGAATTTAAAATGACTTTCATTTGACTAAAAAGTCGTGATTTCGAATTTGGGACTATACCTATTTTAACAAACGAAAAAAAAAATAAATCATTTTTTATATCCAGATTTAACCAAGATTAATGACCCAATTACCCCAGTATCAATGGAAAAATACCAGCAAAGAGTGTATCACAAGGGCTGGCAAAGGATTTAGATAAGACCACCAACTGATCCAAATACATTTGTAGGGCTTTTAAATGAGCCGGTTCAGCCCGGAACTGGCCCAGAATCGGACCAGTTTAGATCGGTTCGAAACCGAAATCAAGTAACCTGTCCCGAACTGGTCTAGGTCGGTTTCTACTGTTCAAAAACCGATAGCTTACTGGTTCTACACAACCCGGTTCCGGAGTTCCGGAAAAATAACAAAAAAAAAAGAATTTTGTGGCCAATTGCGCCAACTAGCCGCTAGTGTTTATTTATATATATATATATATATATATATATATATATATATATATATATTGGGTTGGGTGTTTGGTTATTCATTCTTTCAATTCTCTCGAGCCTTAATTATTTTCATTCTCTCAATTATATATCAAAGTTATAAAATATTTATTACTATTTGTTAAATTACATTTTGCAACTACAATAAATTTTAATAATATCATTATGACATCTTCATCGCGTAGCGATGGTTGCCAATCAGTTGGTTCATCGACGATGAATTTTTCGGTGCACATTTCCGAGTTAAATGAAGATTATGATTTCTTTGCTGACATTGATGCTGCATGTCCAGCTATAAACATCGAAGATCATGAACCCAAACAACGTCAGCCACAGGGCATCGGTCGATCGCGTGCCATAGTTTTTTTAAAAAAAAAATTTTAAAAATTTAATCTAACAAGTTCCTAGTTGGTACTGGTGGCCCCGGAATCTGATCCAATCTGGTTCCAAGAAATCCCGAAACCAGGACTAGTTGGAACCAGTCCAAAACCGATCCAATCTGGTCCGATAACAACCCTACCCATTTGGATTAGAAATGTGTTACTCAACACTTGTCTCGATACTCATTTAACTTATCCAAATATACAAACATACATGTATATATACTGTGTGTATACACCATATACCCAGGCATACAAGAGTTTCCATATTAACATATCGAATCTTAGTTCTAGCCAATTCGATAAATTGATGTCATAAAGAGGGGCGGAACAGGGATGTGCGCGGGTATAGCCGCATCCCCCAACAAAATGGTTGAAAGCATATATACTATACTAATTTGTTAAAACATCTACATGGCATAGTGGATAGAGTTCTAACTTGTAGCTTATTGCCCGCTAGTGGCTTTTTTTTTTCTTCTGAAAATTGATTGCTTTAAATATTTTGGTTCTTAATTTTAGATAATTTAACTTATGATTATATTTTATATTTTTTATTAAAATAATTTAGTATAATTTTTATAATAATTTTTTATTTATAATTGGTTATTATTTTGTAAACTATGCCAATTATATATATATATATATATATATATCTTTTTTTTAGAAAAATGATTGTTTTAAATATTTTGACTCTTAATTTTAGATATTTAATTTATGATCATATTTTTATTGAAATAATCAGTAAATTTTTATAATATTTTATTTATAACTGGTTATTATTTTGCACACTATGTCAATTATATATATATATTATTTGATAATTAATTTTTTAAAAATTTAATATTCATACGCCTAATTTATTTTTTAGTTCGTCCCTATCAGAGATAACATGGATGAGTTAATTGTTGTTAATCAAAGTGCTAATCGTCAATTGACTTGCCATCAATTGAAAAGGCAGTGGTTCACACTTTTCAGCATCAGTGTTAGACATGACCACGGTTCGTGAACAGTCGGTTGACGGTTCGTAAAAGTTCAACCCTTAACCTTAACCTTAACCTTCGTAGACAAGTCTGGTTATGGTTAGTGAACCTCCGGTAACGGTTACGGTTAACCTCCGATTACGGTTAATGTTCGACCCTTATATTTTTTAAAATAATTGAAATTAAAATTTTATTTCAAAAATTCGAGAATGATTAAACATAAACTTTAAATAAAAATAAAATTAAAATTGAATTTTGTATGAAACATATATAACTTTGGTACTTGTTACATATGAACTTGGTATGAAACCTTTACAATTTTTGTACTAATTACACATGATATTGGTATGAAACATTTACAATTATAGTATTAGTTACATATGAAATTGGTATGAAACATATACAATTTTTGTACTAATTACAAAAGAGATTGATATGAAGCATTTACAATTGTGATACTAATTACATATGAAATTTATAATTTTGGTACTAATTACAAAAGATATTGGTATGAAACATTTATAATTATGATATTAATTACATATGAAATTTGTATGAAACATATACAAATTTGGTACTAATTACAAATGATGTTGATATGAAATATTTACAATTATGGTACTAATTACATATGAAATTGGTATGAAACATATACAACTTTGGTACTAATTACAAAAGAGATTGTTATGAAACATTTACAATTATGATACTAATTGCATATGAAATTGGTATGACACATATACAACTATGATACTAATTACAAATGGCATTGATATGAAACATTTACAATTATGATAATAATTACATATGAAACTGACAAGTATAACATTGAATTATTTGTTATTTATCTATAAGAAAACAACACAAAAGTTCTTGTTATGTTAAAAAGAGTCAGTAACGATATTTGTGATTATCAATTTAAACAAAGAACAAATGTCAGTAAAGTAATTTGTACGATGATTTCAATGATTAATCATAAATATTAGGTTAGAAGTTATTGATTTATATAATATAAAGTTAATGAATTATCAATTCAATATGTTGTTCTTAAATCAGTATAAGCAAATTATTAAAAGATTTTATTAATTAATCAAGTATCACATTATCGAGTTTCTACTGTAAGTCATATTATGAAAAATTAAAGTATACTTATTTCATTGTTATATATATAATGTAAATCAAATAATGAACATAAAATGCTTGTAGAATAAATAAAAGGTATATAATATATTTGTTTGTAATAATTTGCTCTATTATTACAATATTTTATTTTGCAACTACTATTTCTTTATCTCTTATGAATTTATCCAATATGTTTTTGTTATATTTACTTTTTTATAGATTTGTTTCTATTTTACAAGAGCATAATATATTTTTCTGAATAATTTTTATTTATATTCTAAGATGCTTCCACACGAGCATCCAAAATCTGTCTACCTGTAACACCTATCATGCCCGAACGATAAAAGACATGACAACCCCCGCTACGGGGTCAGAACCCAGTACGAGAAATAAATAGAATCACGTCAAGAATGACAAAGTATCATGCAATGCATACCATGTATGAATGCGATGTATGAATGGGTACAAAGAATCGAATCTCAAGATAACAAATATCGGAGTCCAAAGGAAAGTATCATCAATCAATATCAAGCTCGAGCAGAGGGTGACAACACACACACTTTGCGCTACGAGAATCATCATGTTCTATGCTCGTCATCCCTCGTGTCTAGGTCCGGTAGCAACGCGTGTGACAACAGTTGCTACCTAAACTGGCTGTCATCGTCGTGCTCGTCGTCCTCGACACTCAGAGTAAATCAACTCAGTCATCATCAAGGATATCAAAGAAGCGGATAGATCAATATGATATGCCCATGAATCATCTATGCATCATGACATATGCAACTCAACATGTCATGCAATATCATGTGAAAGCCAATACATATCATGTAATTCACATATCATGTAGTCCAATGTATCTCAACATGTCATATAGTCACATAAGAATCATATAGTGACAGTTATATCATATAAATCAATTAATGACATGTAAAATCATACAATAGCATCATTACACGTTTTTGTCAGACGTCATGATAAAACTCATTTCTACGTACCTCAGACCAAAGCTAATCTACTGAGTACTCCTCGAATCAACTCTGGAATCTATTAACCTGGTCATATAAATTCCAAAATGACACTAAGTGTTCAAGTAGTGCATTGAATCAATATTCAACTTCTAATATTGTCCCTTAGCGATTTTCTTAAACTTTCAGCTGACACATTTTTGTAGAAAAATCACTATAATTTCATACAACATCAAAGCAACTCGATTCCAGTGCTCAAAGTTCAAAAACTTGAACTACTACATTTCATCAATTATGATGTGAAGTTGGTTCCTCCATTTGAAAAGGGTTTGAACACTAAACACGTAGCATTTTAAAACTTGTTTTCCAACTTGAGCAGTGTTAGTAAAAATACTATAACGTTTTCGTTTCGAATCTGAATTGAGTGTGTCAGGATCGAATCTTGGGGTGGGTTGCTATTCCACACCCGAGTTCAACCAACTTGAGCTTCAATAGCTCGTGTTCTTGAATTCATGCACCGAGAGATTATATCGAGTTCGATTACAAAATCGAGCGGAAGACACTCGACATAACCTGCTCTAAACCGATTAACTATTTGAAAGACATTTTAAAGATATGCAAGTAAAGTAAATAAACAAGCATTTGTTTATGGAAGTTCGAAGGTGGTGTAATCCTTCTACGTCTCCCCTTCTTCCACCTCATGGAAGGATTCCACTAGAAGACTTTGATTTATACAATCCCGTTGTACAAACCCGATCCAGTTGGGAATTCCCCATCCAACTAGAACTCCTAGCAACTCAACTATGTATGTTCTTTAATGTCTCACATACAAAGACCTCTCATCGGTTGTGATAAATCATCAACCGTTACAATGGTATTCACTCTTCTATTAAGCTCTCAAATACAATGAATAGAGTGAATACAAAGGCACCAATGATCTCTAACTAGATCTGATACAGCAAGGTAAGAGGTGCCAAAGGTTTGAGGAGTGCTCTTCATTTAGCATCTTTTTGTCTTTTAAGTTCCTCAATTGAATCCCAAGTGGGTTTGCTTTGGAAGGCTTGGATTGATCTTCAATCAGCTGTTATTGAGCTCCCAAATCATGTATATATAGCCCCAAGTAATGATATATACGTTAGACACAAGAATATGCCCGTTGGAAAAGGTTCTGCACTATTCCCGAGCTTGCAACGGTCATATTCTGGTTTCTGGGCTATTTGTATTTCGGACCGGATTGGCCGGATCAGCTTGGGCAGATCAGTCTGGCCGGATCAGCATGGGCAGCTCAGTCTGGCAGATCAGCACGGGCAGATTAGTCTGGTCCGGATCAGCACGGACAGATCAGTCTGGTCCGGATCAGTCTGGACAATCAGCTTGATACAAAAACAGATTGATAAACTTGCTCTTCGATCTGTTGCTTGTAACTCTTGATTCTTTGCTTTCTGGGCAAAGTGATCTACATGAAAGTTGTAGCCCTTTCTATTAGCTTTCCACGGAATCAAAAATCGCTCGATTTTGAGTTCGTATGAGAGAGTTATGCTCGAAATACGAGGCGATGCTCCTGCTGTCTGTTTGCTGGATGCAGCAGCACATGGCGTGACTTGCAGAAGCTTTTTGGCCATCTTAACGTCCGATTCAGTCTTTCACTTCCAACGATGACTTGTAGATATTTGTCTTAGTTTTCCAACCCATACTGAATCGTTCCGTTCCGATAAGCGAGCTGAGAGTTATGCCCACCAGATTGACAGTTGCTTGCTGAAACAACTTGCTGTTTCTTCGCGGTTCAGCTCGATCTTGCAGGCGTCTTTTCTCCTTGATAACATTTGAACTAGCCGATCTGTTGTGAAATATGGCTTTTAGTATTTTAAGTTGGCTGTTCAATCTCTTTGGAAGCACGCCATTTCGATATCCGAGCTATGAGATATGATCGAAAAAATCCGCTCTGTCAGGATTTCAGTCTTGGTCCAGCTTGATATTTCCAAGCTACTTCTTTGTAATTCATCAAGCTTCTAAGTTATGATCTATGAACTGCACACTTGATGAAATATGTTAGCAACACAATAACAAGTTTTGTTAACATCAAAACCAAGATTATTCGGGTTTCCAAAACCCAACAATCTCCCCCTTTTTGATGATCACAAAACTTGAATAAAAATATGAACATTAAAGCACAATGTTGCATAACAAGAAAAATCATATTTTTTTAAACAACATATTTCTCCCCCATTTTGTGTGAATCAAAAAGGAAGACAAAGAAAATTTACTCCCCCTCAAGAATTGAGATTAAACTCTCCCCCTTAATTTTAAAAGGTTTGAAAATTTGAGCAAGTGAGGGGCAAATGGGGTAGGCTAAAACAAATTTTAAAAAATGCAATGCACATTAATTTTTGAACAAAAATAACCTCTTTTGATGATGCATGTAGCATACTTGGCAACAAATTTGAATTTCTTGACAAAACTCAACAATGTCCATTTCATCTTTCAGCGGTGGCAGCACATGAGTCAACTTTGCAGAATAAACTACTTTTCCTCGTGAAGAATTAGGCTGCAAGACCTATACCGTTACGATCCTCTATGAGTCTAGTTTGCAACGCAAAAAACGGTTTGTCATTTGGACATCCGAGCAAGAAGTTATGCCAATTTTCCCAAAGTCGCTGCAAGCTGCCAGAAAACTAAAATGCTTCGAAAATTGTTAGTTAAAATCACAAAATAAAAATTTTAAACTTAAAAAACGAGTTAAGAACAGATTGAACGAAAATTAAACCTTTAAAATAGATTTTAAAATTATTTTCGTGCAAAATGAATGCAATGAAATTGATTTTTATGCTAAAAATTTTCATACACCAAAGTTTGAAAAAATATGCTATGAAAATATTTCATGCTCATTAGAAAATTTTGAAATGATTTAAAAGATATCCGCTAAAAAAATCGGTTAAAATGCTTTCCAAGAACAACCCGCTCTGATACCACTTGTCAGGATCGAATCTGGGGGTGGGTTGCTATTCCACACCCGAGTTCAACCAACTTGAGCTTCAATAGCTCGTGTTCTTGAATTCATGCACCGAGAGATTATATCGAGTTCGATTACAAAATCGAGCGGAAGACACTCGACATAACCTGCTCTAAACCGATTAACTATTTGAAAGACATTTTAAAGATATGCAAGTAAAGTAAATAAACAAGCATTTGTTTATGGAAGTTCGAAGGTGGTGTAATCCTTCTACGTCTCCCCTTCTTCCACCTCATGGAAGGATTCAATTAGAAGACTTTGATTTATACAATCCCGTTGTACAAACCCGATCCAGTTGGGAATTCCCCATCCAACTAGAACTCCTAGCAACTCAACTATGTATGTTCTTTAATGTCTCACATACAAAGACCTCTCATCGGTTGTGATAAATCATCAACCGTTACAATGGTATTCACTCTTCTATTAAGCTCTCAAATACAATGAATAGAGTGAATACAAAGGCACCAATGATCTCTAACTAGATCTGATACAGCAAGGTAAGAGGTGCCAAAGGTTTGAGGAGTGCTCTTCATTTAGCATCTTTTTGTCTTTTAAGTTCCTCAATTGAATCCCAAGTGGGTTTGCTTTGGAAGGCTTGGATTGATCTTCAATCAGCTGTTATTGAGCTCCCAAATCACGTATATATAGCCCCAAGTAATGATATATACATTAGACACAAGAATATGCCCGTTGGAAAAGGTTCTGCACTATTCCCGAGCTTGCAACGGTCATATTCTGGTTTCTGGGCTATTTGTATTTCGGACCGGATTGGCCGGATCAGCTTGGGCAGACCAGTCTGGCTGGATCAGCATGGGCAGCTCAGTCTGGCAAATCAGCACGGGCAGATCAGTCTGGTCCGGATCAGCACGGGCAGATCAGTATGGTCCGGATCAGTCTGGACAATCAGCTTGATACAAAAACAGATTGATAAACTTGCTCTTTGATCTGTTGCTTGTAACTCTTGATTCTTTGATTTCTGGGCAAAGTGATCTACATGAAAGTTGTAGTCCTTTCTATTAGCTTTCCACGGAATCAATAATCGCTCGATTTCGAGTTCGTATGAGAGAGTTATGCTCGAAATACAAGGCGATGCTCCTGCTGTCTGTTTGCTGGATGCAGCAGCACATGGCGTGACTTGCAGAAGCTTTTTGGCCATCTTAAAGTCCGATTCAGTCTTTCACTTTCAATGATGACTTGTAGATCTTTGTCTTAGATTTTCAACCCATACTGAATCGTTCCGTTCCGATAAGCGAGCTGAGAGTTATGCCCATCAGATTGACAGTTGCTTGCTGAAACAGCTTGCTGTTTCTTCGCGGTTCAGCTCGATCTTGCAGCCGTCTTTTCTCCTTGATAACATTTGAACTAGCCGATCTGTTGTGAAATATGGCTTTTAGTATTTTAAGTTGGCTGTTCAATCTCTTTGGAAGCACGCCATTTTGATATCCGAGCTATGAGATATGATCGAAACAATCCGCTCTGTCAGGATTTCAGTCTTGGTCCAGCTTGATATTTCCAAGCTACTTCTTTGTAATTCATCAAGCTTCTAAGTTATGATCTATGAACTGCACACTTGATGAAATATGTTAGCAACACAATAACAAGTTTTGTTAACATCAAAACCAAGATTATTCGGGTTTCCAAAACCCAACAGAGTGATTGTAGTGGCAAATTACAGCCAACTTGAAACACTACAATTCTTAATTCTAGATATTTTCTGGAAATCCTAGCCAAAAATGCTCAGGAATCCAAACAACACATTGCATGTGTAGTTTCACCCACATGCATGGCTCAGAATGAGCACTCATAGTATAAAATTCATAACTTCTTCAAAATAATTTTAAATTAAGTTCTTTTTTTTTTAATCTAAGAGAATTCAAAGACATACAACTTTTATTTGAAGACCAACATCAAAAATTCGAAACAAAATGTGCCCAGAAACTTGAAACACGATCTGCATGCAACATGCAGAGTCAAAATTGAGCACTTAAAGTAAAATCGACACACCTTTATCATCTGAGCTCAAAATTGCTTGCTTTTGTTTTTTAAACTGCATAAAATTTGAAGATTTACAACTTTTGTGTTTTGCTAAAAATCAAATTCGGACTCAAAGTGAATAGAAAAACCGAAACCATTTACTGCATGCAACAACACTTTCTGCTGAAACTTATGAAAACATGTATTTCACTACTATTTTCATTCCAAGGCACTAAAAATTTGATCCAACAATCATAATTTCTAAGCTAATTACAAAAGGATGATGTTATACCTTCAAAAATCTCAAACACTCCAAACTCCTTGCAAGATCTCCTCAAATTCCTGAAGATTATAAATTTCCTTCCTAACTCCACCAAAATTTGAAATTCTTGGCAAGTTCTCTTCCTCTCCTCTCGGGCTTCTCTATTCCACAATTGCATGTGGATTTCTAGCTAAAATTCTCTTAGGAATTGAGAGGGAATTTTCAAAAATGAGAGAGAAAAGAGAAGGAATGAAGATGAAAGAATAAATGAAACATGTCTTGCTTGAAATGATTTAAGCAAACGATGATATTGGGAAAGGTGTAAGTGGCGTGAGCCACTATGTATAGGTGGAGTAATTTTATATTTTATTTTAGTTGCTAATCCAAGTGTCCATGTATATAATTTATTTGTGCTCTTGCATGCACTTGGTCAAACCCTTGCATGTATATATTGATGTATTTTATCTCAAATAAAAATAAGATGTTGTGACCCAGAACACCATAATTCAAAATCTCAACTTTTAATCATCCGAGTTTGCTTAAACATCGTTAATCAGGATTAATCATAATTAATTAGTAACGCGGACTTACACTTCTTCCCCTCTTAAAATGATTTTGTCGTCGAAATCGCAAAATTGAATATAGCTCAACAAGTTAAATCATATGAGATGTCTCAATATCATTCATATATACATAAGAATCATCATGTATAAGTGACAACTGTTGTGGTAGTGTCAACGATATATCACTGAACCAAACTTCTCTATGACTCCGCAATGTTCAAAATATCGAGGCAATATCATACATCACCTAACGAATCGTATCGATCATCTTAAATGTAATATCTTCAAATTTATCTGATTCTCAACTTGAAATCCTAACGATATATTTCTCTTGTTGGCACAACAAACCTGCTTACTTTTAGCAAATTTCATCCGTTTTTGCAGAAAATTTATCGTTCATGGCATTTCCTCAACAATCTCAAGTTGTGCCAAATATTCCTTATTAATCTCATCTCAGCATATCATCGATCAGCAATTATGGCTCTACAATACATCAACTGATGACATCGATAGTTTTCTGGAACTTAAATTATTGGAAATTCTACTAGTGAATAGTGATTTCTGTCAATTCCTACGGAATCCATCACTATTAATCAGGACATAACTTCCAAAGTCCGGATAATTCTCTCAATTTATCCATCAGTCTGGGTATGATAAGCAATCCTCATTGCTAACTTAGTACTCATGACACTCTGAAAACAGTTATCGAATTCGGATATTGTCCTCGAATATCTATCAGATACAATTGTTACAGAAACTCACTGTAACTAAACCACATTATCCATATCTTAAACATGTTGTTTTCTCATAGGCATACATACAATAATATGAAATCAATATCTTGTATTGAATTGTCAATCAACTCTGATTCAACTTGTTTTACAATCTCTGTTTGATTTAAACAATCGAGTTATAAAACTCAAAGCTAGAAATTTCTCAAGTTCATTGTGGCACTTACAAATTCTGTAGCATTCCATTAGGTCTCGTATATTTTATCTTGACCTGCTGGCATGTCAAACAACTTCACACAATTCTGAAATTTCTTTCTTCATACCACCCCATCAGAAATATGATCTCAAGAATGATACATCTCATCATTCCCAGAATAACACTATGTTATCTATAGTGTGCTTTCTGCAGTAATAATTCTTTTGAATCGGTAGGATTCGATGATATTTACTGGTTGTTTGATAAGTGTGATTTTTACACTTAGTTTGATATATGATTAGGGGTGTTTTTGTAGTGATTCCTAGAAAATATTACACGTTTTGGTATATATTTATATATTTCAGGAATCTAGATCCAAATGCATAAAAGTGGAGGAAATATGCTTAAATTGATGAAAAAGTACCAAACCGAGCTAAATATGGAAAAGGAGGGACCAAATCACAAGATCGGATATTTTGAGATCTGCGATCGATCGGCAACTTACGAAGATCGATCGCCACCATCCAGAAGATTTCCGCGGTCGATCGGCAACTTATGCAGATCGATCGCGGATACAAAAATTTTGGTTATTTTGTCCAGAATGTTTTCGCGAACGATCGGCAACTGACGAAGATCGATCGCCAAACCCGAAAAAATCGAGATTTTGTTCCTTATCAAGCTATTTTGTGTCCAAAGAATGCAAGACTCTTCCAACACTATTTATAGAAGATTTTCAGACGTTTTGGTGGACTTCTTGGCTCATAATTCACCCTACAAACTCAGCCACCATCACTCTCAAATCCTCTAAAACCATCATACAACATAACCATCAAAGAGAAGACGCAATGGAAGAGACGGGAAAGCTTCGGATCAACGACGTGATTCAACATTGCTAGTTTATGCGTATTTCTAAACTTTGTTTGTTTCTATTTGATTTCCTTATGCTTTTGATGTTGAAAAACATGATTTTGCATTTGATTTTAAATATGTTTCTAGTCTAAGTTTATTGTCAAGACTTATGGGATCCTTTGTATGAACCCATGATTTAAATTGAATGTTTTGATTGATTCTTATATATTTAAGTGCATAGATCATTGTTCTTCATGTTTTTAAGGGTTTGACCATCCTTGAATGATAATAAATTACAATTGAGATCGAGTGATAAACTTGGAATTCGATATAGTGATTTATGCCGTGGATTTCAGGCTGATATCGAGAGATAAAGTCAAATACATGGGTGATAACAATAGATTTACCAAAATCGAAGGCTAGAAGTTTTCATAGATCAACTTACAATATTAATTGTTCAATAAGGATACGAGAGTGGCTTATTGTTACGTTAGTATTAGATTTATTATATCCAGACCAAGGTATAACAAGTGAATTAGGAAAACTCGTCACCTTAGATTGTTTGAATTTAATTCTTAACTAATAGGCGAATTGTGGGGGATTACATAGGTAAACCAAAAGTCTTGATAATTGTTTCTTTTGATTATTAATCTTATTCACCAATGATTGTTTGGGTACGTACTGAATTAATTAGTCACTTTAGTTTATTAATCACAACCATTTTTCGTATGCTAAATATAGTTAAACTAGTGGAGTTTGGTACTTATTTCATAGTCCTCGTGGGTTCGACACTCATACTTATATTATCATTATACTAAAATTTGACACCGTGCACTTGCGGTAGAGAATCGCTACACTGGAAAATACTGTTTAAAATAATAGCGATCATGTTTTTGGAGCCGAGGCCGGGGACTAGTTTTAATAATATCAAATTAGATTAGTTGACTGTAGTTTAGTCATTCATTTTTTTATTTTCGATTTTTTTCCTTTTCTCTATTTTTCTACTATTTGTTTCTTGTGTGGACTTTACAGGTTGTTATCTCTTGGTGCTTGCTAAGGAGTAGCAAGCCTACACTTGAGCCTTTTGATCCCGAGATCGAACGCACCTGTCAAAGGAGGCTAAGGCAAAGCAAGAGCACTAATGGCTAATACCGAGGAGATTTCGGTACCACCAGTTGCAGGATCACTCATGAACTATGCACACCCTGCATTCCATGGATCACTGTCGAGTATCAAGAGACCAACCATACATGCTAACAATTTTGAGATCAAGCCTGCTATCATACAGATGATCCAACATTCGGTCCAGTTTGGGGAAGCAGCTACTGACGATCCAAATGCCCACATCTCCAACTTCTTGGAGATTTGTGATACATTCAAGCATAATGGCGTTACTGACGACGCCATCAGGTTATGTTTGTTTCCATTTTCTTTAAAAGATAAAGCTAAATCCTGGTAACAATCATTGCCTGCAGGGTCTATTACCACGTGGGATGGAATGGCGCAGTTGTTCTCGTCAAAATTCTTTCCACCATCCAAGACGGCCAAGATGCACAATGACATCACTACTTTTGCCCAATATGATCCAGAGACACTGTATGAGGCTTGGGAGCGCTTCAAAGATCTACTACGGAGATGCCCACATCATGGCCTCCCTATCTGGCTGTAGGTACAAACATTTTACAATGATTTATTTGTTGATAATCGTTCTATGATTGATGCAGCATCAGGAGGAACTGTGATGAGGAAGATGCCCGAGGAAGCTTATACGTTGTTGGAGGAGATGGCTGCTAATAGCTGTCAATGACAGTCCGACAGGAACGTGCCAAAGAAGCAAGCCGGAGTACATCAAGTGAGTGAAGTCACTTTCCTAGCTGCCCAGTTGGAAGCGCTGAACAAGAAGATCGATAGTTTGAGCATGCATGCAATGCAAGTTCAAACTGTTATATGCGAGCTTTGCCAAGAAGGACATCCGAGCACTGAATGCCAAGTAGGTAACCATTTCATTACAACTAATGAAGCTGTTAATTTTGTAGGGAACCGACCACCATAGACCTACCCCTACCCAAATACGTACAATACTGGGTCGAGGAACTATCCCCAACCACCACCGGGGTATGCACCAAAGCCAAGCATGGAGGAGATCTTAACCAAGTTCATATCGTCAGCTGAAACAAGGATGAACAATCACGAGGTGTAAAGAACTTGGACGTCCAAGTGGGACAGCTAGCAAAGATTGTAGCCGGACGAGCACAAGGAGCACTTCTTAGTTACATTGAGACAAATCCTAGGGAGCAAGTCCATGCCATAATGTTGAGGAGCTGAAAGGAGGTCGCTGAGAAGAATGATGTACAAGTTGAGTTGAAAGGCGAGGCGGACATCAAGCAAGAAGAGGTGCAAACATTTTACGCGACGAAGGTAAGTCTACTAAGACCCCTACACCCATCACACATACTAAGGTAGAGATCCCACTCCCATTCCCCGCTGCGTAGAGAGCAAAGATTTATGCTAAATTTGCTAAATTTTTAGAATTGATTAAGAATCTTCATATTGAGATGCCTTTCATTGATGCTATTCGGCACGTGCCGAATTATGCTAAGTTTTTAAAGGAGATTCTGTCAAAAAAGCGGAAACTGGGAGAGCATGAGATGATAAACTTAACTGATGAGTGTTATGCTGTCATTCAAAATGATTCACCTCCAAAGTTAACGGATCCAGGGAGTTTCACTATACCTTGCAAAATCAATTCTAAATCTTTCAATAAATCTTTATGTGATTTGGGGTCAAATGTTAATTTAATGCCTTTGTCTATATACAGGAAGCTGGGCTTAGGAGAGCTAAAAGCAATCAATGTCTCATTGCAGATGGCAGATAAGTCCATCAAATACCCTCATGGGATAGTGGAGGATGCACCGGTCAAGGTTGACAAATTCACCATTTCGATGGATTTCATGGTGCTAGACATAAAGGAGGAGGCGGACATGCCATTGATATTAGGAAGACCATTCCTAGCTACTGAAAGGGCATTGATAGATGTCCAAGAAGGGAAGTTGATCCTCCGAGTAGGGGGGATCAAGTTACTTATGATATGTTCAAAGTTGTGAATACTACACGCACTGAGCACCAATGTTTTAGTGTCAATATAATTGATACACTATTTGTTGATGCTATGCAGGTTAAGAGTGAGAAGAAGGTGGAGGTCACATCGAATGGCCAACAAAGAAGAGGTAAATTTGGTGTAGGAGGCTCGGTATTAATGAATAGGAAAAAGATGAGACTTTTTCCATGGAAGTCTGACGCACCATGGGTTGGACCGTTCAAAGTTGTTGATGTTCTACCGTTCAACACCTTCAAACTGAGAGATGACCACGGGGCACTATTTACTGTGAAAGAGAAGTGGTTACGACATTACCATATGGAGAATGGAAAATCATCCCCTCCTGGCCCTTGCAGCACTTGAGCGTAAATGGTAAAAAGTCCAGCTTGGGACTATAAATCAAGAACTCTTTTCTATCCCTTTGCTTTGCTTTTAGTTTATTTTGGTTTGTTTTGTTTTTGTTTTTGATTTTGGCAAGACTCCCATGTGTGCTGTGATCTGTCCAACAATATGCCCCACGAGCTGACGAGGAATTGGACAACGATCACTGAAAATCGTTGTCAATGGTAACTGCTTTGTCTTACTTTCCATGCTTATTACATTGAGAACAATGCATAAATTAAGTTTGGGGGAGTGCATTACTGTGTCATGCTTCTTATTTGGAAATTTATCGTTTCTTGAGCACCAACAAAAATTTTCTTGAAAATGAGTTCAATTAGTAAGATAAGAATGAATCATAGTAGTGGTCTCTATTCCATGATGATATTAATCTCACTTTGCATGTTAACTTAAGTTTTGATGATTGTAAGACTTGTTTGTGAATATCTTGTTTTGAGTAGCATGTCTAAGATGAGGAACTTATTAAGCACATTTGAGTCATGATGTTGTGAATTGCATTTGGACTAGTAATAATATTTGTGAACTTGATGAATTGTTTTGAGCATCTTAGAGTACCTTAGAAACTATTTGATGATGACACTTTGAGGTGAAATTTTATAGTTATGAAATTGACTTGGAAATGATTTAAGCGATCTTTAGACCATTTGGGCCTTTCAAGCATACCATGTATATATAAATCTCTAATGTCCCATGTTGAGCCTAATTAAAAAAGAATGGAGTATGTTTAACATACTATTAGCCCCCATTCAACATTTTTTTGGCAACTCATTATACCCACCTTTATGAGCCTAAATTGAAAGAATCCATCCTTACCCATAGGGAGTATAATGAATCTCATTAGATGCACATGAATTGCTATATTTTGATGAGCTTATTGTAAAAAAAGATGATGAATGAGAAAAGAAAAGAATAGAAAAAGCCTTGAGAAAAAAAAAATCCAAATAAGACCCAAAGTGGCCAAGGCTAAAATAAAAAGAAGAGAAGCTCAATTTTGTGTTAAAAATATGAACATTACATGCTTATACTATCTTCTTTGTGCTATCGTATCTTTTCTTTGAAGCCAACACCTAAGCCTAACGTTACAAGCTTAAAAAGACATTTTGATCCAAGTCTAGGGAGTGACTACATTAGTGCTCAAGCCTTAACTTTCATTACCTAGCATGATTTGATCTATGAAAATTGCATGAAACTTGAAAGTGACAATATCACACACACACGTTCTAATTTGGAGATATGTTGCTTGATATGGAGAAAACACAACTTGTTAAACTTTTCAATTGATTCTTGTTCGTCTGTAAGTGAGATGTCTGAGATACATGATTGACTGCGAATTGGTTATTTGAATCTTCAATGGTGAACTCGACTTTTTGATCTTATTTCTTGCTCGAGACGATCAAGTTTAAGTTTGGGGGAGTTGATACGTGTGATTTTTACACTTAATTTGATATATGATTAGGGGTGTTTTTGTAGTGATTCCTAGAAAATATTACACGTTTTGGTATATATTTATATATTTCAGGAATCTTTGTCAAAATGCATAAAAGTGGAGGAAATAGGCTTAAATTGATGAAAAAGGACCAAACCGAGCTAAATATGGAAAAGGAGGGACCAAATCACAAGATTGGAGATTTTGAGATCCGCGATCGATCGACAACTTACGAAGATCGATCGCCACCATCCAGAAGATTTCCGCGATCGATCGGCAACTTATGAAGATCGATCGCGGATACAAAAATTTTGGTTATTTTGTCCAGAATATTTTCGCGATCGATCGGCAACTGACGAAGATCGATCACCATACCCGAAAAAATCGAGATTTTGTTCCTTATCAAGCTATTTTGTGTCCAAAGAATGCAAGACTCTTCCAACACTATTTATCGAAGATTTTTTGGTGGACTTCCTGGCTCATAATTCACCCTACGAACTCAGCCACCGTCACTCTCAAATCCTCTAAAACCATTATACAACATAACCATCAAAGAGAAGACGCATTGGAAGAGACGGGAAGACGGAGCTTCGGATCGACGACGCGATTCAACATCGCTAGTTTATGCGTATTTCTAAACTTTGTTTGTTTCTATTTGATTTCTATGCTTTTGATGTTGAAAAACATGATTTTGTATTTGATTTTAAATATGTTTCTAGGCTAAGTTTATTGTCAAGACTTAGGGGATCCTTTGTATGAACCCATGATTTAAATTGAATGTTTTGATTGATTCTTATATATTTAAGTGCATAGATCATTGTTCTTCATGCTTTTAAGTGTTTGGCCATCCTCGAATGATAATAAATTACAATTGAGATCGAGAGATAAAATTGGAATTCGATATAGTGATTTATGCCGTGGATTTCAGGCTGATATCGAGAGATAAAGTCAAATACATGTGTGATAGCAATAGATTTACCAAAATCGAAGACTAGAAGTTTTCATAGATCAACTTACAATATTAATTGTTCAATAAGGATACGAGAGTGGCTTATTGTTACGTTAGTATTAGATTTGTTATAGCCGGACCAAGGTATAACAAGTGAATTAGGAAAACTCGTCACCTTAGATTGTTTGAATTTAATTATCAACTAATAGGCGAATTGTGGGGGATTACATAGGTGAACCGAAAGTCTTGATAATTGTTTCTTTTGATTATTAATCTTTGTTTGGGTTATATACTGAATTAATTAGTCACTTTAGTTTATTAATCACAACCATTTTTCGTAGGCTAAATATAGTTAAATTAGTGGAGTTTGGTACTTATTTCCTAGTCCTCGTGGGTTCGACATTCATACTTATATTATCATTATACTAGAGCTTGACACCGTGCACTTGCGGTAGTGAATAGCTACACTGGAAAATACTGTTTAAAATAATAGCGATCATTGTTCATTCGCAACCCACCACTAAATGGCATACTAAAATCTAGTTGGTTGGTGTGACAGAACCAATTTCTTCAATCAATAGCTGTATGATCTGTTTTTTTTAGTCTTTCCGATCTTCGAAATCAGAGGTGACTCAAACTGCAAAGTATAAATTGATGTTACCATTGCACCTTGCATTTTTCGGTTCAGCGCATCGGCTACTAGTTTCACTTTCCCTGATTGATATTGACTATCAGAGTCAAATTCTTTTATAAATCTAGTCATCGTTTCTATCTCATGTTCAACTCTAACTGAAATAATAGATATTTTAAACTCCTAAAATTAGAGTATATCATGAATTGTTCGCCATACAGATAACATTGTCACATCTTCAAGGCAAAATAATGGCTACAAGCTCGAGTTCATGAACATGATATCATGATTCTTTCAGCTTCAACTATCTCAAAGCATACGCAATCATCTCCTTATTATGCATCAGAACGTATCCCAAATCTTTGACCAACGTATTTGCACAAACTATATATCCCCCTGAACCAGTTAAAAAAAATCAACACTGGGTTGTAATTCAGTTTATAAAAACTTCTTTTGCACATTCATCTGACCAAACGTAACTCAAATTTCTTCTTGGTTAGCTGGTTAATAGATCAGGCTATCCTAGAATATTCTTACATAAAAGCCTGTAATATCTGGCCAAACTCATAAAATTTTGTATCTCGAGTACACTAGTTGGTCTTGGCCAAATTATTACTACATCTACTTTACTGGGATCAATATGTATCCGGTGAGCTGGTATCACCTATCCAAAAACAACAATCGCTTGAACCAAGATTTACATTTCGATAACTTGGTATACAATTTGAGCTTCAGAAAGAGTTAGAAAAACCAATCGTAGATATTCTTGTGTGGTTCCTTCTGGATCTCGAATACACTAGTATACCACTGACGAATATTATTACAATTCCGTCCAAAAAGTTACGGAATACTCTATTCATCAAATTCATAACTGTACTAATACAGTTGTCAGACTACACGACATTACCAAAAATTTAAAATGCCTATATCTGGTTTGACCCCATTGTCTAGAGAACATTTTCTCTTAAGACTCCAACTGATGGTAACCATATTTAAAATCGCGACGTTACTTACAACTGATCAAAAACTTCTCGATCTTAGGAAGTGGGTATGTATTCTTGACAGTAGCCAGGTTCAACTGCCTTTAGTCGATACACATCTTCATAATACCATCTTTCTTCTTCACGAACATCACTGATGTTTTCCTCAAGGTGACATACACAGACATATGTACCCTTATCGAGGATATTCTGTAACTATTCTTCTAAATTTGTCAACTTTGCTGATGACATTCCGCACAGTGCTTTTGATATCGAATCTATTCCTTGGCATCAACGAACAGCTTAAATCGATTCTTTCTCTAGTGGAAATTCTATTATTTACTTAGGAAAATCTTGGTAAGTTTTCGTACCACTAGGATATCAGTCAACGTCGACTCTTCCTGATTAGCATTAACTGCTTATTATCAAATATCCCTCATTTTCCAAGTATGGCAACCACAATATTTTCTTAGCTTACTATCCGTGTCTTAGCTTGCTATTCGTGGCTATAAACATTTCTTTTGGAGCCACAAAAATTCACTACACCATTAAATTCAAATCCACAAGTGATCAAATACATGACATGTATCTGCGATCACTAGTATGTGGTCTGCAGGTAACTCACTGCTGCTGGAACTGAGTGGTCGAGAAGAATAACCACTATGATATCTACCCTTATCTCAGGGTATTGTTGTTATGGTTGCATCTGTTCCTGGGCACGTAACAGACATGCTCTGACTGGCCACAATCGATATCAGTTCCTCTTATTCTTTCACATGGATCAGTAGATATTTACATCCACAATAACCTCGAAAATATCTGGTCTCCTACAATCTCTTCACACCTCTAGAATTACTAGCGCTGGATGAACTGGAGTGATACTTCTGAAACTTTTCTAGGATTACTTGGATTATTCTAATCATAGTCTGTGACGGCCCGCCCAGACGGGTCGCCCGCCGTGCTCAATTGCTTGAACACAAGGCTTCACTCAATTCAAACTTAATTATCACTTTGAACTTTTGTTTAGCAGAAACGTTTTAATTCTTATCGAATGTTTGACTTAATAAATTTTTTTTTTACGCGTGACTTTTATTTTAGAAAAATTTAGGCAGAGTCTGCTCATAAAAATTGTGCCCTGTGATCTACCAGATCACTACAACCACAATACCAAAATCATAACAATAATATAACTAAACCCAAATAAGTCTCAATATCCAAAAACAAACTACAATCATGATAAAATACTCCATGTCCTCAAAATAAAACATAACCTCTCAACATAATTAAACTTTTCATTGCATATCTAAATATTCTCCGCATCATCTAAATCTTCAACTCCATCTGTAATATGTCACATTACAGGTAAAGGTAAGTTGCAGCATTTTATAGTAAGCATAATAAACATTTGATAAAATGTCAAAAACATCATTTTTCATAATGTGACCAAAAATAATACGATTTCATATCAAAATAACTTTCACACATATATGGTTTAATTCGAGCAGTTAACGGAATCAAAATTTCACCAAACGGAATCATAACGGAAATAACTGCACAGATAACCAACGAAACGTAACAGAAACGAATAACAATATCATAATCATATAATGTCTTAGCCATATAGAATTAACCATTAGCCATAGCCACGCTGTAATGAAACAAATGCATACTCAAATACGATGTGACACAATGATATCATTCCAGACTATACCCGCTGGAAGGGTATCGACAGATATTATACCCCTCTGTCTTCGGGCAAAACAAAATGCGTTTCTTTATTCTCGTCGCCAACGAGCCGAAAGTATGCGCGTTTTTATCCTCGTCGCAATGCGAGACACAACGAAACGAAAATATCCACAGTTCACAAACCTCAAATCGTATTCACCGAATCAAGACAAACATGGCCTTTCAAAATAGTTTTTCACACACAATAAAATGTTACTCAAAATTCTATTTTTCAACAAAATACATTTCTTATCAAAAATCATATTTCAAAAACAATTCTTGCATGTTTACTATTCAAAACATTTCAAAAATAAATAACGTAAAATACTCAAAGTAATTTGTGAAAATGCAACCTCCTTTACGTACCTCAAAGCTTCCTATCAACTTTCAAGCTATAAACCTTCCCAAAATCTCCAAGATATCAAGGATTTCCTATTACCATTTCAACATTACCAAAACATATTATATTCATTTAACTTGGTTCTATAATAACCTAACATAATCCTAACTTATGTTATTCAACATGCTTAAGGAATGAACACCAATTTGTTTTCGAAAATCACTCACCATCTTCGAACACAACATTCCATTTTCTGTAAAATCTTCGAACAAATCACCATCTCAATTCCTCAAAATCCAGTATCATATTCGAACAAAAATACCATTTCAGTTTCTTCAAAATCAAATAACATTTTTCGATCTTAAATTCCAGAAAAACCTTCGAACAGAAAATGTGATGACTTCGAATTCCAGTAACAAATTCTCGAAAATTTAGCATATTATCTTCAAACTCGATCCTTAAAGTTTTGTGTTCTTGACAACAATACACCAACATACTTCAATTAATCCATCTTCACTAACCTAACCAAATTTTAAATCGACAATAGAAAAAAAATTCGAAACATATACATCGAATTTCATACCGATTTTTATGATTTCTGTTCCAATTCCGATTTCTTCTCCGATGTTCGCTACAACTCTGATTTAGAAGGATTTTCGAAACTAAAAATCGAAATTTACAAAATCTGGAATTTTCTTTTCCGAACTTGAAAACATACGGAAAATGGATATGGATTCTTGTTTGGCAGGAATTAAATAGGGTTCATACCAGTTACAAGTGGGAGCAGATGAGATGAGAAGAAACGCAGAAGAAATGAAACTTATATTTTGGGTAAATAAGTTATCGGCTTTTCCTCACTTTTAATACATTAAATACTACACTAATTACTATCATCATTATTTTTTTTATTAGATATTATTATTAAATATTATTATTATTATTTACTATTATTATTATTAATAATATGATAATTTCTAACTTACACAATATTTGGATCAAAAAAATTCCTTTAAAATTGGGCCATTACAATCTCCATACATTCTAAGAAGTTTCGTCCTCGGAACTTGTATCATGTTTTATATCTGGATACTTAGCATATAGTTCTTCTTCTTTTTCCCATGTCGCTTCATCAGGTGAGTGATTGCTCCATTGAACCTTTACAAAGGGAATTGTCTTAGTTCGTAGAATTCTCTCTTGACGATCGAGTATCTTGATTGGATATTTTGAATATATACACTCCTTGGATACCTCAATCTCTGTTGCCTTAAGCACATGACTTTCATCTGGAACATACTTCCTGAGCATCGACACATGAAATACATTATGTACTCGGTCTAATTCCGAAGGTAGAGCAAGTCGATAAGCCAAAGTTCCTATTCTTTCCAAGATTTCATATGGTCCTATGAATCTCGGACTTAACTTCCCATGTTTACCAAATCTCATTACTCCTCTGAATGGTGACACTTTCAAGTATACTTTATCCCCTTGCTGAAATTCTAAATCTCGTTTGCGAACATCAGCCCAACTTTTTTGTCGACTCTGAGCTGTAAGTAATCTCTGTTTGATGATGGACACATTCTCATTCGTGAGTTTGATCAACTCTGGTCCTTCCAATACCTTCTCTCCAACATCAAACCAACACTATGGTGTTCGACATTTCCTCCCATACAAAGCTTCGAATGGTGCCATTTGAATACTGGATTGATAACTGTTATTGTACACAAACTCTGCCAGTTTCAGATGACGATCCCACTGTCCTTGAAAATCCAAAATATAGGTTCTAAGTAAATCCTCGAGGATCTGAATCGTTCTCTCAGACTGTCCGTCCGTCTGTGGATGGAAATCTGTGCTGTATTTCAAATTCGTTCCCAACACAGATTGTAAACTCTTCCAGAATTGTGAGGTGAATCGAGCATCTCGATCTGATATGATACTGACTGGTATCCCTTGCAAACACACCACTTGATCAATGTAAAGCCGTGCTAAATCATTCATTGATGTAGTCTTCTTCATCGGTATAAAGGGAGCACACTTAGTAAGTCGATCAACAATAACCCAAATTGAATCCTTTTGTGTCGTAGTTTTGGGCAATCCGGTCACAAAATCCATAGTAATATTCTCCCATTTCCAGTTTGGTATGTCCAAGTTTCTCAGTGTTCCTGCTGGCTTTTGCCTTCCAACTTTCACTTGTTGACACACTAAACACTTAGACACAAACTTTACGACATCTTGCTTCATTCCTGGCCACCAAAATAATTGTTTCATATCTTGATACATTTTATTCTGTCCTGGATGCATGGCCAATATTGTCTGATGTGAATCTTGTAAGACTTCGCCCCTGAGTGTTGATACAGCTGGAACGAATAGTCTATCATTGAATCTCAAAGTCCCATCTTTATGCATTCTAAAACTTTCTTGGTTTGATTGAGCTCTTTGTAAGAAAGTCTGTCACATAGGATCCTTTGATTGTGCTGCTTTAATCCTGAGAATAAGATCAGGTTGTACCATGAGATTACACAATATCGTCGTCCCATTTTGGTCGTCTCTTGATTCGACATTCAGATTTAACTTTGACATCTCGTCAATGAGTTTCTGTTGCGTAGTCAATAGCATTGATCCATAACTCTTCCTGCTTAATGCATCTGCTACCGCATTACTCTTTCCAGGATGATAGTGCAATTTCACATCATAGTCCTTGATCAGCTCTAACCATCTTCTATGTCTCATATTCAACTCCTTTTGAGTAAAAATATACTTTAAGCTCTTGTGATCAGTGTAGATATCACATGTGGTTCCGTACAAGTAGTTTCGCCATATTTTCAGTGCAAAAACAACCACTGCCAGTTCCAGATCATGAGTGGGGTACCTTATTTCGTGCTCTTTCAACTGTCGTGAAGCATATGCAATCACCTTTCCATTTTGCATAAGCACACAGCCTAACCCTTCTTTTGATGCATCACTGTAGATACAAAATCCTTCATGTCCATCAGGCAATGTAAGAATAGGTGCCGACACAAGTAAATCTTTCAACTTCTCAAAACTTGCCTGACACTTAGAATCCCATTCAAACTTTACTCCCTTTCTAGTTAACTTTGTAAGGGGTAATGCAACTCGAGAAAATCCTTCCACAAATTTTCGGTAATATCCAGCCAATCCCAGAAAACTTCGAATTTCTGTTACTGATGTCAGAACTTTCCAATTGGTAATGGCTTGAATTTTTGCTAAGTCTACTCGGATTCCTTGAGTATCAATGATGTGTCCAAGAAATGATACAGAATCCATCCAGAAGTCATATTTCTCGAACTTTGCAAATAATTGTTGTTGTCGTAGTCTCTCCAATGTCATCTTCAAATGTTCTTCATGTTCTTCCTTTGATTTGGAATAGATCAATATATCATCAATGAATACTATGATGAATTTGTCAAGCCATTCTCGGAATACGTGATTCATTAATGCCATAAATGCTGCAGGTGCATTCGTAAGTCCGAAAGGCATCACTATGAATTCATAATGTCCGTATCCGGTTCGAAATGTAGTTTTATGAATATCTTGCTCTTTAATTCTGAGTTGATGATACCCAGATCTCAAATCAATCTTCGAGAATATTTGTGCACCTTGTAATTGATCGAACAAATCATCAATCCTTGGTAGCGGATATTTATTCTTCACAGTGATGCGATTCAACTCCCTATAGTCAATGCACATTCTCATGCTGCCGTCCTTTTTATTTACAAACAGTACCGGTGCTCCCCAAGGTGACACACTAGGCCTTATGAAACCTTTATCTTGTAGTTCCTTCAATTGTCCTTTCAATTCTTTTAGCTCTGCTGGTGCCATCCTGTAAGGTGCTTTGGATATCGGTTCTGATCCCGGAATAATATCAATAGAAAATTCCATGCTTCGAATTGGTGGCGGTCCTGGCAAATCATCCGGAAAAACATCTGAGAATTCTTTCACCGTGCAAATCTTATTTATTTTTGCTTCCACTTCAGAAACATTGCCACAAAATCGTTTATGCAAGCTCACGCCTTCATAACATATCTCTTTACCCTAATTCGTTTGTAGGGTTATGATCTTTCGGTAACAGTCAATGCAAGCCTTTGCACTACTCAACCAATCCATTCCAAGAATTATGTCAAATTCTTTCATGTTGATGATGAGCAGGTTGGCTTTGAATTCTTTGCTTTCCACAATCAGTGTTACATCATTGCATACATATTTAATTGTGACTGTCTTTCCTAATGGACTCAATACTTGCATTAAATATAACAGTGGACTGAAGTGCAAATCAAGTTTCTCCACACAAGATTCAGAGATAAAGGAATTTGAGGCGCCAGAATCAAATAACACATAAACATCTTGATTCAAGAATTTAAATTTACCACCGATCAACTCATGATCCTCTTCAGCACGGACAACATACAATCTAGTTGGATTGCGCTGTTGTTGTCTACGTGGTCGATTTGTTCCTGAGGTTTGTTTCAGACTGGGACAATCTCTAATCCGATGATCTTTAGATCCACATTTAAAGAAACCTCCAGAGTTCCAGTAACATTACCCAGTATGACTCCGATTACACTTGGGACAAACTTCATTCTTCTTAGTTTCAACGATCATCTGTCTGCGAGCTGGCGGTCTCTGATCTCTGTTTCTGAATTCAGGCTTTCTCTTTCGATTTTGAGGAGTCTCTAGATTCCTCAGTTCAGATTCCACGAACAATGCCCTCTCCATGAGTATATCAAATTTGGTATCCATGAGAGGTGCTACTTTGAGCCTGATGTCAGTGCGAAGGCCTTGTCTGAACCGTGTAATCTTGCTATTCTCCGATTGCAGATATAGAGGACAGAATCTGCCCAGCTCTTGAAACTTCCTCAGATATTCCAGCACAGTCATAGGTTTGCCTCAACCTCAAAAATTCATCTTCTTTAGCCATTCGGACAGCGTCAGGGAAATACTGTTGCAGAAATTTCTCTCTAAAACTCGTCCAGGTAATGGAGTTTCATTCTGTACTTACTTCCACTGAATTCCACCAGTGTTTTGCATTTCCTTCCAGAAATGGAGTCACCACTATAACACTTTCTCCATCATCAATGTTTATAGCCTTCAGTAATTCTTCAATCTTAGTCAGCCATTCCTCAGCTTTCATTGGTTCAGTCTCGTTTCCAAAGTACGGTGGTCGGAGTGCCCGGAATCTCTCAAATTCAGTCCTTCTCGGTGGTTCCGGCTGTAGTGGTGCCGAAACAACATTTTGTTGCAACACTCCAGCTATGATGCGACATATGTTTGTGATGTCCACCTCATTCATTGTTCCCACATTTATATTTGGGACTCCACCTTGACCTTGATTCACATTCCTATCTTGACCATCTCCTGAGTCGTGATTCGAGCCCTGCTCTTGGCTACCACTCCGATTGCTACTGGTTCTTCCTCTAGCCATTTGAAATCTTAAAACGAAAGTGAAATTTATCGTAAGATTCGTAAACAAAGAAGATAGATAGTCAAACCTAAATAACTTCATTCTTAAGTCCAAAAGTATAATCCCAAACATATAACAAAGATCTAATCCAAACAAATAACAAAGGTCTAATCCAAACTTATAAACCTGGCTCTGATACCAACTGTGACGGCCCGCCTAGACGGGTCGCCCACCGTGCTCAATTGCTTGAACACAAGGCTTCACTCAATTCAAACTTAATTATCACTTTGAACTTTTGTTTAGCGGAAACGTTTTAATTCTTATCGAATGTTTGACTTAATAAATTTTTTTTTACCCGTGACTTTTATTTTAGAAAAATTTGGGCAGAGTCTCCTCTTAAAAATTGTGCCCTGTGATCTACCAGATCACTACAACCACAATACCAAAATCATAACAATAAATAACTAAACCAAAATAAGTCTCAATATCCAAAAACAAACTACAATCATGATAAATATACTCCATGTCCTCAAAATAAAACATAACCTCTCAACATAATTAAACTTTTCATTGCATATCTAAATATTCTCCGCATCATCTAAATCTTCAACTCCATCTGTAATATGTCACATTACAGGTAAAGGTAAGTTGCAGCATTTTATAGTAAGCATAATAAACATTTGATAAAATGTCAAAAACATCATTTTTCATAATGTGACAAAAAATAATACGATTTCATATCAAAATAACTTTCACACATATATGGTTTAATTCGAGCAGTTAACAGAATCAAAATTTCACCAAACGGAATCATAACGGAAATAACTGCACAGATAACCAACGAAACGTAACAGAAACGAATAACAATATCATAATCATATAATGTCTTAGCCATATAGAATCATCCATTAGCCATAGCCACGCTGTAATGAAACAAATGCATACTCAAATACGATGTGACACAATGATATCATTCCAGACTATACCCGCTGGAAGGGTATCGACAGATATTATACCCCCTCTGTCTTCGGGCAAAACAAAATGCGTTTCTTTATTCTCGTCGCCAACAAGCCGAAAGTATGCGCGTTTTTATCCTCGTCGCAATGCGAGACACAACGAAACGAAAATATCCACAGTTCACAAACCTCAAATCGTATTCACCGAATCAAGACAAACATGGCCTTTCAAAATAGTTTTTCACACACAATAAAATGTTACTCAAAATTCTATTTTTCAACAAAATACATTTCTTATCAAAAATCATATTTCAAAAAAAATTCTTGAATGCTTACTATTCAAAACATTTCAAAAATAAATAACGTAAAATACTCAAAGTAATTTGTGAAAATGCAACCTCATTTACGTACCTCAAAGCTTCCTATCAACTTTCAAGCTACGAACCTTCCCAAAATCTCCAAGATATCAAGGATTTCCTATTACCCATTTCAACATTATCAAAACATATTCATTTAACTTGGTTCTATAATAACCTAACATAATCCTAACTTATGTTATTCAACATGCTTAAGGAATGAACACCATTTTGTTTTCGAAAATCACTCACCATCTTCGAACACAACATTCCATTATTATCTTCATTTTTTTTATTAGATATTATTATTAAATATTATTATTATTATTAATATGATAATTTCTAACTTACACAATATTTGGATCAAAAAATTCCTTTAAAATTGGGCTATTACATAGTCACTTCATTAACATTTAATCCAATCATAGCTACTCCGCACCACATCGGTGTCTTATTCTTAAGCCGAAATCATTTCTAATTCTAATCCCTTCGCTAATGAATAGCTATTGAGATTAAGCACATATTTCCATTTCTCAAGTCTACGATAAACGATTATCATTTTCCATATAATCAACATGGCCTTCTCGTGAACATCTTTTCCCGTATTAGAAAGGGTGGAAACTCGTCTTCCAGCACTACCATTACTCTAGATACTCTCATCTAGAAGAGTTCATATTGTAGTTTTTATTCATAGTTCGGACACATAAACTGGAATTGAATTACGACAGTCCCCATATCGAAGTCCTCATTCAAACCAATTCTCGTTGTTCTCACAATGTGATGCCCCGAAATTAATTAATTGCAATCTGGGCATTAATTATGTTTATATGATGAATTATGTTGATAATTGATTTATGTGTTGAAATTAATTATCATGCTGAAATGCTTAGTCACGTGGTAGGCGTGACCCGGGGTTGCATTTCAGGGTGCATGTTATACATGTTAGAAAATGAAGTGTTAACATGATTTCATTGTATTGGGTGTTAATTATGAGGAAGATATGAATTTAGTGGATGTTTGGTGCATTTTTGTAAAGTGCTTTTAAAATACCATGTTGGGGTATTTTATACATCATGTTAATTTTGGGGTATAAATTTAATTAAATAACCCTTATATCCCCCACTACCCCACCTTTTTATTCCACTTTACCAATCACTCCATTAAATCCCCAATTTTACTCCCAAACCCTACCCATTTCCCCCATTTTCGAAATCAAGCAAGGAAGGAAGGGGAAAGCTCCACAAAACCTTTATTTTTGAGATCTTTGTTAAGATTTGGAGTCCTCAAGAGGTATGAAACCCTTCCTAAAGTTTTGATGATGTTTGGTTTTGAAAAGGGACGATTTTTGAAGTATTTTAGGTGGGTTTGTTTTGAGTATGTGTTGTATGTGGTTGGGGTATGGTTTTATGAGGTTTTTGTGGTGATAAGTTGTTGGGATGTCTTTGGTTAAGATGTATTGGTTTATTTGGTAGTTTTGTGCCAAAAAATGGAGTTTACCCGAAAATGTCACAGCGACCGATCGATCGGTGGCACAGCAAAGATCGATCGGTGCAAGTGCGTAGCGAGGGGTGAAATTTCTTTACTTACCGATCGATCGGTGAAAGTGGCCGATCGATCGGTGGATGGCTAACGATCGATCGGTATCTTGGACCGATCGATCGGTGAAAGGCCGTAGCTAAATTCTTAAATTCGGATGTTTACCGATCGATCGGTAGCTTGGACCGATCGATCGGTAGAGCGATTTTGCTGAAAATTATTTTCTTGGCATAATTGATGGAATTTTTGGATATTGGACTATATTTAGCTTCTAATATCGATTGTATGGTTGTGTAGAACCATCCCAGGTACCCACAACATCAAGGAGATAAAGTTCTCCAACTTCTCCACTTTTGGAATTAAGGTACGTAAGAAACGTACGGGCATCGAACGGTAACACATTTCCATACTATGACTATGCAATGATTGCATAAGTATTTACGATGTTTATGATGATGATTATGATAAGTAAAAATGATATGATGTTTATGATGATGATTATGATAAGTAAGTTTATGATGATGATGTTTATGATGAATGAAGATGATATGATGTTCATGATGATGATCATGATAAGTAAGTTTATGATGATGATGTTTATGATGAGTAAAGATGATGTGATGTTCATGATGATGATCATGATAAGTAAGTATAAGATGATGATGCTTATGATATGATGATGATGTATGTGTTTAACTATGTTATGGAGAATGGTTGAGTGTACTGGTAGTTGTTATGGGAAAGCGAGGAAGGTACTTACCGCTGACATAGCTAGCGAGAAGATTACATCCGCTATCAAGGTGTAGCGAGGGGTAATCACAGTACCGCTATATGTCGAAGCGAGGGGGCCAATTGTTCCGCGGACATAACAAGACCAGAAACATCCCCATTTCTCAATAACATTGTGGATTATGAGCATATATGTGAAGTATGATTTTAATCATTATGTCAAGAACTAATGGTTATATGCATGACTATGAAACAGGGACAACCAAAGTGGGTTAATGCGATTAACCAGAAAGTATATGTTACGATTATTTCCATGCATTTATTTATATGCCACTATCTTTATGATGTTAAGTAATGATGTACATGCTCATGATGGGTTGTTCATGTAGGTACACTTTTGGACTGAAGGGCTAAGGGTCGGGTTGAGGCAGTGAGCTAAAAGGAGCATGAAAGAATATATGATACATGATTTTGATAGTCTCTACTCTAGGAGTAGTGTAAACCTATAATGTTAGCATTCTTTTTTTTGGGAATGTAATTATTAAGTTCGAAATTTTATTTTTGGCCTGTAGTTCTATTAGCTCAAAGCTACAACCGGAACCCTAAGATGATATGAATGCATGATTAGTCCATAATATGTGATTATAATGATGTTAAGGTAGGAAGACCCTATACACAACAAATATACTCTATTCTTCAATTGAAATATCACTCATTTCAATATCCTCAAGTTCTAACTTATCATCTCGACGTCACAAATTTTGCCGTAAACTCATATGTATTACCTTGTTCTCCCGATGTCAATCGATAAAACGTAGGGTTAATTAGTTCTAGCTTCATCCCACAAATCATAAGGATTAAGTTCCAAAGTGATAAATAAAATTCCCAATAATGGTCGCATTATCACTAAGTTATAATTCAAGTAACAATTTACAGTGCCTACAGGTACGATTGATAGCTATTAAATTTCATATCACCACTACCTGATCAAACACTGACTGTCCACCATAAAATCAAAACATCATATATAAATCTCAAGTCATAGATGTTATCATCACTTACTCTACATCATCATCCGATCAACAACTATCAGTGCTAACAGATAAAATTTTCAAATTCTCAAAATTATATGCAACTCAGCATATTATAATACTCAGAGATATGAAATCTAGCTGTCACTGCTTAGTAATCCATTACATGTCTAAATTTCATTATCTAACATGTACTCATAGCAGGCAAGAGCATATAAAAACACGTAGTCAATTACATGCACAAACAATTTTTTTTGTGACTAGACTCAGTGTCCTAACTCTAGTTCGAGCATATCCGAGATTATGCTCTGATACCATAATGTGAGGCCCCGATCCTAATGTAGTGTTTAATTATCACACAATGATTAATTTGCGTAAACAGCGGAAGATTTATTTCAAATATATTGTCAAATGGCCCTAAATTTTTTTTTGTTTTTCTATGATACATATATTTGTACTGAAAATATGTAGTTCCAGTTTCTCAATTCATCATGTTACTCCTCACTAAGCATCAAATATAACAAACCAATAAAAGAATACTTAAAGTACAGATACTCAGGGCATACCCCTGTAATTTAAAATGTAGTTAAAAAGTATTCTAACAATTACTGGGACCCAGTTTCAATATACCAAACTTGAGCTCGATCCTGCTGAGCTCTAGTATTCTAAGATGCTTCCACACGAGCATCCAAAATCTGTCTACCTGTAACACCTGTCATGCCCGAACAACAAAAGACATGACAACACCCGCTACGGGGTCAGAACCCAGTACAAGAAATAAATAGAATCACGTCAAGAATGACAAAGTATCATGCAATGCATACCATGTATGAATGCGATGTATGAATGTGTACAAAGAATCGAATCTCAAGATACCAAATATCGGAGTCCAAAGGAAGGTATCATCAATCAATATCAAGCTCGAGCAGAGGGTGACAACACACACAATTTGCGCTAGGAGAATCATCATGTGCTGTGCTCGTCATCCCTCGTGTCTAGGTCCAGTAGCAACGCGCATGACTACAGTTGCTACCTAAACTACTTGTCATCGTGGTGCCCGTCGTCCCCGACAGTCAGAGTAAATCAACTCAGTCATCATCAAGGATATCAAAGAAGTGGATATATCAATATGATATGCCCATGAGTCATCTATGCAACATATGACATATGCAACTAAATATGTCATGCAATCTCCTGTAAAAGCCAATAAATATCATGTAATTCATATATCATGTAGTCCAATGTATCTCAAAACGACTCGATTCCAGTGCTCAAAGTTCAAAAACTCAAAATACTACATTTCATCAATTATGATGTGAAGCTGGTTCCTCCATTTGAAACTATTTTGTTGATTCCTCTGAGTTTCTTGAAATTCTTTTGGAGCTTTGCTCGGTAGCACCACTCCGCAAGCTTTACTTTAAGAAATGACATTCTCCTGGACACCGTCTCGATTGCATGAGGTGTATACTCCTGGATAAGCATTTCTCTCCATGGGCTCGGAATTTTGGCAAAGAACAGTTCTGCTGCATCTTTTTCCTCTATCTTTGCCTTCCATCGATATTCTGTAAAGAGTTTGATGTACTCGTCTACATAACATATATCATGTAGTTCCAGGCTAATTAGAGCTTGTATGTATTTTTTAGCCTTCACTTCCTCCATTCCCTCGAAGTAACTTACTCCAATGAAACAGATTTTAAAGAATTTTGCCATCTTGTCCACAATTTCTTTCAGGGACTCTCCGGCTAAAACTTCTTCCTTGGTACCTGGGTCTCCCATATCCCAGGCAATCTTGACTGATTCTTCCAGACTAATTTTTAGAAGTAAAATGAATCCCTATTTGCTCAAATCAAGTGTTCCTGCTGCTATTCTCATTGCTGAAGCCCATTCATCAATAAGAACTTCTCTGTTTTTAAAATCCAAGATATCCATGTTGAGCATAAGTCCATATGGATGGATTGAATCTAGCTGCGATTTCCCATAGGGCGTCTGATGTATATCTGGCCTGCCAGAACGATTCCTTGTTCCAACTGGGGGATCCAAAGTTGCTGAGTTGAAATGTTCCCTGTGCGGCATACTTTGCTCTCCTGCGGGTGGATTGTGTGACCCGAAACTTTCTTGTGGTGGAGGTCTTGGTACAAGCTCTACTGTCTTGAATTCTACGAGATTTAATCCCGCAAAAGAATCAGCAAGATCACGTAGATCTTCCAAGTTGATTCTTTCCATTACTTTGTGGGAAGTATGGGCTCTCCTCGTAGGACTGCAATCATTTTTCAGTCTCCGTCAAAGGTCTTCAGACCTCCTCCGCTTTCCCTTTTTGGTGTAAAAGCGGTTATGTTCCGTAGGACGGCGGTAGCCATCCTCCGTTTCTTCTTCCTGTCAGACTTGGTCTTGACTCCAATTCCTTAACACGGGTTTGAACATCTCGAAGGTTTTCAAGAATCTCATCCTCATGTTTAATCATAATCTCCATATGACTTTGAATCTGATGGATCTGTGCAGGGACATTGAATTGAAGGTAGCCATAACGCTGCACTATCTTCTGAATCTCTCTAAAATCTTGGGATATCTTAGAAGAATCTAGCTCGATTGCTCGAAAGGTTGTTTCTCCCATCCTAATCATCGGGTCCGGACCGTGTTAGATCATTGGGGTATGGAACAACGTCCTCGTGTTCAGGATGATTGTCTTCCTGAAGTTCGGCTGACTGGAACTGTAGTTTGAGGTTCACTTGATGTAGCCTCTTAGCCATCCCTTCCAATTTCTTGTAATGATTTATGTCTGGTGTGCATAAACATGTTCCTCGTAATTGGTTCAACTTATGGTTGAAGCGTTGAGCTTCTGTCGTATGCTTCTGATTAAGTTCTTCCAGTTTTTGGAAGTACCACATGTATAAATGACACTTCGAACATTCGTTCGTGTCCATAATTTCTTGAATCGTCTCCTCCGTATAGGTTATAAATTAATGTTCAAGATATTATCATAGTATTTCCAGAATAAACCTAAGCTCTGATACCATTTTGTGCCAATGTACGCAAACAGGGACTTGTAAAACAGAAGACATTAAATGCCACTTTTTTATAATTATAAGGATATAAAAGATAATTAAATATTATATAGGGACTTCTTTGTAAACTAAACAAAACCCTAGGGAATAATGCAATCTCACCAAACCATTGAGGGGTAAAAGAGTCAAAATAAAGCACCCAATTGATTTGAAAATGTTAGGATCGATTTCGGGGGTGGGTTGTCATTCCACACCCGAGTTCAACCAATTTGAGCTTCAATAGCTCGTGTTCTTGAAATAATTGCACCGAGAGATTATATCGAGTTCGGTTACAAAACCGAGCGGAAGACACTCGACATAACCCGCTCTAAAACCGATTACTCATTTGAAAGGCATTTTAAAGATATGCAAGAAAGTATGTAAAAGCAGTAAGGTAAATAACACAAGCATTTGTTTCTGGAAGTTCGAAGCACAACGCTTCTACGTCTCCCCTTCTTCCATCTCATGGAATGATACACTAGAAGACTTTGATTTATACAACTCTTTGTACAAACCCGATCCAGTTGGGCATTCCCCATCCAACTAGAACTCCTAGCAACTCAACTATGTATGTTCTTTAATGTCTCACATACAAAGACCTCTCAATCGGTTGTGATGAATCATCAACCGTTACAATGGTATTCACTCTTCTATTTTAGCTCACAAATACAATGAATAGAGTGAATACAAAGGCACAAATGATTCCATAATGAATATGATACAGCAAGGTAAGAGGTGCCAAAGGTTTGAGGAGTGCTCTTCATTTAGCAGCTTTTGTCTTTGAAGTTCCTCAATTGAATCCCAAGTGGGTTTGCTTTGGAAGGCTTGGATTGATCTTCAATCAGCTGTTATTGAGCTTCCAAATCATGTATATATAGCCCCAAGTAATGATATATACGTTAGATACAAGAATATAACCGTTGGGACAATTTTGGTAAGCTTTCAAACATTGCAACGGTCATATTCTGCTTCTGGGCTATTTTTGGAAGTATGCTGGTCTGGACAGCTGGTCTGGTATGCTGGTATGGTCAGCTGGTCTGAGGTCTGCTGGTTCAGCATCAGCTGGCCTGGGGTCTGCTGGTACCAGTTGGTCTGAGGTCTGCTGGTACAACATCAGCTGGCCAAGGTCTGCTGGTACCAGTTGGTCTGAGGTCTGCTGGTACCAGTTGGTCTGAGGTCTGCTGGTACAGCATCAGCTGGCCAAGGTCTGCTGGTGCCAGTTGGTCTGAGGTCTGCTGGTACCAGTTGGTCTGAGGTCTGCTGGTACCCTGCTGCCCAACATCTGCTGTTCTGCTCTCTTGGTTATATCTCTTGATTCGTTGATTTCTGGGCAAAGTGATCTTCATGAATGTTGTAGCCCTTTCTCTTAGCTTTCCACGGAATCAAGAATCGCTCGATTTCGAGTTTGTATGAGAGAGTTATACTCGAAATACAAGGCAATGGTCTTGCTGTATGTTTGCTGGATGCAGCAGCACATGGCATGACTTGCAGAAGCTTTTTGGCCATCTTAACGTCCGGTTCAGTCTTTCACTTCCAAAGATAATTGTAGATCTTTGTCTTAGCTTTCCAACCTATACTGAATCATCTCGTTTTGATAAGCGATCTGAGCGTTATGGCCGATATACCACAGCTGCTACAATCTGTCCGCTGCTGTTTCAACTTTGTACAAGCAAGCTCTTGCATACTTGATTTCGTCATGTAAACCTTCGAATCTAGTCTGTTGCCCTGAAATACGACTTGTAGAGAATTGAGTTTTCTATCCAACCCCTTTGGAATCAGGTCGTTTCGATATCCGAGCTATGAGATATGATCAATTTAGTCAGCAGCGCTCGGGGTCTACTGGATGCTGAATTCTCATTTCAGCAACCAAACTCAAGGCCATTTCTTAGCAGATCATCAAGCTGTAAAATATCATCTATGAACTGCACACTTGATGAAATATGTTAGCAACACAATAACAAGTTTTGTTAACATCAAAACTAAGATTATTCGGTTTTCCAAAACCCAACAGAAAATTTGAAAATTGAACCTATTTGAATAAAAGTTTATCAAACTTGGATTTTCTTGCACTAAAGTTTTTTCCCAAGACTTAAGTGATATAAATTTCCAAAAAGAGCACATCCTTACAATTTTTCCTTTTTAAATCTGAAAAAGATTTGATTAAATTTGGATTGGCCCAACTAGGAGAAATGCGACTCTTCTTCAATTTCAAACTTTGTTTTTCAAAGTCGACGCCTGAGCGGAGATCGAGAATCAGAACAATAATGAATCTATATGATCGATAATCCATACCACAATAACTCAAGTTATGTTTTTCCCCTAAATCATACACACGATATATATACCGTAGCTCCAAGAAATTCCATCGGTTCCAGACTTGTTTGTTGAATTAAGGATAATAAAAGACTAGAGAAAGATGGAAGAAAATAAATAAAGTTTATATGAAAGTGGATTTATATAGAAATATGATTTTATTCGGTTGAATTTTTTTTTTAAATGTGCACTTATTTACAATTTTCTCAATATATAATAAAAATAACTAATTTTATTCTATTTATCTATAAAATGAAAAAAAAAATGTTTAATTATGTAGAAATTGATAAACACTTAAATAATTTATTGTACAAGCAATTAATGCACAAGCATGTAATACGTGTAATAATAGTATATTATAAAAACTAGCGGCCGGCGTACACATTTTGCTTGTGTAATGGAATTTTAAATTTTATACATTGTGTTTATGTATTAAATTTTTATATTTGAAATATCTGATTTAAATATGATATTTTATAGGAAAGATAAAAAAACGCTCACATATTTTCGAAAGGAAAAAAAATTGTGAAAATTGGGAACTAAGTTGGGAAGTTAATATGTGATCTTCCGATATTATTCATTTATTTTATAGTCTAATGGCTATTACTAAAGCATATAGAGAGTATTTTTAGAATTTCACAATGATCATACCCAAAATTATTACTCTAAGATACTAACACATTATAATATAGTATAGATGGATGATATACTTGGTCACGGAACCTCCTATTGTACCCTCTTCTAATAATGATTTAGTTTATTAAATATTTTATTCATCTAAAATAAATTATGATAAAAAATCAAACTCAAAAATATTATTTAAAAAAATTTAATCAACATCATATAAAAATTAAAATGTTTAATATTATATTTATATTAAAATTTAGTATGTTTGCACACAATGACAAGAAATACGAAGATATATAAAATATAATTGTTTTTAAAATTATTATCTCGTTTTTTCACATTGACCCTAGAAACGCAAAACCAACACGCTTATATAAATCGCGTTTCATAGCGCCCAATCCTTTTAACTCCAGGCTCCACCTATATAACCTGGTTGATTGTTTGAGAATCTATTTTCACAGTGATTTCCAGTTTTTTCTTCATTTTCAAACAATTCACTAGGCAGCTTCAGCAATGGGTTGGGCGTGGAAAGATGATGATTCTGAATTTAATCATCCTTCCTCCGGTGACGTCAGCAAGTTTCACGGTGCGATGGTCCCTGAAGGCGACTGTAACGTAGACCGCGGCGCTACCCGCAAGGTCGTGACGTCACGGTGCCGCACGGAGGAAGTGGAGCCTGGGAAGTTTATCCGCAAGTGCAATAACACCGAACGGATTTTCAAGGATTGCGTTGGAAGGTATATAAATTTTATTTTTTAAAGGTTGGATTTATATTACTGTTCTGGTGGGGAAATACTAGTTTGTGTAGCACTGGGTTCGTTCGATCTATTGACGAATTTATTTAGATTTCAGATGTCCCTTAGGATGACGAATTTGTTGAATAATTTGTGAATTAACTTTACCTATACGATCCACCCTTTTTCATGTATTTTGAATTGATCTTTTAGTAAGATTATTGTTATGATGAACTTGAACAAACAAAACACTTTTTTATGTATGTTGACATGCTGGGGATGTGAGGAAATTGGAATATACCACATATATGAGCTGCAATCAGGTTTTGTATGTGTTTTGGGATCGAGTTTGGGCTTTTTGTTTGGAAAAAACATTAATCTTCTGAAAATATCATGGAAAGACAGAGAGCAATCGAAAGAAATGGTGATAGATGGGCTATTTTTGCATGTCAAGAGAGTGATTAAAATATATTACTTCAGATTTATTTAAAGATTTAAGGAACAAATGTAGTTGAACGTTTCAATTAATTGGGGCCATGACTTCACCCTGGACAATGTTTTGTGATTCAACCATTTCTTTGTTCTACTTGCTATAGTGACTACATTAAGAAATTTGTTAGTTGAACTTGGAAGCACCAATACTTTCCATTCTGGTTTTGTAGGTGGTCCATAGCTTGTGTAAACTGTCATGTATGAAATGCATGAAATTCAAAAATCAGGGGTTGGACCTATGGAGAAGCCTTAGAGAAAGTGGACTAAACTTGGCGAAAGTGAATTTGGAAGTTTCATAAAGAAACTAACCTTGTGTTCATTGACAAATTACTTTCAGCAGGCTAATTGCTTGTTGTATGCCTTGTTTCAAATTGCATGGAGTTTAGTTACCTGCATAGCAACATCTTAAAAACTCCTTACATTCTAAGCATGAGGACTCCTTCTAGTGTACACAAATGTTCGAGTGCAAGTGCTGAGGCTATCTTGTTTTATTTGACTGGGAAATACGATGTGGTAGTTAATTTCTGATTTAGAAAACAAATTCAAAAACATAAAAGGAGGGAAATTATTGTACAAAGCATCATTTAGGCCTTTAAATTATAGAACTCCACAATTCTATGGTCTTTCCCCGAAAATTGTTTAAATTTCTCAAAGTTGCCTGATCTGTGTTGGTAGATCTCTAACCCATTTATCTGAGGAAGATCCTAGAACTGAACATACCTCATCGATTGAAGGTTTTCTTCAAATTATTAGACTGATGTGGTTAATTATCGTAACAGTTGTTTGTTGTAGGATTGATTTAAGGATTTTGTACCTTTTACGAAATGTAATTTAAATTTATTGTATAGTTAATTTAATGGAAGAAGGAATTTTATAAGTTTCATTTATGTTTTAGGTTGTCCTTATCTTGCATTATTTGTTTTCCAAGTCTCTAGTAAGTTTTTGTTATGCGACAACAATATGAACAAAAGTAACAACACTATCAAAAGGTAATTGTACGTAATTGTATTGCTATGATTTAAACTTAACTGAATGGAAAGTAAGAAGTGAAAAACACTCGGGATAAATCTCCAGTAATCCCTCGCAAAATCCTAGTAGCCAACTCTCAATAATATACTCAATACCTCACTACCCAACCTCGCTCACCCTTTTATGCCTACTCACTCACGTTTATTTCCCCTCTCCCGCATTCTAGAAAGCTCTAATCTAATGGGCTTTTTATTATCAACTTGAATTAGGCCCACTAAACTTGGGGTCGCAACAGTTTTAGTGGTATGAATGTTGCTCACCAACTAATGCTAAAAGTTATCAATCACCTGAATACTTGAATTGATTTGAAATATAATTTTGTGATTCAAACTGTAAGGAAGTGAAATGGGATTATAAATGTTTGATTACTCTCGCAAATATAGTATTTGTTCCTCCCTTGAAAGTGCTATTTTTAATTGGTGTGGAATTTTCAATGCTTGTTGAGAAATATGATGCTTTGGTCATCTATATATTTTATTGTCAATTTTCCTTAGAATGAGAATTAAATAAATCTAATTGTGACAGAGGTGATAGGTCTCTTATTGTCTTTTTAGGGAAAAAACAATTGAATGCTTGTTACAAGATCTGTTTCTTCCTCAATTTATTGAAAGATGTGGAGTGATATGATTTCATGAAGTGGTAGTTTGAGATGAGTCTTGTATGCGGCCGTAGTAATGAAGGCTAAACTGCCTGATATGGTCGGCTTTTAACATCCTAGCCTCCTAGTAATTGATTTGATATGATAAAAATTGCAAACCACACATGTTGTCTTAGTATTTTTAGCTTTTTTCCCAAGTTTTTTTGCACTCAAAATGTGCTTAGAGATTCATGGGCTTGTTTCGGTGAGATTTCTTGGAAATTAGAAGTATGTGGTTTTGTTTCGAGGAAATTGAATTATTAGTGTAAATATTGAATCAGGTCAGAAATTATTTCCTAAAATTATCTTAAAATATTATATTTTTGTAGCATCTTATTTTTGAAAAGTGACTAAGAATTTAGTTAGAAGTAATGATTAGGTGGAATGATGTGAAAAATGGAAAAATATCTTTTTGGCAAAGAGAATGAAAATGGATGACGGTGTTTGTTTTTAATTTGGGTCGAGAAATTGTTTCCCCAGAACACATATCGAACAAGGTCCATGCTTTTGCGCAGTTGGATCTGTTTCCAGGTTCTAATCAAGACATATTACAGTAACATATTTGTGCAAACCTTTCGTATATTAACGCCTTAGTTTTGACTTATATTCTTTTTACTCAGGCCCAGTGAGGTGGTTGAATCTATTGAAGAATATGTTGAGGAAGATGTCACGGATAAAATGGCTAAAGGGTCATTTTCTTTGGACTCGGCAGATCCTAGACCTCCATTGACCTCTTATTACCCAGGACTGCGTAGTGATATTGAAGCCATTGAGCATAGCTTCTTTGGTGACATTGGTCGATTTTTCGAAGCAGCTGAAGAAATGAAGAACGAGTTCTTCAACTCAGTTGGGTTTCCTCCGATATACGATGGCTCTTCATCGTCACGCAAGAATCATGGACTTCATATAGAAAGCTATCCTCGCACCAAAGCGCAAACCAAGAAAACTTCTGATGAAGAGATCGATCTTTCTGGTTTAGCAAAAGAAGTTTGAAACCAGGTAATGTGGAGAACTTTTAGCTTAGCTCAGAGTTCATATGTAATAAATTTATGCCCATCTCTTTAATATTCTTATGGCAAATGACTGGATAATTTTCTTACGGTGGAAGTGTTTTTATTTTTTTTTCCGTAAAATATGTTTTGACTTTTGAAGTGAGTGGTGGCAATGATTATGAACAAGGGGGTGATAGATTTATAATTGTACAATGGTAAGTAATTGAGTACATTTTTTGGTGATAAAGTTTATGCTTTTTCAAGTATTATAATTGACATTATGAGATTTTAAAAATGAGATCGTGAGTATCTTGTTTCTACTTTTCTGCATGGAAAAGTCATAATAGTACGAAACTACATATGCAAAATAATAGTCTTTAAAACATGTTTTAAAATCACATAAATAAATCCCTAAATGTTAAACATGAATGGAGCACGTACACTTTTGATTTATAAACATAGGGTTTTAAAAGATTATTTTGATTTTGCATAAGATGTGTTTTCTTTTTGCAATTTACCGTGTTTATCCCTATCACAATTTATGTAAGGACCTTAGTTCCTTAAGTGCGGATTAAAGGCGTAAATAGGGCTAACATGCATCTAAAGAGTATAAAGTTCGTGTTGATGTCTTGAGCTGTTAAGATTACAGTGCCAAAATAAAGTTTCCAAAATGGATTAATTACATTCTCAACCAATTGAATGTTAATCCTATAGTTTTACACTACTCCTAGAGTAGAGACTATACAAAAGAATTGTGTCTGCTACACCAAAAGCACTCCTCACAAGCTCACCGCATCAACCCGCCTTAGCCCGTCAGCCCAAAAGTACCTACAGGAACAACTCCAAAATCATGAGCATGTATGTAAACCATATTCACAATAATATGATTGTAATTCAAATACATAAACCGTAAATATGAATCACTTCCTGTATTTAATACATTTAAAAGCTCCATTTGGTTGTCATTGTGCCACAATCATAATCAATGGATTATAATACCAATAATGTATGTCATGACATGCATCTATTACATGTATACCAATGGCCATTTCCAGTCTTAATATATCAGTGGCATAATACCCCTCGCGTTTACATGACAGCGGCATTAATACCCCTCGCTTCGACATATTAGCGGCATAATATCCCTCGCAATAGTAATATGACAGCGGAATGATCCTTCGCTTCGACATATTTGCGGCAAATATTCTTCATCGCTATAATATGACAGCGGCAAGTATTCTATCATCGCTTCGACATGAAGGCGGCAAGCATTCTTCATCACTGGAATATAATCTCGACTAACAATCACATGCACCAATGCATCTAATATACACATGCAACCATAATGCATATCCAAACCATGTATGCAACAATGATGCATAACCAAGACCATGTATGCAACCATAATGCATAATTAACTCCATGTGTGCAACCATAATGCATAACCAATTCAATGCGTATAAATACGTTTTACGGTCCAATGCCCGTACGTCTCACTACGTACATTAGTTCCAAAATGGAGACGTCGATGGACTTTATCTCCTTGGCTGTGTTGCCACCTGGGATGGTTCTACACTTACACAAACCAATATTAGGAGCCAATAATTGTCCAATACCAAAAATCCCACAAAATAATCAAAATACACCATTCTGGTATCTCGCGATCGATTGCTGTGGAGCCCCGATCGATCGCGAGGTCCAGCAGCCCAGAATGCCACTTTCTGACGCTAGGCGATCGATCGCCATGATGAGGCGATCTATCGGAGAGGCGATCGATCGCCTCATCATGGCGATCGATCGCCAGACACAGCGATCGTGTACTACCCGCGTGCGGTCGATTGCCATTTCTTGGGCGATCGATCGCCGCTGTCTGTACCTCGAAAATTCACCATTAATGCACCTCAAACTCTTCTCAAAGCATACCAACACTTATACCATCAACCAACAACATAAAAACATCATAAACCTTCAACATACACCACAAAACTACCAAAAATCCAACACCCAACCAATAATAATACCAACCCAAAATAAACCCATTTCCAAAACAATAAATACCATTTTAAATCCAAACCAAACACCATTAAAACATCAAGGAGGTATCCATACCTCTTATGGACTCTAAATCTCACCAAGAATCTCACAAACCAAGCTTTTGTGAAGATTTCTCCTTCCTCCTTTAGTCAAAAACGAAAATGGTGTGGTGATAGGGTTTGGAAGAGTGATTTGGGGATTGGTAAAGTGATGGGTAAGGTGGGGGTAGTGGGGTATAAAGGGGTTGAAATTAAAACATGTACCCCATTTAGTTAACATGGTGTATAAAATACCCCAACATGATATTTTAAAAGCATTATACCAAATTGCACCAAACCTCAATTAAATCCATGATTTCCAAATAATTAAAAACCAACACAATTAAACCATGTTAACACCCAATTTCTCAACATACATATCATGCACCCTGAAATGCATTACCAGGTCACGCCCACCATGTGACTAAGCATGTCGTCATTATAATTAATTCCAACACATTAAATTAATTATCACCATAAATAATCACATAATCACAATTAATGCCCAAATTGCAATTAATTTTTCGGGGATATCACAATATTCCTCTTATAAGATTTCGTCCTCGAAATCGCATGCACTTACCCAAATGAAACTAAACATAAATCACATACCAGAAAATAGTTCCGGGTAGTGTTGCACCATATGCCGCTCCGTCTCCCACTGAACCTTGACCATCGGTATCACTTTGTTCCGAAGTCGGTGATCAGCTCTATCCAGAATCCTAACTAGCCGTTCCTTGTAGGACACATCAGAATCTAACTGAACCTCAGAAGGCTGCAACACATGTGACGGATCCGGCTCATATTTCCGCAACATAGATACGTGGAATACGTCGTGAATACCAGATAACGACGGTGGCAAAGCCAAACGGTAGGCCAAGGTACCGATCCGCTGTAAAATCTCATACGGTCCAACATACCTTGGAGACAATTTTCCACGCATACCAAACCTCACAACACCCCTGAAAGGTGAGATGTTCAAAAAGACCCTGTCTCCCAACTGAAACTCCAACAGTCTCCGTCGCTTATTTGCATAGGCTGTCTGCCTGTCCTGGGCTGCCTTCATTTTTTGACGGATAACCTTTATCTTATCCTTCACTTCCCGAATTAGTTCGGGTCCTCCCATTGCTTTACTGGTCAAGTCATCCCGGTATAATGGCGACCTACAACGCCTACCATGCAGAGCCTCAAACGGAGCCATCTGGATACTCGCCTGATAGCTATTATTGTAAGAGAACTCTACCAAAGCCAAAGAATCTTACCATAAGGCATCAAACTCTAATACACAAGCCCGTAGCATGTCCTCGAGTGTCTGTATAGTACGCTCAGTCTGACCGTCCGTCTGGGGATGATATGCCGTGCTCAACCTCACCTCAGTACCCAAAGCTGACTGAAGACCTCCCCAGAAATGAGATGTGAACCGTGGATCTCTGTTAGATACAATGGACACCGGAATCCCGTGCAGTCTCACTATATCCCTGACATACAGCTGAGCCATCCTCAAGTATGTGTACGTCATGCTGTAGGGAATGAAGTGAGCTACCTTCGTCAGCCTATCAATGATCACCCAAATGGCATCACAACCCGAAGTAGTCCTCGGCAAGTGGGTCACGAAGTCCATAGATATGTGCTCCCACTTCCATTCCGGTATCTCTAAGCTCCTTAGCTGGCCACCAGGTCTCTGCCTCTCTGCCTTAACCTGCTGACAGATCAAACACCTCTTGACAAAAGCGATCACACCGCGCTTCATCCGTTTCCACCAGAACTGATCACATAGGTCCTTATACATTTTTCTCCCTCCTGGGTGGATGCTAAATCGGCTACTATGAGCTCGTTCCAAGATCTCTCTACGCAACTCCGGCGTACTCGGAACTACCAAACGGCTACCCAATCTCAAGGACCCGTCATCAGCCACTCTAAACTTCGATGGCTGCCCAAGATGTACTAGTGATGACCATCTCTGGATCTCATCATCTGCCTTATGAGCTCTCCTGATATTCTCATAGATATCTGGCTCAGCTAATAAGGTCAACACACGTACCGGCGATGTATGCACATCAAAATCATAGCCCAGATGGCAGTAAGAAGTCATCATAGCCGACAAACACATGGCATCCTCAGCAGTACTCTTCACCTTCCGACTCAAGGCGTCTGCTGTCAAGTTGGCTTTCCCCGGATGGTACTCTATCTCACAGTCATAGTCCTTGAGTAAATCTATCCATCTCCTCTGACGCATATTCAACTCCGCCTGAGTAAATAAGAATTTCAGGCTCTTATGATCCGTATATATGGTAAATGACGTACCATACAAATAATGCCTCCAAATCTTCAGGGCAAAGATAATAGCCGCCAACTCCAAATCATGGACTGGGTATCTAGCTTCATGCGGCTTCAACTGCCTCGATGCATAAGCTACCACATGCTTATCTTGCATCAGAACACATCCCAAGCCCTGTAGTGATGCATCAGTGTACAGAACTGTAAGGCCTCTCTATCTTAACAGTGTAAAAAATATATAAATAGGGCTAACATGCATTAAAGACAGTTTATGGTTCCGGTTGTAGCCTTGAGCTAACAGGATTACAGGCCAAAAATAAAATTCCAAAAGCTAATTAATTACATTCCCAATAATGAACATTGATACTATAGATTTACACTACTCCTAGAGTAGAGACTATCCAAAAATCCTGTATCATAATTCCTTAATGCTCCTCGTAGCTCACTGCATCAACCTGGCCCATAGCCCTCCAAGTCCAAAAGGTGTACCTACAGGAACAACTCACCATGAGCATATGCATCACTATTCAACAAAAACCAAGCACAATAACATAAATAACTGCATGAGATATATATGTATGTATGCCCCCTGATTTACCACATTAGCACATTTTTATTGTTGTTCATTTTTCATAAACTCATGCACAAAATCATTAGTTCATAATATAATGATCGATACCACGTTCCAGTTATAACCACAATATTCCACATTAATCACTAGAAATGTGACTGTTCCGGTCCTATTACAACAGCGGAAATTTAGGACCCCTCGCTTTGACATATAGCGGCATCATATGATATCCCTCGCTTCGATAATGACAGCGGCATGTACATCGCTTCGACATGACAGCGGCAAATATCATATTACCATCGCTTCATATGACAGCGGCAAGTACCTCCCTCGCTCGTATATAACAACTACCGGAACAATCAAGCATTTCCAACCACATATATAAACACAAAACTTGAGTCCACAATCATAATGCATCACCATTATCTCAATATATATCAACACATTTCGTAATCCACACTTGTCCACGATATATATATAGCCAAAAGCGTAAGAACACATTTTTACCGTCCGATGCCCGTACATCTCACTACGTACCTTAGTCTCAAAAGTGGAGAAGTTGAAGAACTTTGTCTCCTTGAAGTTGTTGGTACTTGGGATGGTTCTACACAACCATACAAATCAATATTAGAAGCCAATTAATAGCCAAATACCAAAAATCCAACAAAAAACATCATTTCCCACATTTCAGCAGCTGTCGATCGATCGCTGTGTCGAGGGCGATCGATCACGAGCTTTACCGATCGATCGCCTTGACATGGCGATTGATCGCCAGACTTCACTGGCTCGCGGCGATCGATCGCGCCATGTATGGCGATCGATCGCCTGCATCACATTTCGCCACTACCCTTCGGCGATCGATCGCTGCATTTGTAGCGATCTATCGCCACCTGCTGTGTGCGCGATTTCTCACCATTTTTGAGCATATTCCAAGTTCTACCACATACACTTCAAACTCAAACATTCCAACAACTCAAATATCATCATAACTCACTAAAACCCACATGAAACACCTCAAAAAATCATAACCCAACCACATACAACACATACCCCAAAACAAATCCACAAAAATCCCAAAATGCTAACCCATTTCAAAACCAAACACCATAAAAATATTAGGAAGGGTTACATACCTCTTGAGGATCCAAATCCTACCAGTAATCTCACAAACAAAGATTTGTGAAGATTTCTCCTTCCTCCTTTGCCAAATTTCAAAAATGGGAAGAGGTTTAGGGTTGGGAATGAATTTTGGGGATTTGAGAGTGATGGGTAAGGTGAATGAAAAGTGGGGGTGTAGTGGGGTTATAAGAGTTTATAATTAAATTTGTACCCCATTATTTAACCTGATGTATAAAATACCCCAACATGGTATTTTAAAAGCATTTTACAAAAATGCACCAAACTCCCAATAATTTCATGCTTTCCAAATAATTGCCAACCATTACAATTAAATTATGCTAACACCCAATTTTCCGACATGCACCCTGAAATGCACCCCCTGGGTCACGCCTACCATGTGACTAAGCATTTCAACAAGATAATTAATTCCAACACATATTTTAATTATCACCATAATTAATCACATAAACATAATTAATGCCTAAATGCATATAATTATTTCGAGGATATCACAAGAACAAACCTCTTGTTCTCTGTGGGAATCACCAACACCGGCGCCGTCGTCAATCGATGCTTCAGCTCTTGGAAGCTTTGCTCACAAGCCTCAGACCAATAGAAAGGTATCCCCTTTTGAGTCAACTGGGTCAATGGCTTAGCAATCTTAGAAAATCCTTCGACGAAGCGTCGATAATAACCAGCCAAACCAAGAAAACTCCGTATATCGGGCATAGAAGTGGGTGCAGCCCACTCCATCTATGGGGTCCTCTTTACTTAATCCATTATGTATCAATTAAGCATACATACGTGAGTCTGAATTAAGTAAAAACATGCACTGATTAAGAGTATCTTACTAGTTAAGTTGTTACAACACCTAACCAACTATACATCACATGTACAAACAAAAACCGACTACAAGATAACTCCTAAGCAGTGGTCCAGTTCGCAGCGGAAAATGACTCACATCCCGTCTCCCCACGTCTATGAGTCCCCACAGAAACATTCACAAAACGTGAGTATAGATAAACAACTATCTCAGTGCAATATCAAAACACAATATCAATATCAATGATAAAGCACAATAAATCATCTAACGTGAATGTTCTGTATCATGCATCCACAAATGCACTATGTAATGACATGTCTCAACAATCACCCTATTATCACGAGCCCCATATGATATGCCTATTCAGCTCAATATGTCAGTGGAACCACATCACATCTTCATATTAGCAGCACATATCATAGTACCATACTCATCTGTGATAATAGCCAGAGCTTATACCCAAACCAGGCGTATATCTCTCAAGCCAAAGCATATGTAGTATATCTATCGTGGCAACGATCCCAGCCAAAGCATATACCACACCAGGCATATCTATCAAGGCATTGATCTTACCAAAGCATATACACATATCTATCAAGGCATCCATCCCAATCATATGAAATCCATGTATGCACATGCATATGATACTACTAATCATATGACATACCGATAACATAAATCATATGATAACAAAACCATACATCATCATCGCATAATATCTATACTCCGTACGTCAACACGTACCTGTATTGCGACACAAACGAGTTAAATTAGGCGTCACTGGCTAAGCGCCTCGTTGTCCCGTCCCCTGAGATGATGCTACAACAATGCCAACAATATATCATGTTATCATAGGCATTAAAATCAAATTCTACAAAAATATAACATTTTTCAACATTCTGGCACTCGCGATCGATTGCAACTTCTCACCGATCGATCGCTATACTGTTCTGCCCCCTCGCGATCGATCTCCATACCTGGTCGATCGCCAAAGTGTTCTGTTGCTCGCGATCGATCGCCACATTTTCACCGATCGATCGCTACATGTATAAACCGCCTTATATTTTGCCCTGTCTAGGCGATCGATCGCCGATGTCCAGAAAGTTCAGAACATGGCGATTTTGAGCTTATCTTCCTAGCTCTTCTCCTACAACTCGAAATTTAACATGCAAATAAGTTTCATGCATTCTCTCATACTATAACAACATGTTTCCCCCATCTTACAATCCAATTACTAGCATATAAACATGTTATGATTCTTCACATGAACATTTGATATGCTACTTCTCATACATCAACACCAATGACATAAATCAAGTAGAAAACCATGAATTTCTTACCAAGATTGTATAATTTCACTTCACACACCCTCCTAGCTCAATTCACAAGTGAATCCCAAGCTCAAACCACAAAGAACTTGAAAGAGATGGAGAGGAGCTTGTGTAGTGTTTTAGTAGGTGTAAAATGAGAACTATGTGATTCTCCTCCCTAAATCACCTTGATATAAGGTCATTAGTTCCCTAAATCACTTGTTATCATATCATTTGGAGTTAATGACATGTTATGTAACATGTACATGAAATGAAATTCAAATTCAAATACAACTCCAATTCAAATTAAAGTCACATGCATAATCAAATGCCTACTAGTTCATGTTGCTTGATATGTTATTATTTAACTTATATACACCATCATGTTTCATTCTTTACCATATATCATTCCATACATGTATTCATTCATTCTTGGTTCCACCCGAACCCCCAATTATCATACTGCCAAGTGATATAATTACACCATAATCATATCACACGTGTATAAAACAAATCGAGGCATTACACCATCAGAGCCTCAATCTTCCTGGGGTCCACCGATATCTCACTGCTAGATATAACATGCCCCAGAAACACTACACTGATCAACCAAAACTCGCACTTGCTGAGCTTGGCAAACAACTGATGATCTCCGAGGATCTGGAGCACTATACTCAAGTGTCTCATGTGCTCCTCCTCACTCCGAAAGTAGATGAGTATGTCGTCAATAAACACAATGACGAACTGGTCCAGATATGGTTGGAACACCCGGTTCATCAAGCTCGTAAAGACAGCCAGGGCGTTCGTCACACCGAACGGCATAACTAGGAACTCGTAGTGCCCATACCGAGTCCGGAACGCTGTCTTCTGAACATCCTCCTCTCTGACCCGAATCTGATGGTAACCTGATCTCAAATCAATCCTGCTATACCGCTTAGTACCCTGCAGCTGATCAAACAAATCATCAATCATTGGGAGAGGATACTTGTTCTTTACCGTGGCCTTATTCAGTTGCCCGTAATCGATGCACAAATGCATCGAACCATCCTTCTTCTTCACAAAAAGAACCGGTGCACTCCAAGGCGATACGCTAGTGCGTATATATCCTTTGTCAAGGAGCTCCCCCAACTGCTCCTTCAATTCCCTTAACTCCGCTGGTGCCATCCTGTAAGGGGCACGAGAAATAGCGGATGTCCCCGGTTATAACTCAATCCCAAACTCGACTTCTCTAGCCGGTGGGAATCCTGGAATCTCCTCCGGAAACACGTCAGCAAATTCTGCTACCACGGGCACATCCTCTACCCTCAACTCTTTATTCTTTCCCGTCGTGTCCACGACATAGATAAGATAGGCCGTGTGTCCACGTTCCAATAATTGGGACATTTTGATTGCCGAAATCAACGGAATCTTTGCACGAGAACCGTTCCCATAGAAAGTCCACTGAATCCCCATATCAGATCTGAACCGAACCATCCTCTACCGACAATCCACTACTGCCTGATATCTGTTCAGTATGTCGATGCCCACAATGCAATCGAAATCTGACATACCCAATACAATCAAATCTGCATTTATCTCATTGCCCTCAAAATAAATGAGGCAGTCCATCAGAAACTGATCAGCAACAACATTCCTTCCAGTGGGTGTCGAGACCAATAGGGACGTGGGTAACGGAGACGTGCACATATGATGACTCTCCACAAAATCCGCAGACACAAAGGAGTGCGAAGCACCTGTGTCTATCAAAATAAAGGCGGGATATGTAAATAAAAGGCACGTACCAGCTATCACCTCCTCTGGAGCTGCATCGGCCTACTCCCTAGTCAGTGCATAGACCTGTCCTTGAGGTGGCCCCATCACCTGTCCTCCCATCTGTCAAGGCACCATCGGTTGCCTCTGCTGCACCGTCCCATTATAAAACCTCCCTCGACCTTCCCTAAGATCCATCTGTCCTTCCCGATTGGGACAACACCAAGCAATGTGGCCCGACTTGCCACACCTATAGCACGCAGAACAATCGTGCATCAAATGCGGCCCTCCGCAGAAATGACACTTTACATCCCCAACTCTACTTGCTTGAGTTGGTCCTCCAAAGATGGATGCACCACCCCTCCAATCCCCTTGCTTTCGGCTATCCGGTCGCTTCCCACTAAACCGGGAAAAAGAAGAAGTCCCACGTGACTTAAAAGATCCTCCCCGAGGCTTCAGATTTTCAGAAGGAGATCTTTGAGATGGAACTTGTGGGGGTACGGCTTCCGGATAAGCACCCACTCCTATCTCCGCCAGCTCCGCTCTAGTAAGAGCATCATCAAAAGAGGTTGGGTTGTTGGTAATAACCCGATCAAACAGCTCCGGCCGCAAACCCTTCAAAAAGTGCCTCATTTTTGCATGCCCATTAGTTGCGATATGAGGAACATACATCAACAGTGAAGAATAATGCATGGCATAGTCAGATACAGTCATGCCCCCTTGCTTCAAATTAGTGAACTCATCCTCCTTCATCTGTCTCGCAGCAGCAGAAAAATACCGGTTCAGAAACTGGGTCCTAAATAATGTCCAGTCAATCACCACACCCTGAGCTCTCAACTCCATCACCGTCGTCTTCCACCACATGGAAGACTTCTTTGCTAGTTGGAACTCTGCCAGCCTCAACCATGCCGTCCTAGCACACGGCGCAGACACAAATATCTGCTCCAGTCTTTCTAGCCACTCTTCGGCCTCTTCCCCTGTAAGGACCCCAAGCCCTTAATCCTTGATTAGTGTATTAACCACTATGTGTGGCACATGCTTTCAATAAAAAGTCAATCGGGAAGCTCAGATGATACTTTATCATTGCATGGCAATTACAAAAAAGATTTCCTTTAACACTCAATGTTAAAAGGTCATCAGCCTAACAACGAAATAGACTCACAAAGTTCGCCCAATACCATCCCTTTTTGCCACTTTTCACATTGTGGACTTTTATAAAAATTTGGGCAGAGTCTCCCCATAAATATAGCTATCCCGAAATAAAAGCACAACACATAACATAATTCCCGGCCAGGGAAAACATAATACGCATCAGAAAGCAGTAATACCAAGTAAATTCCCAGCCAGGGAAGACACCACACATATGACGACATAAATGGGTCTCAACACCCACATAATACACTAACGACTCTCATATCATTAGCAATTCTACACAATTGCATGCAACATATAATGAAAGAGAGGAAGGCTCATGCCTTTATATACAACCCATATACAAGAATGTCCGTGCTCACATGCGAGCATCATAAATGTGTATATAAACCTCGGGTGTATATAAGTACTCTATACGATACCGTGCTCCATCAAGCCCTGTTACCATGATCCCGTGAGTACATCCAATCAACAGCTCGAGCTCAGCTCCACAGCCATCGATGCACCTGTTCACCTGCCCCAACAGAGACAGCCCCCAACGGGGTGAGCATACCAATACACAAAATCTCATAATCACAATAATGAAATTCATAATTTACAACACAAGTAAATATTAATGAATTTTAAATGATACTCCCTGGATGGCAACATCCTCATCCGAGAATTCCGTGTACTGTCCCTGTTCTCACAATCATCAAACTCATCAAATCTCAAAAATCAGTAAATCAACGCATTGATTAACTCATCGCATGCCTAATACTCGAATATCAACAGATAGTGGTTGCAACTCATTAAACATGCAAATATAGATATCTCATATCTAATACTGATTTCACAACCTCGCTATCAATCACAGATAGCTCAAATGCCTAGCATTTATTTTACCAATTCTTCATTATACCTAGACATCTCAAATGTCTTATAATGAATACATGATCCCACGATCATTCTCAGGCATCTCAAATGCCCTACAATGGTCATATAAACCCAGTACCCCATATATCATGTAAGAGTCATCCTACTCTAGTGTCACGCACGCTACAAGCGGCGATATCAAGATTTGGGTCATTCCTTGGCTATATCAACATATATATATATAATCCTCATGCGCGATTATTCAATGAAATCACAGTTCATTATGCATTCACAAATGCCCAAATATATAGAAATGCTCGTACGTCGCACGTACCTTAAATCTCCGAAGTCCGAGCCAAACCTTGCCCGAGTTCCATGCCCCGAGGAATGATGTGCTAACACGATAAATAATTCACAATTATTTACGAACATGCAACCCATGCTCAAGCACACCCATATCCCTCAAAATATTGTCAACACACGACAATTAACCTCACAAAAGACCCGGGGCAGGGTACATGCAGGGAGGGAAATAAATGAGACAATATCGAAATTTGTTCAAGAATGCCCTACAAAAATCGAACCCAAATCTCACAATTCCGAACCCAAATAAACACCATAATTCATCTAAAATGTGAATTAAGCTATCAATAGCAAGAATCATCATCCTTGCCAAAAACCCCCAAATTTTCGAATTTCAAGCCCTAAATTCGAACTCAATTAAGCATCAACAATACATCTAAAACATGTAATAAACGACCCATAACAAGAATCGTCACAACCCTGCCAAAACCCCCAAATTTTCGAACCCATTCACGCACACATCACAAAATTCGAACCAACCCTCACGAATTTAGGGAAAAAATCTCGAACCAATCCAACACAAAATAGCAGGGAATTACACAACAATAACGAAAAAGGGGTAAGGGGGGTTACCCAATCGAAAATCGGAAGAAATCGGACCAAAAACGAAGAACCCTAGAATTGGGGATCGGCGCATTCCAGCGAAATCCGACTTCAACACGCGACCAAACTTCAAATTGACGGAGGGGTTAGCTGTGCCTCGTCGAGACGAAGGCGGCGGCGGGTCGCACGCGCCGAACGGCGGCCGGACGGCGGCGGGCGAAGCGCCTGAAGCGGCGGGGGTGCAGGGCAGACGGGAAAGGGGCGCGGACGGGAAAGAGAGAGGAAAAAAAAGGGCTGAAATGAAATTTCTCTTAAAATCTTGGGTTCAATTGGTATTTATAGCAAAAATACCCCGAAAAATTATTAGCCCCACAAATACATCATGATTCCTTAAAAATCATCTGTTTTCAGAAACTCTCTCTCTAACTCCAAAATCCCCTACCGGTGCTCACACAGCACCCGAGATCCCGAAACACAACAAAAACCCAACTCTTAGGTTTTTCACCCAAATGAGAATACAATCTCAACCTCTGGATCCAACGATCCCAACTACCCAAATAAACGAGCCCAGAAGGCCCAACACCTCGATTAAACTCCAAATCGCCACGTAAAACCACTTTAGGGATTATTAACACTACGGGATTAACACCTATAATCCCTGGTCATCACAATATCCCCCACTAAAAGAATTTCGTCCTCGAAATTAGCACCGGTGTATCACGTAACACCCGGGCTACACCACAATATGAAGCCATAACTTCGATGCGGGTCATCCCAAAAGGCAGTCTCTCATGACTGCGAAACAACCGATTACTTACGACTGTAGATCGGACAGTCATCCTTAGTCCTAATACAACTAGTAAGAACGCATCCTGAATGACACCTCAACCGTGAGAACGTTGACCTCGTGTCAAACTCTGGAGTGAAATAGATTTCCAAATCCATCATAACGTCAAAGAGCGTCAGCACAGCTCAACGCTAATAATCCAAAAGCAGTTAGTCAACTGAAACTGTAAGGATTCGAATCGCTCCTGATTCTATCGTAGATATCATTCCATGACATCTCTACCAAGACTCACGATGTCTCACATACATCGTTACGAGGGAAACACTAGTACACCACGGTGTACACATACCAAACCTGGTTTCCCGCTATACAGACCACCTCCATCCAAGGAGCAGTTGCACCCTCTGCAACTCGGATCGGGCAACTCACGGCCACCGATCCACACAAAAGACATCTCACAAGATGTCCACCTCCGGATATCCCAAGAACCACATCCTGGTCGTAATAAACAATCGAGACTCCATAGAGTTTCAAAATTCTGAAAGGGCATGCAATAAACCCATTGCATCCTCAACGCTTGTGTCGTTAGCGACACCCAACTAATCCGAAATTCCTGCCATGGAGATTCCCAATCTCAAGGTGTTCCATATCTCTCATCAGAGATTTAATCATCCTAAAATAGCATAACTCTATGCTTGACAGAAAGGAAATCAATAACTGGCATCCGTATACTCACCGGTATACCTGCCTAAGTATTTACATCGCATGCATACTCAATGCACTTGGCTCGGGTATCTACAACATACCCCTAAGCCCCAAACACAACCGTCAATCCTGAGTCATTCCCATCCAGTGGAGAATGAAAATCGACGATCCACAACACGGCGTGATTCTCAAAATCAACACCACATGCACCAACTTACCGAATCTTTCAAAGATTCCCCAAATAGGTATAGTACTACCCCCCTTCCTCACAAGGGAAGTGCCATCGAACTCGAGATCCACTAGTCTCGAACCACTGTTCGGAAAAACTGGATACAATAACACCCATTGCATCCCAAATACACGGATTCCCTTAGATTGAGTCAATAACGACCTGATGACTCTCTTGTTGGTACTCCAACATCCTGAGCTGTCCCAGACAAGTCTCACAACGATTAAACATAAACGTATACACGTTTCAGTGAGGCATGCACAACCTCAGTCTCAAATGACATGGTGACTACTAGAGTCCACCACAATCCACATCGTATCACCTTACGATTTGCCAAACTTGGTTCCAACGAGCAGTATAACGGCTCTAGCAAGCCCATCATGGTGCTACACACACGTGGCAGATAACCTAGTCTCTGCCTCTTTAGGTTTACCTCAAACCTACCAACAAGACGGACGTCTCCACATGGTATATCATACTGTGGGAAGGAAACTCAATAGAGTAGTGGGTCTTTATCCAACATCCCTCTAATGCCGATACACCCTGGACACTCCAATGTCCCTAAGTACTTAACCTAACCCGATCCTACTCCCTTAGGACCCATCCTACACCCTCAAGGGTGGTGTGACCATGTCTACCACATGTCACATCGACAGAAAGCGAGTACTTTCCTCCACGATTACTCCTGTCGTCAAATTACAGGGCCAAAAGTCATTCCAACGAGCATACCTCAAGGGTATCACCACTCGTAATATGATCACCCCAACGTAAGCTGCGGTACAATCGCCTGTACAGTGCATCCAACCATTCCTCGAGCAACCCGCTCGGTATAAGGGTCACGTCAATCGGTGCCGCACACACCACCTTGTGCTCGGTACTGGCACCCAAGGCATACCACTGAATACGTATACTCAACGCATCGATCATCGTAACGATGATGCATGTCTAATAAGACATCTCCTACACCATCGTCATCGTCATCCTGTGATGACACATGCCAACTCATGGCATCTAAGACATTGTCAACTAGTGACGATACATGTACATCAGCGTATGTCATCCACTATCATGCTAGTAAAATAGTCATAATAAAACATGTATATCAACGCATGCCAGATACAATAAAGCTAATAGAATAGCAATATCTCATACCTCATCGCTAACAATATAGCGGCATACCTGTCTCCGTCGCTCAATAATAGTACAAAATCAGCACCCATCGCTCGAAGGCGGCAAAATCCTGTGCTGAGTACATAGCGGCACAATCCCTCGCTATAGAATCGACGGCGTGACACCTCGTCATATAATAAGTGGCATGAAACCTTGCCATACACCTGAGCATGAATCATCGTCCACATAATAGCGGAAAGATGCATCGCTATCTATATATACGGCGGCACGAATCATCACCAATAATCACAAAGAGGTGAATCATCATCATCGACACAGCGGAACACATCACCGCTATCATCCGTGTCCGGCGGTATAATCCATCGCCAATCAATATAGCGGAATGAACCCTCGCTATAAATACACCTGGCGGAATGAACCATCGCCAATAAATATAGCGGAATGAACCGTCGCTATAAATACAAATCGACACAGCGGAACACATCACCGCTATCATCCGTGTCATCACAATGGAATGAATATAAAACGACACAGCGGAACACATCACCGCTATCATCCGTGTCATCACAATGGAATGAATATAAATCGACACAGCGGGACACATCACCGCTATCATCCGTGTCATCACAATGGAATGAATATAAATCGACACAGCGGGACACATCACCGCTATCATCCGTGTCATCACAATGGAATGAATATAAATCGACACAGCGGGACACATCACCGCTATCATCCGTGTCATCACAATGGAATGAATATAAATCGACACAGCGGGACACATCACCGCTATCATCCGTGTCATCACAATGGAATGAATATCAATCGACACAGCGGGACACATCACCGCTATCATCCGTGTCATCACAAAGGAATGCATCATCATCCTCTCTTGAGTCAGTCATCATCAGTTATGTTAATGCTTCCCCGCTCAGTATGGTATACCTCGCCTCCATGTGCCAGCGGGCCTCCCCCCTCCCGCTCCACATGCGCAGCGATAATGCGTAACCTCGCCTCCATGTGCCAGCGAGCCTCCCCCCTCCCGCTCCACATGCGCAGCGATAAAGCGTAAGCATTAAAACCTTAACTGTCATCGCCCTGACTCGTGGAATACACCTCTTTATTCCACATCACAATATGCAACAACAATGCATAATATGCAACAACAATGCATAATAACATGTATCATAACAGTAATGCATCACATTGCATTCATCATGTGTCACACAGACAAACATGAATACATGTTACCGTTGGGATACCCGTACGTCTTCTACGTACTCCATATTTCCTGTAACCTGCAACCATCATGGTTAGCAACAATAGCCATATACGCTATGCAGCAATCATCCAATGCATAAATGCAACCACTTGCAAGTCAATATGTATACCAAGACATGTTACCTCGGAAATATCCCTTTACCTGATTCTCTTACAAAATCAGATTCCTTGGCACATAACACACGGAGTGCCAGACATCACAATTAATGCCATCCTATCGTGTTCCACACGATTCCTGCAATCACACTGATTAGCAACACTACATTTCATATCAAAAAAAGCACATAAACAACTAGTTGTGTCATACAACATTAATGCCATCATGCATAAGTATGTGCTATCAATAACGTCTTAGGCCCTTAACAGCCCCAAAGAGCAACCACTGCTCTGATACCACTAATGTAAGGACCCCAAGCCCTTAATCCTTGATTAGTGTATTAACCACGATGTGTGGCACATGCTTTCAATAAAAAGTCAATCGGGAAGCTCAGATGATACTTTATCATTGCATGGCAATTACAAAAAAGATTTCCTTTAACACTCAATGTTAAAAGGTCATCAGCCTAACAACGAAATAGACTCACAAAGTTCGCCCAATACCATCCCTTTTTGCCACTTTTCACATTGTGGACTTTTATAAAAATTTGGGCAGAGTCTCCCCATAAATATAGCTATCCCGAAATAAAAGCACAACACATAACATAATTCCCGGCCAGGGAAAACATAATACGCATCAGAAAACAGTAATACCAAGTAAATTCCCAGCCAGGGAAGACACCACACATATGACGACATAAATGGGTCTCAACACCCACATAATACACTAACGACTCTCATATCATTAGCAATTCTACACAATTGCATGCAACATATAATGAAAGAGAGGAAGGCTCATGCCTTTATATACAACCCATATACAAGAATGTCCGTGCTCACATGCGAGCATCATAAATGTGTATATAAACCTCGGGTGTATATAAGTACTCTATACGATACCGTGCTCCATCAAGCCCTGGTACCACGATCCTGTGAGTACATCCAATCAACAGCTCGAGCTCAGCTCCACAGCCATCGATGGACCTGTTCACCTGCCCCAACAGAGACAGCCCCCAACGGGGTGAGCATACCAATACACAAAATCTCATAATCACAATAATGAAATTCATAATTTACAACACAAGTAAGTATTAATGAATTTTAAATGATACTCCCTGGATGGCAACATCCTCATCCGAGAATTCCGTGTACTGTCCCTGTTCTCACAATCATCAAACTCATCAAATCTCAAAAATCAGTAAATCAACGCATTGATTAACTCATCGCATGCCTAATACTCGAATATCAACAGATAGTGGTTGCAACTCATTAAACATGCAAATATAGATATCTCATATCTAATACTGATTTCACAACCTCGCTATCAATCACAGATAGCTCAAATGCCTAGCATTTATTTTACCAATTCTTCATTATACCTAGACATCTCAAATGTCTTATAATGAATACATGATCCCACGATCATTCTCAGGCATCTCAAATGCCCTACAATGGTCATATAAACCCAGTACCCCATATATCATGTAAGAGTCATCCTACTCTAGTGTCACGCACGCTACAAGCGGCGATATCAAGATTTGGGTCATTCCTTGGCTATATCAACATATATATATATAATCCTCATGCGCGATTATTCAATGAAATCACAGTTCATTATGCATTCACAAATGCCCAAATATATAGAAATGCTCGTACGTCGCACGTACCTTAAATCTCCGAAGTCCGACCCAAACCTTGCCCGAGTTCCATGCCCCGAGGAATGATGTGCTAACACGATAAATAATTCACAATTATTTACGAACATGCAACCCATGCTCAAGCACACCCATATCCCTCAAAATATTGTCAACACACGACAATTAACCTCACAAAAGACCCGGGGCAGGGTACATGCAGGGAGGGAAATAAATGAGACAATATCGAAATTTGTTCAAGAATGCCCTACAAAAAATCGAACCCAAATCTCACAATTCCGAACCCAAATAAACACCATAATTCATCTAAAATGTGAATTAAGCTATCAATAGCAAGAATCATCATCCTTGCCAAAAACCCCCAAATTTTCGAATTTCAAGCCCTAAATTCGAACTCAATTAAGCATCAACAATACATCTAAAACATGTAATAAACGACCCATAACAAGAATCGTCACAACCCTGCCAAAACCACCCCCAAAGTTTCGAACCCATTCACGCACACATCACAAAATTCGAACCAACCCTCACGAATTTAGGGAAAAAATCTCGAACCAATCCAACACAAAATAGCAGGGAATTACACAACAATAACGAAAAAGGGGTAAGGGGGGTTACCCAATCGAAAATCGGAAGAAATCGGACCAAAAACGAAGAACCCTAGAAATTGGGGATCGGCGCATTCCAGCGAAATCCGACTTCAACACGCGACCAAACTTCAAATTGACGGAGGGGTTAGTTGCGCCTCGTCGAGACGAAGGCGGCGGCGGGTCGCACGCGCCGAACGGCGGCGGGCGAAGCGCCTGAAGCGGTGGGGGTGCAGGGCAGACGGGAAAGGGGCGCGGACGGGAAAGAGAGAGGAAAAAAAAGGGCTGAAATGAAATTTCTCTTAAAATCTTGGGTTCAATTGGTATTTATAGCAAAAATACCCCGAAAAATTATTAGCCCCACAAATACATCATGATTCCTTAAAAATCATCTGTTTTCAAAAACTCTCTCTCTAACTCCAAAATCCCCTACCGGTGCTCACACAGCACCCGAGATCCCGAAACACAACAAAAACCCAACTCTTAGGTTTTTCACCCAAATGAGAATACAATCTCAACCTCTGGATCCAACGATCCCAACTACCCAAATAAACGAGCCCAGAAGGCCCAACACCTCGATTAAACTCCAAATCGCCACGTAAAACCACTTTAGGGATTATTAACACTACGGGATTAACACCTATAATCCCTGGTCATCACATCCCCTGTCTCTGTTCCCTCAAATCGGGGTAGGTGGAAAGTCAGAAATTGAGTCAGGCTAAGCTCCCCCGGCAATAACAACTGAGCTACCGGCTCCACGCCCACAGCAGGTGGAGGTAAATGATTTGTCTGACCAATACTTGCATGCACGTTTCCTACATCACCTACCTCTTCATTGAGGTTCCCCAAGTTCATAGCCGTCATGCTGTAACACAAGGGTTAACAACAATTCCAAAACAATACATATGCTATACCGTTAGATAACATGAATGATAATAAGCATGTTAGTATAACAATTTATACATCAATATGCACCACATGCATAAACATGCCCAAATATAAACGCCTAGCCAACCATTCGCTAAGGCTACCCTTCACTCAATCCCGAGTTCTCTAACCACTGCTCTGATACCACTAATGTAAGGACCCTAGTTCCTTAAGTGTGGATTAAAGGCGTAAATAGAGCTAACATGCATCTAAAGAGTATAAAGTTCGTGTTGATGCCTTGAGCTGTTAAGATTACAGTGCCAAAATAAAGTTTCCAAAAGGGATTAATTACATTCTCAACCAATTGAATGTTAATCCTATAGCTTTACACTACTCCTAGAACTATACAAAAGAATTGTGCCTGCTACACCAAAAGCACTCCTCACAAGCTCACCGCATCAACCCGCCTTAGCCCGTCTGCCCAAAAGTACCTACAGGAACAACCCCAAAATCATGAGCATGTATGTAAACCATATTCACAATAATATGATTGTAATTCAAATACATGAACCGTAAATACGAATCACTTCCTGTATTTAATACATTTAAAAGCTCCATTTGGTTGTCCCTGTGCCACAATCATAATGGATTATAATACCAATAATGTATGTCATGACATGCATCCATTCCATGTATACCAATGTCCATTTCCAGTCTTATATATTAGTGGCATAATACCCCTCGCGTTTACATGACAGCAACGTTAATACCCCTCGCTTCGACATATTAGCGGCATAATATCCATCGCAATAGTAATATGACAGCGGAATGATCCTTCGCTTCGACATATTTGCGGCAAATATTCTTTATCGCTATAATATGATAGCGGCATGTATTCTATCATCGCTTCGACATGAAGGCGGCAAGTATTCTTCATCACTGGAATATAATCTCGACTAACAATCACATGCACCAATGCATCCAATATACACATGCAACCATAGTGCATATCCAAACCATGTATGCAGCCATGATGCATAACCAAGACCATGCATAATTAACTCCATGTGTGCAACCATAATGCATAACCAATTCAATGCGTATAAATATGTTTTACCGTCCAATGCTCGTACGTCTCACTGCGTACCTTAGTTCCAAAATGGAGACGTCGATGGACTTTATCTCCTTGGCTGTGTTGCCACCTGGGATGGTTCTACACATTCACACAAACCAATATTAGGAGCCAATAATAGTCCAATACCAAAAATTCCACAAAAATAATCAAAATACACCATTCTGGTATCTCGCCATCGATCGATGTGGAGCCCCGATCGATCGCGATGTCCAGCAACCCAGAATGCCACTTTCTGGCGCTAGGCGATCGATCGCCATTTTTGAGGCGATCGATCGCTCACCTCACCGATTGATCGCCTCATCATGGGATCGATCGCCAGACACAGCGATCGCGTACTGCCCGCGTGCGATCGATCGCCGCTGTCTGTACCTCGAAAATTCACCATTAATGCACCTCAAACTCTTCACAAAGCATACCAACACTTATACCATCAACCAACAACATAAAACACCATAAACCTTCAACATACACCACAAAACTACCAAAAATCTAACACCCAACCAATAATAATACCAACCCAAAACAAACCTATTTCCATAACAATAAATACCATTTCAAATCCAAACCAAACACCATTAAAACATCAAGGAGGTATCCATACCTCTTATGGACTCTAAATCTCACCAAGAATCTCACAAACCAAGCTTTTGTGAAGATTTCTCCTTCCTCCTTTAGTCAAAAACGAAAATGGTGTGGTGATAGGGTTTGGAAGAGTGATTTGGGGATTGGTAAAGTGATGGGTAAGGTGGGGGTAGTAGGGTATAAAGGGGTTGAAATTAAAACATGTACCCTAATTAGTTAACATGATGTATAAAATACTCCAACATGATATTTTAAAAGCATTATACCAAATTGCATCAAACCTCAATTAAATTCATGCTTTCCAGATAATTAACAACCAACACAATTAAATCATGTTAACACCCAATTTCCCAACATGCACATCATGCACCCAGAAATGCATTACCAGGTCACGCCCACCATGTGACTAAGCATTTTGTCATTATAATTAATTCCAACACATTAAATTAATTATCACCATAAATAATCATATAATCATAATTAATGTTCAAATTATAATTAATTATTTCGGGGATATCACAATTTAAGCAAATATATATTCTCTTTGAAAGAAATTATTAAATGGACAATGAAGGAAAAAGAGAATTCTTACTCAACTACGTATATGTGCTATTTATTAAGAAACAGGGTGATAGATCGACCAAATTGGTTTTTTGGTATGGCCTTTATGAAATTACTTACCACCCCTCTCTTTTGATTTCTAATCTCCTCAAACTCATATTTCCTTTTTAGGCTTTTGCCCTTATCCTTATTATTGTTTACATCTTGTTTACTTTTTAGATCATTACTAGCGAATTATTAGTTTCACCAATTTACTATTCTTAAATTTTATTTACTTATTTTCATGGAAGAGCTTAAAGACAGATATATTAAGATGATAAATATAAAATAAATAACAATTGACTTAGTTTTGAAAATAAAATTTATTCAAAAAGACCGATTGATTATAAACAAAAATTAACTTTTTGAAAAGATTTTATTCACAAAACCGACTATGCAAACACACATCGCGTGCAAGAAGCGAGTATTAACCTTTAACAAATTTTGTATTTCATTTCTAAAATTTAAATTCCTTGGCTACTCGTTTTGCACGAGGATTAAAGTTATTATAGTGTGAGCATTATTATTAACCTTTAACAAATAATGTGAGTGGAGCACTAAGAGCCGTCTCCAATTATAAAAAAGTTTCGATATCTTACACACAACTTGGTAACACGTTTTATCATTCCAAGCTACAGCGAGGTAAAAAAAAAAAACGTGCTCTGTGAAAAAGTGTATCACACTGGCAAACTCAACCATATACTAATGGTTATAATTTTCGTACGAAACCGTGGGATATATAGGGAAGAGACTTGACCACTTGGTATTGAAAAGTTAAGGTTTGCATGCACCTTTCACCATCAAAATCTAGTGTCCAATATGTAAACAATTGTACATTTTAAGATTATATTTTTGTAATAATATATATTTTAATTGTTGAATACGTTTTAATGTATACATGATTCTTTTTATATACAGAATAGACGTTTAAAGATATCGATCGATTTAAAGAAAAAACTGAAAATAATATTTATGAAATTTGTCGAATAATTTTTAACTCATCTTGTACATAATTGACGTCAAAATTAGTATTTCAATAAAGAGATATAATTGGATATCAAAATTAAATATAATTTTGTACTATGTATTAAAGATTATTAATTCAACTACAATCAGTTGTTCTTCAATCTAAGAAACCGTTGGATATATATACGTACGCGTGCGTGTGTGTGTTTCTTTCGGGGTTAGAACAAAAAAAATATATGAAAATGTAGGATTTATTTTTCTTAAAATGATATTTGCTCACATTGGTGCTTAACGATTATGACAATTCATTTTCGAAGATAAAACAAATACAATGTCAAAATAGAAGCACTCCAAATTTCAAAATCCAATGAACCACCATGATGTTTAGATCTTTCTCGGGTTTGTATGACTACAAACTCTCAAAACTTTGTTAAGGGCCTGTTTGCATTGACGGATAAGCTACAGCCTGATAAAAACAAATTACTAATATGGCGTTTGATTTGATTATTGACATAAAAAAAGTTATCAGCAAGCTCAATTTTAGTAATCCGAACTGAGTAAAACAGGTCAAAAGTGGGAAATTGGAGTAGTGTTTTTACCTCTTTACCCCATTTCCCACCCAACTTTTCTGTTGCTGACTATGACTTTGTCCTCCTAAAATATATATATATATATCTCTGCTAAGACTGTATAGAAGCACAGAACACAAGATGAGAAGAGGAAAAACATTATGCTTTCAGCTTTCTTTGACAAAAGGATTCGGCTCCCTTGTGTTCAAAGTGAGGTATATTTCTTTTGTTTATTTTACACTGATAAACTTGATGTTAGTGGATTAAGAATCTTTTGAATTATGTCTGGTGAACCAAAATAGTATAATGATGTTAAGCGGGTTGAATATTCGTCACACAAATTTAAAATTGTTGAAAGAATTCTAAGTTTTTGTGATAACGAGATCTACCACATTAATCGAAGTTTACTGTCTCAAGTGGCTACTGTCATCTTTGGAGAAAGCCTACTGACTCAAAAGTTCTATTGGAAGTATTGACCAAGCTATAATTCTACTTCTTCAACAAAGCCTACCGCACAGCCAAAGGAAGCTTATCGCTTAATTCTTAAAGGACTGTTGACAAACAAGATTCACTGGTAGAAGTCTACTGAAGCAGACCATGACATATAAGAAGGAAGAATAACTTATGTCTAGTTATAATATAAGTGTTGATTCAAACTTAAGGGGTATTTTGGATATTACAAATTACAAGACATTATAATAAAAAATTCAATACTGAAACCAAACATTTAATACTCAAACCAAACAAGACACGTCCTTAGATTTTAGGGCAATTGAGAGGTACTAGCCTAGTCCACATCTCATATTGTAAGGACCCCGTGCCCTTATCTCTTTATTAGTGTATTAATCCAAGCATTTAGTGCATGTAATCATATATATAGGAGAAAACTCACTTGTCATCATAGCAAATCATGCATATAACAAAGTTATTTACATTATTCCATATAATGTCTAATTTCCCCCAACCAAGTCCACATATATAATACACCAACATGTTCTCACTTCATTTAGCAATTCAACAAATAATTGCATGTAACTCATAAATGAATAGAGAAAGACCTTTGCCTTTTTATACATGCCATATACACATAATAGTGCTCACATGCGAGCATCAAAAAGTATGTGTGTATCAAATGTATAAAACACGGTGCTCAATACCGTCACTGGTACTTCGATCCCTGGAAGTACCTCCATTCCATAGCTCGAGTTCAACTCCAAAACCATCGATGTACCTAATAACCTGCCCCAACAGAGACAGCCCCGACACGGGGTGAGCATACCAATATCCCAAATCCAATAAGTACAATATTACATTTCATAATTTACACAAGTAAATGCTATAAATATTAAAAGACACTCTCTGGATGACATCATCCTCATCCGGGATCCCCCGTGCTGTTCATGTTTTCAAAATAACTGAAACCATCAAATTCCCAAATGTCAGTTAATCGCTACATTTGATTAACAAATCTGTTTATCACGTACCGATATCATAATCAATAATATCAAATCATTAACAATGATTACAGATATTCCATATATCTCACTTATGGTTCCATAGTTCTATTTCATCGCTCGCTCTACAATAGCGGCATTTTATTCTCACGCATGCTCAACAGCAGTGGCGGCATAACCGATGTTCGCTCAAAGGCGACAACATCCAACCATTGCTCGCTCAAAAGCGGCACCATGTAATTCCCAATGTCTATCCATTTATTGCAATATAATGTACCATGCATTCAACAATTGCAATTACATAAAAGGGCTATTCTCGTACGTTATACGTACCTTATAATTTTGTAATTCGAGTCCAACCTTGCCTGAGTCCCACGACCCGATGAGTTATGTGGTAACACATAAATAACTCACAATCAAACATAGGCATGCAATCATGGGCCCAAGCACGTTCACAACTTCAAACCCTATCGTCAATCCCTGACGATTATCAGTATAAAAGCCCCCCTGCTAAGCATGCATAATACCCAAAATATTTCATTTTATAAGTTTAAAAAGATAGCCAAAATCTCAACCGAGAATTCCGTTTTATTAAACTTTGGCTCCAACCAATCCATTTTAAAAGTATAGCATTCCCATTGGAATGTAGACATTGCCCCGAAAATCGGCTATTTAAACCCCAAATCCAAAATCCCATGTTTAAACAAAGTTTTGAAAAAAAACATCTTCCAGCAAGCCGCGATCGATCTCCATTTACGCGCGATCGATCGCCATACCTTACTGCCGGGCAGAACCACCTCGTGATCGATCGCTGAGACTTAGCGATCGATCGCCGCACTGTTGCACTTCCACAAAAATCCAGTTTAATGTCGCGATCGATCGGCACCAAGCCGCGATCGATCGCGATCTGCGGGTTTCCGAAAAATTCGAGGTTTAATGGTGTTTTTGACACCCAAACTCAAAACCAACACCCCCAACTTCCTCAACACCTCCAATACACCAATTAAACTCAATAAAAACACTAAAAACAACTTTTTAGATTTTTAACCAAAACCCCCAATTCTCAAATCCAACCCAAAACTTGACCATCTAGCACAATACCATAATCAAATCGAAGCTAAAGGTGAGGAGAAGAAGATTACCAGCTTTTCTTCAAGAAATCGAGCTCCTAAGACGAGCCCCCATCGATTTGTTTCCAAGAGAAAAGAGGGTAGGGGCTTGGGGTGAGAGAGTGGCGTGAGGGAGGGGAGAGGGAGAAGAGATTTCTCATAATGACGGAATATCGAGTCCATTTGGTAGATATAGCACCAAGGCTCCAAAATACCAATACCTCCACAATTATATCATGATTCATTAAAAATCATCTGTTTTCAACTTAAACTTCAACTAATGAACCATGAGCTTTACAACTCAATATCTGAAACTTAGACTGAACACTTAGACTAAAAGGCTGACAATAATTGAAACTAAGTCTACCATTTATATAAGAAATAAAGAACATAAATGAAAGTTGGATTGTTATTTCTACTATGCCCCCTCAAGATGAGTAAGGGTATGTGAAGAATGCTCATATTGGAAAGAAAATCTCGAAATCTATCAGGCAGCATTCCATGACAACTCGTATTATAAAGACATTGAACCAATAGCTTTGGCACCCTCTGCCACAACAAGTCCAATAGAGCCAAGGCCAAAAAATGGCAACAACGAGAGTGCTTCCACGCGGCAAGCAAGAAAGTGTTAGCATAAATGCCCAGCAAGCCAAATATTGTCCCGATGGGCTATATGAACCCTAGCCCAATTAGCTGACATATTACAACTATAAATATAACATGCATTCTCTAGGGTTAGTGGACTCTCAATAATTCCACTCAATACACTCACTCTCTAAGAGTAGCCATCATCACACTAGCACTGGTGATGATCTTGTAGATCTGGTCAGGTTGATTGGACTAGAGGAACACCGTCATCAGATTGATTTCGCTGTTATCGGTAATTCTCTTCTCATGCATTTATTTGATTATTCTTGCATGCTTATATATGAATCAGGCGCGATCGATTCGTCCCTGGGTCAGATCTGTTTATGATTATATTCCGCTGCGTTTGGATCTGACGTCGGGGTACGAAAACCCAACAGTGGTATCAGAGCCATGTTGCGCTTTGATTTGTAAATTCAATAATTAATTTTTATTAGATTGTTTCCCAATCACTTTTGAATTTCAGAAATTATGTAGTCCGGAAACATAGAAAATTGAGTAAAAGAAGTTTTAATCGATACCCAAATACCTATCATCGGAAAAGCCAATACTGGCCGAAAAACCAGAAACCGTTGGCCATCATGGAGGCGGCAAGGCGGTGCACAGGGCAGAGAAGCTGTTCTCCGCTGCCATGCACGCCGCATCAAGCTGAAATCACCCCGCGAAGGGTTGGTAGACTGCGTCGGAACCGCTGCAATTGTTGCAGACGAACTTCATTGCAGCGAGATAGATCATCCGAAAGGTCATCGAAAAAACAGGTTGCACGTAGTCACAGGCGCGAATCAGATCGCGGTTTCCCCTTGCAGGCAGAGGCGGTGGCGCTGACAGGGTACCCTAGCTGCTTGATGGAAGGGAAGATGAACAGTACCATTTTGCCCTAATTTTCATTTTTTTTTAAAAAATATTTTTATTAAATCCGAAAATAGGATATTTTGGGTCGTAGGGTATTTTGGGTTGAAATTGATTTTCTAATTTTGGATCCAAATTGTTTGGAGTCCATAAATTATTTTGGGTCATTTTAGATGTTTTATCCGGATATTAATTTTTGAAACAATTAATCATAAATTTAATTTATAAAAAATATGGTTTTTAATTTATTAAGTGTAAAATTGAGATTTTACAATTAGCTGAAAATTTAATTAATTGGAAATTGAATGAAAATGTTTCATTTAATTTGTTAATTTTATTTCTGGCTAATATTATGATTTGTAGGTAAAATAGTGATTTTACCAAGTAAGTGAAAATTTAATTAACTGTAAATTAAATGAAAATATTTCATTTAATTTGTTAATTTATTTTCGATTACCATTATGATTAAAATGTAAAATATTGATTTTACCAAGTAACTGAAAATTTAATTAATTGGAAATAAATGAAAATATATCATTTAATTTGTTAATTTATTTTCGATTAATATGATGGTTAAAAGGTAAAATAGTGATTTTACCAATTAATTAAAAATTAAGTAATTGGAAATTAAATAAAATTGTTTTATTTAATTTTTTATTTTTAATTTCAATTAATGATACGAATAGTGGAGAAACGATAGAATAAATTAATTATTGTGATCTAATTATATGTGATGTGATTAGTACAATTACATATGATGTAATTGTTTAGTTTAAGGTTTATCTACATATGATGTGATTGCATGATGGATGATTACGGACCATGACCAATGTATTTAGGTGAATGTTTAGGTTTTTATTGTTTCATTATAATTGTGTTTTTGGTTATCGGGCCTGCGAGTATGCTCTCTCTATTTTCTGATGTATCCCACCCCAGAATGTATCCCTTTTCTCTTGTTAGCATAATTAAATGTAAAATTATTAGAATTAGTGGGAGATCGAGATTGAAGATGGAGCACCGAGAGTCAAGATAGGTATAATGGAAGCAAAAATGTAATATGATTGTATTGCATACCTGCATCACCTTAGACTGACTTGTGATCCGCGTATGGCTAACGTGGATCAATTAGGAAAAGGTCGTAATCGTCCACATTTATTTTTATTATGCATGTGACGTATGATAATGCTTGTTTGTATGTTTTATTAGTACATATGATGCATGAATAAAACATAGTTGTATGAATCAGGCCAACAAACAAACAAGCACTTGATGAGATTTTAAAATTATTAAACCCCTCTTTTGAATATGATTCAAAATATCAAACTGTGAAGGGAGCTCAAAGGAGTTTGTTGCTTCCAGTCTTCCATCAATAGTTAAACCATGAGATGCTACTTGTGCCATGATGTATTGTCTCACCCTCGTGGGGGGCATCTGATATGGGAAAGCTGTGTGTTTAACTGCCATTTAATTATGGATATGGTTTTGTTCACCTTTAAGATTGATCACCCTCATGGGGTCTTATTGGCAGACATTGCCATCCGTGGGATGTGTTAGCTTGACGTGAGAATGCATAATTGGTCTGCCTCCGTAGGGTTATGCCAACCGCGAGAGGAATATCTTGGGGGTTGCATATGATGCAATTGTTAGCTACCTTTAGTTTCATGAAGTCGGCTGGACCCTCGCCCGGGGGCTATCATGAGCTAGTTGGACTCCAAGCCCACTAAGAAAATACGATTTTCCTTTCATTTGTCATGAGGGTGATGAATTCGAAATAATTTAGTGGGAGCATTCAATAACTAAAGTCCATAGTTTTTGAATTAATTAAATATCAAACGTTTTGCATATATTTCTGTTTATTCTCAGTATTGTGATTGCCGTGAATCCGATTACATCAAGTCTCGATATAAACAAATTAACTACCAAATTATTCTGATTGGCAATTAATTTTAAAATAACACTTGCTTCTAAAAAGTTACTATATACCCTTGGTGGGATCCTCCTGTTGAAGTGTCTAGTGACATCACACTAATCACAAGGATTAAGTCCCAAAGTGATAAATATATTCTCAATAACGTACTTATTATCACTAAGTTATAAGTCAATTAACAGTTTATAGTGCCTACAGGTTTGCTAAATAGCTATTACAGTTCATATCACTTCTACCGGTCCAAACACTAACTGTTCATCATAAAATCAAAGCATCATATATAAATCTCAAGTCAGAGATGTTCTCATCACTTATTCTACATCATCATCCGATCAGCAACTGTCAGTGCTAACAGATAAAATTCTCAAATTCTCTAGATTATATGCAACTCAGCATTCAAATTCTCTAGATTATATGCAACTCATCATATTAAAATACTCAGAGATATGACATCTCGCTATCCTTGCTTAATAATTCATTACATGTCTAACATTTTCATTATCTAACATGTAATCATAGCAGGCAAAAGCATATAAAAACACGTAGTCAATTACATGCACAAATAATTTTATTTGTGACTAGACTCAGTGTCGTCACTCTAGTTCGAGCATATCCCTGCTCTGATACCATATTGTGAGGGCCCGATCCTAATGTGGTGTTTAATTAAACATAATGATTAATTTGCATAAACCGGAAGATTTATTTCAAATGTCCTGTCAAATGTCCCTAAAAGTTTTTCGTTTTTAGGTGATACGTAATGATTAATATGCATCATATGACATATGCAACTCAATATGTCATGCAATATCATGCGAAAATCAATACATATCATGTAATTCACATATCATGTACTACAATGTATCTCAACATGTCATATAGTCACATCAGAATCACATAGTTACAATTATATCATATAAATCAATTAATGACATGTAAAATCATACCATAGCATCATTACACGTCTTCGTCAGACGTCATGATAAATCATTTCTACGTACCTCAGACCAAAGCTAATCTACCTAGTACTCCTCGAATCAACCGCGAAATCTATTAACATGGTCTTGTAAATTCCAAATAACACTAAGTGTTCAAATAATGCATTGAATCAAATGCAACATCTAAATATTGACCTTAGCGATTTTCTTAAATTTTTAGCTTGACCCATTTTCGTAGAAAAATCACTATAAATTCATACGACATCCAAACGACTCGATTCGGGTGCTCAAAGTTCAAAAACTCAAAGGAATTCATTTCTTATCTTATGATGTCAAGCTGATTCCTCCATGTAAAAGTATTTTAAACACTAAAAACGTAGCCTTTGAAAATCTGTTTTCCAGCTTGAACGATTTTAGTAAAATTGTCACAACGTTTCCGTTTTAAATTCAAATTGGGCGATTCTAGTGGAAACAGACAGCAAACTCAAAGCACTACAATTCTTATTTCTAGACATTTCCGGTATTCCTTGCCAAAAATGCTCAGGAACCCGAAGAACACACTGCATGGGTATCTTCACCCACATGCAGGACATAGATTGAGCACTTAAGGTATAAAATTCATAACTAATTGCAAATGAGTCCAAATTAAGTTCTCTCTTTTTAAAATTCAATAAAATTACAAGATTTACAAGTTTTATTTGAAGATTGTCAACAAATTCGAAAGGAAAGTTTGTCAAAAGTTCAGATTTCTACACTGCATGTGCACTACAGTACATGCAGAGTCAATTCTGACACTCCTTAGTAAAATGAGCATATCTCACTCATTTTAAGTCCAAAGTGTCTCAATGTTTAACCACAGAGAGAAAACAAAATTATCTATAACTTTTGTTTAGGACTCTAAGTCATATTCGGACGCTATGTAATTCCAAAATTCGAATTCGCCTACTGCATGCACATATAAAATCTGCAGAATCATTTGTTATCAAAGTGTAACCCAAACATTCTTCTCCTAACATATAAAAATTCGACCCTTCATCCTACAACTAACTGAAATGAGCATGGAAAGAGAGCTATACCCTTGAAGAACTTGAAAGTTCCACAATCAAACCACTTCTCAAGCTCCTAGTCCTCCAATTCTTCAAGGAAAAGAGGTTTCTCCTTCCTATCTTGCTAGAACTTCAATTGCATGGAGGTTTTCCCACAATTTTCTCTCTAATTTAGGAGGACAATTTTTGAAATTATGGAGTAATATCAGATTGTTTTGGAAGAGAATGATGCATTATTTATGCTTAGAAGTTTGGTAAAGGAGGCGTGACAAACAATGCCAAAGTTGGGATTTTTTATCATTTTTTTGTGCTACCATTTCCATGTGTCCCATGATGGTATTTTAACATATATATTTTAATAGTGGTGGCCGAAAATTTGTATACCATTTTGTATAATTTGATGCATTTTATCTCAATTAAAGATAATGTATTGTGATCCGGAACACCTCAATTCGAATTTTCAGCTTTTAATCATCTTGGTTTGCTTAACTATCGTTAATCCAAATTAATCATAATTAATTAGTAATGGGGTTAATATAGTCACACACATTAATTTTTATTAGATTGTTAGGGACATGAAAAATTACCAGTAGCCCATATGGATGATTTGGTAATGTTCTGCATGTCTAAGAAAACAGCTACAATGAAAGATTCTAGTGAGAAATTTTGATTTTTTTTGACCCATGTTTAAACCAGGTAATCATGTTTAGCTTGATTGTTTGAATATAACAGCGAACCATATTTTTTGCCTCCCTTACTACGTCTGCCAATGTGAGTGGGAGGTGCAAGAAATTATTAAAATGAGCAACTCTGATAAGTGTTTTTTAGGGAGTGTTTTTTTCCATCTCATAATTCCTGACGTGAAGTAGAATACCATTATGATTGAAGTATTTAGGTTATAGAAATGATTTCTTTCCATTTTGTGATTGGTATATGAAGTATTTATTAATATAGAAAATATTAATTCTATATTGAATATGAATTTATTTATAATTATGTATATGATTCATTTTATATTTCCACATATTATGCAAAGCATTTGCTTATTCACTTCTATTTTAAACAAAAAAATATGTACACAACTGTTGTATTATGACTCGATATTCACAGTGTATTGGATAGCCGAGTCCATGTACAGTGACACTTACAGATAGTATCGCCCTGGCTCCGGGCGGCTGCCGACTGCCGACTGCCGACTGCCGAGCCAGTTTTACATATATTAATTGTAATTAAATATTAATTAATCCACTTGCAGACGCATTTATGTTCCTAATTTTTATTTTATATTCAAACAAAGACTAATTCAGAAACTATCTCCATAGACCATATCAAATTAAATTATGTTAATTAACTAATCTCAAATAAACTATTAGTACACTTTAGTTTTTGGAAAAAAGTTTAGAGTTAATAATAATAATAATATTATTTCATATAATATCTTATGAAAAATGGTGTATTGCAAAATATTTGAATTAATAGTGACGCAAAAACAAACCAATCGTTCCTTTAGTTTTTGCAATTACTTTTATCCTTACAAAAGCAAACCAACTATTCCTTCTATAATTTTTCCAAATCTTTTTTTCATAATCTAGTAATCTTTTCCATTTTATACTATATTTTCTACTACACAAATATATAAGGGGCAAATTTATTCAATGCACATGAACAGCTACGCCCTCAAATTTTTTTTATTATAATATATAATTGAATTTTACCCTTTAAAATCGTATTTTCTCTAAGATTTACTTATACAATAATAAAATTAAAAATAAAAAATATATATATATAGGAAATATTTTCCTTACAGTGTATTTTTACGTCAAATTACATGGGAAGTAATTAGAAATTTTTTATATATTTACAAACGATATATAATATTATTGTAATACTGTTATTTTATAAGGAATATAGATATAATTGTTCAAATAAGAGAGAGAAATTTGTAAAAAAATCTATTATACAAAAAGATCGATATGTGTAATTATCCATAAAATCCTAAAATGGAAGAAAAGGTCATTAATTTTTAGAAATTATTATTACACGCTTTGAAAACATCCATACTTTTGACAGGAAAACCCGCTACCTTTCCCCATCAATTCACTCCACAGTTCACACACGCGTTTATACTTCTGTATATATACAGTGTGACTTGGTAAACCAGAGAGTTTGTCCATACGCAACACCCGCACTATTTCCATTTTCAAATCCTCGATTTCTTTACTTGTTCGTTTATCATTCTCATTAGATTGCTAAGTCATCGTCCTGATTGACTCCTCGTATTCAAACACGGTTTTTCTTTATATATAAATATTTCTTCATCCGGGTTTCTGATTTACAGGGTTGTCTCTTTTTCCTGATACAAGACGTCTTGATTCATTACTTTTCTATTATATTTTTTGTCAAAAGAACATAGCCAAAGAGTCTGAATTTTTTAAATGAAGTTTTAAGTTTTCTTTGCGGTTAAAAGCCGGAGCTTTGTGGTGTTTGATTGTTCGATGTTGATTGTGCATTGTTTTCGAATTCACGACTTTTTGTAAGTTTCCAACGACCCTTTGGCGCAGTGATTATTATCTTTATTATTCTTGTTTGGAGTTTCAATCTTCGATTTTAATCTAATCTTGAGCATATAAGGTTGATTTTCTTGATCTTTTGGTTCGGTGTGTTTCTTATTATGCTGAAGAGTGGATTCCAGTATTAGGATTTTTTCCTGGGGAGAAAAATAACGAAAAAATGGGAAATAATTGTGTTCATGAAAAGATTGATAAGGATGGTTTTTTCTGTACAATTTCACATTCGTTATTATGGTGGTCTAAATCACCAGAAATGATTGTCCTGAGCGACGATAACGAAAAAACACGTTCGCCATGTATAGAAGCTGATGAATCTCCAAAATCTGTTAAGAATAAGCCTCCTGAATTGATCAAGATAGAATTGGAGGATATCATGGTAAAGGGAGGGAGAAAACAACATCAGGAACTCAGAACATGGGAGGAAATGATCAAGAAAGAAGGCATTAAATCTGCCCAAGTGAAACCCGAGCAAGTGATCATGATTATTACCGAAAACCCGAAGAAAGTAGATCCCTCCAAGCCCCAAAAACCGAAAAGTTTCAAGGGAAACAAGAGTGTAGGTCTTCAAGTGGATTCTGTGCTCAAAACCAAGACAGGGCACTTGAAGGAATACTACAATTTGGGTCGGAAACTTGGACAGGGGCAATATGGAACAACTTTTCTTTGTGTGGAGAAGAAAACTGGTAAGGAATATGCTTGTAAATCTATTGCAAAGAGGAAGCTATTGACTATGAATGACGTTGATGACGTCAGACGAGAAATCGAGATTATGCATCATTTATCTGGCAACCATAATGTTATTTCGATCAAAGGGGCATATGAGGATTCTGTTGCGGTTCATGTTGTGATGGAATTGTGTGGAGGAGGCGAGCTTTTCGATAGAATCGCTAAACAGGGGCATTACTCGGAGAAAAAGGCTGCAGAGCTTACTAGGACTATAGTTGGTGTTATAGAAGCTTGCCATTCTTTGGGAGTTATGCATCTAGACCTTAAGCCCGAAAATTTCTTATTCGTGAACAAGGACGAGGATTCGCCTATAAAGACTATAGATTTTGGGTTGTCTGTGTTTTTTAAGCCAGGTATGTTTCAACTGTGGTAAGCTTTTTGGATGGCAAAACTTGTAGTTTTAGCAAGTTAAACATAAATTTTCATACCATTGACGATAACTGTTGTTGGATCTGCCTTATCTTACGGATTGTTTTGAATCCGACAGGGGAAATATTTACGGATGTTGTTGGGAGCCCATACTATGTTGCGCCAGAGGTGCTTTGTAAGGGTTATGGACCCGAGGCAGACGTGTGGAGTGCCGGTGTTATACTCTATGTTCTTCTCTGTGGTGTGCCTCCATTTTGGGGTGGTAAGATATGCAATATTTTTTTTACTTTATGTAATATCGTGTCACTAGATTTCGATAGTTGATGGTATTGGTGCACCTATATCTCTAATATCACGTTTTGATCACTGTTATATAGACACTCAGTAAGGACAGCATGAACAATTTTTGCTCGACATAACTTATTTTTCTTTAGTCTCATGTTTTTTTCTTGATACAGAAACCGAACAAGAAATATTCGAACAAGTTCTACGTGGCGATATTGACTTCTCATTAGATCCTTGGCCAAAAATCTCAGATTGTGCAAAGGATCTAGTCAAGAAAATGCTTGTAAGGGATCCAAAAAGGCGATTAACGGCTCATCAAGTCCTCTGTATGTTCAAATTTCGAATCTAACACTTCCATTGATCTGTAACACACAAAACCCTCAAGAAATATTATGATTTGAAATGTTCTGTTTTTTTTTTCTTCCTGCAGGTCATCCTTGGGTGCAGGTTAAGGGATTGGCTCCAGATAAGCCTCTCGATTCTGCAGTTTTGAGTCGATTAACGCAATTTTCAGCCATGAACAAACTCAAGAAAATGGCTCTCCGGGTATATTAAAGATCCCTTTAACTAAGGAACAGATATATCATTACATTGAACAGAATCTTGAAACTGCTTTTTCTTTTCTCGTGTCAACAGGTGATTGCAGAAAGTTTGTCCGAAGAAGAAATTGCTGGTCTGAAAGAAATGTTCAAAATGATCGATGCGGATAACAGTGGATACATAACTTTCGAAGAACTCAAGGCCGGACTAAAACGATTTGGAGCTAATCTTAACGAGTCTGAGATACACAATTTGATGAAAGCTGTGAGTATCTTGTTTTATCCACAGTGAATTATCTCCGATGGAGCAGCTAATTCGAAACTAAGACTCTCACTACGATCAAGCCTAACGACAATTTCGTTTTCTTGGTATATATACAGGCAGATGCAGACAACAATGGTACAATTGAGTACGGAGAATTCATAGCTGCAACATTGCATTTGAACAAAATTTACAAAGAAGATCATTTATTCAGAGCCTTTTCATTCTTTGATAAAGATGGGAGTGGATATATAACACAAGATGAGCTTCAAATAGCTTGTCAAGAATTTGGGATAGAGGATGCACACTTGGAAGATTTGATCCAAGAAGCTGACCAGAATAACGTAAGCGCCTATATTGTTTATTTAATTTCATCAGTAATGAGTATCGAAACTGATACTTATAATTACGGCTTTGCAATTTATTGCAGGACGGGCAGATAGATTACAACGAGTTTGTGAGCATGATGCACAAAGGGAACTCGGATTTTGAGAAGAGGAGGCTTCCGAGCAGTTTTAACATCGGATTCAGGGAGACAATGCCTGTTTACTGATATGAATGTTTTATTGTTATTTTTCGTAATTTATTCTTTTTATTCGAACCAATATCACTTATACACAATCAAAGTCAATTTATCAATTGATATATTGGATTATGTACATTGATTTGGATATTTTACATTAATAAAAAATCAAGAGACTATGACTGTTACGGTTACTTCTTTGCTACCTAATGTGATTTCATATAAAAATATAGAAATAGACATTAATAAATTTGGGTCGTTGATCAAATATTTAGGATAGTGCCCATACTAATTCGTCTGTTACATTGTGTTGATGAGTTATTTGACTAAAGTCCATCTCAAATGAAGGGAGCATTGGATCCCAAAAGCAATTGGGACCCAAATGAATCTATATGGAGCCCAGTGATCCAATGACCATAATCACATTGGTGAGTGGTGACGGCATAAAACGGACCTTTTGCATGGGTCATTCCACCGTGAGTAGGTAAATCCTACCGTCCCAATTTAGTTTGGGGGACTACGTTTCTTAAAACACATCATGTATTACATAGCTTTTAATATTGCCAATTTTTTGAATTTTTTTTTATTTTTGTATTGTATTTTTAAAGTTAGCCCACACAGTTTCGTAGAGGGTACAAAAAAAAAGTTGCGACAAGTGTAACAGATGGGTTTCAAAACCCAGCCACACAACTGACAAATAATCGAGCCAACCAATATTCTACAATGACTTTTCTCAGGAAATCTAGCATAGGATACATATTAAAACTATTTTAGCTGGGGTGTGGTTGCCCCATGCGTCAATCCCTGGATTTCATTGAGGCCGTTCGATTGCAGTGAAGACATTGTTATAAAGGACGTATGTAATGTGGCATTATAATAGATAGATAAATAATATCAACCTACCAACGAATTAGTCACAATTTCTTACCGAATGCTATTATTTCAAAAAATTACTGATATGATTTATTATGTGGTAATCATATCACATATCACGTTAACCGAGCGCAATCTTAGCATATTATACGTCCCTTGGGATTTCATCAGATCATTTTGAATCGATGGCATTTGATGCTTCGTTCAATTTTAATTTTTTTGTACTGATAACAATTTTCTAAGGGTTCGACCAATTTTATGGTAAAAAATTATGTAAACGACCAAAATAATATCTACATAATATTTGAAAATTGAGATATCATAAAATAAAAATATATAAATCCTATGCATTAACTAGTATTACCTACAAATAATTTTTTATATTAAACTAGTAAACCCCTAATACAATGTGTGCGCGGCAAAATTCAAAAAATTTGAAAGATAAACAAAAAGAGGTAAACCCACGGCACGAAACTTCGGACATATGCGGGGTTCGGGAGGGTCGAATCCATTTGGTCTAATGTACGTAGCCTTCCCCTACGATACAAGAGGTTGTTTCAACGACTCAAACCCATGACATCCAGGTCACATGGCAACAATTTACCGTTAGAAAGATAAATATCAAATACAATTAATCTTCAGGGGAGGAGTGTAAATAAATTACCCTCTATGTTAACATCCGAATTTCTAGCATATTATTCTAAATAATATACATAATTTTTTTGAAATAAATATTTAGGAAACAACTTTTCCTATTGAACATTAATTTTAATCACATGTTCACCATTCCAAACATTAATTCACTTAGTAAATTATATTCTAACATACTAAATTATAATTTTAAGTTTTAATATAGTTCCAAATTATTAAAAAGAAATTAATTAATCCAACATCTTGTTGTTTGTAACAAAAAATATCCCATTTATTAAAAATTAAACTTAATATATCACATTCTCGGATTTATTTCAAAAACATAAAAAGATATCTAAAGCAGAACATAGTCTTGATTTTCTAATTTGGTGGATTGGATCTGTTCCGAATCTCCTGGATTTACTATTGGGCCCTTCCCGATTATCCCAACATATCTCAATTTATTCATGTTAATAACTATTAGTGCTATTTTTATATTATGGATGAAATCGAGCTAGCTTGCGAGTTTTTTGAATTTACTTAATCAGTAATCTATTACTATTAAAAGAGTTTCGGCCTTGTTTACGAGAGAAATTTTTGTTTGACTAATAATTTAATATATGAGCTTCTAAACTTTTAGACATTTAATCTCGTGATTAGGGATAGGATCATGTGTTTATATGAGACTCAATATTTAACCATTTCCTATATATAAAACGCTGTGTGTGTATGTGTTTTTCTTATATAGTTTTTTTGTGCAAATAAAAGGGCAAATTTGGTATATAATTCAGTTTTAAAAAATGGGTCACATTTTTTTTAAAACATTAACCCATGCGTTATTCAGTTATTAACTTATTATTATCGCTTTTTATGTAGTTAGAATCAGATATTAATTTCTAACAAATATTTTGTAACAATTTCATGAGTTGAAGTTGAGATTTGAAAATTCAAATCACTATAATTCAGAAAGAAAACCCCAATGTTTTTGACTTTTTTACTGTTGAAATTAACGATCTTCCTTTGCTTTTCATGGACAGTCGCAAATTAGAATTCTGGACTACCAATAATTTATTGTCATCTTCTCGTAAATTCCTTTAAAAAATTAAATTTAATAAACACATTGATATCACCAAAAAGTGCTATGAGCTATGAATATCAACGAGAGGTGAGATAATACCTCTATGTTCTTCAATGTGTGCAGCAACAATCCTGAAATTTGCTCTTAAAATGACCTGAAAGTGATGAGTGATACAATTGGTTTTTTCGGCATATCCCCTCATACGCTCAAGTCAAACAAAGGAATATGAAAAATAATGTTGTAGAATAAGCAATGTGCAAGAGCCCGGTTACTCAATACATAGTTATGAATTTAAGAACGTGGATTTTATAATAAATAATTTGTCAGAGTCTCCCCGTAAATTGGACCATTTTAAAAAATACACTACACAAAATAATTCACCGTAAAAAGCACCAATAATCCATAATCATTAATCAATCAAAAAATAAAGCGGCTAGCTAGTACACTGGCCTAACCAAAATAAACAACTTACAATCCTGAATAAATTATTACAAACCCCAAATAATAACTTTAATAAATCAAAATCATGCTATCTACGATCACCTACCCCAAAATGTTTATGTTACTATTCTAGACGTATCGACTCTATCTCCCAATGTTTCCCAAAAGCTAGAACTGCTACCTATTTCCACATAAACAACCCCTCACACAGGGTGAGCAAACTAACACGATAAACACATGTATAAAACATCAAATGCACAATTAACATGAGTGTACAATTCATAATTCACATGATATAATTCTGTAACATACAAATAGACTTCCTCTATATTCTTGAAATGTTGCGAGATCTCTCGAATTACTCTTGTTTCACAATTCCACAATCATATAGTCAAATAGTGACATTTATCGCATTAGATCTCTCAACTGTTCAAATTTCCACAATTCAAACTTATTAATTCCATAATAATAACGATATTTAGATCAATCTATGATCCACATATCACATTAACACATCGCACGCTCCAACTGTGACCCACATATCATATTAATACATCTCTAGTCCTCGTGGCGACCCCAACATAATAATAATTCGTTGTTCGTCCCACAACAACCCAAACACTATAAAATATTTTCATGGCGACCCAAACACGATAATAATATGTCGCTCGTACCTACGACGACCCAAACACAACAATAATAAATCGCTCGTGCCCACAGCGACCCAAACATAATAATATTATGCTGCTCGTACCCACAATGACCCAAGCACAATAATACGTCGGTCGTATCCACAATGACCCAAGCACAATAATAATACATTGCTCATACCCACGTTGACCCAAACACAATAATGACTAGCAGAAAATACAATTATTTAAGCTCGTACGTCACTACGTAACTTATAGTTGGTAAAATCCAAGTCAAGTTGTTCGACCTTGATTGGGGGCTCGTGGACACATTTCGTCAACTCAACATCAATAATTATCAATAATCAGTAATTCAATAAAATGATTATATTAATTACATTCCAACCATCAATACCATTTCCCAAGCCATCATAACGCGTACGATTAACTCCATAGTTCCAAACATTTGGAATTTTGACTCATATACGTTGTAAGAACTTGCATCAATAGCATTAATCTTACCATCATAGCAAGGACGTATGAATCCACACGAGCAAATATACATATTGTTTTATGCTTAAATGCACATACACACGTATATACAACACTTATACACATTTAAATGCATGTACACTTGCATATTCATCACATATACACACTTCAATGCACCTGCACTTGTATATACAACACTTATACACATTTAAATGCACATATACTTTCATATTCAGCATGCACATTTAAATGCACCTACACTATATACAACACTATACACATTTAAATACACCTATACTTGCATATTCAGAACATATACACATTTAAATAGGTTGGCACAAACACACACACACAGACACACACACTAATACACCACAGAAAACACACACATGCACACATAGTAAAACATGCACGCTCAAGGTGTTCAACGGACCGGACTAACCGTATCCGGCTCGGAACCGGACTGGTTCAATCCGTTCGGAACCAAAACCGGTGAGCCCGGTCCCAAACCGAAACCATAACTGCTGATATGGCGGTTACGGTTCCGATTTGGACCGGGACCAATAGGCCTTTTAAAAAAAATAAAAATGAAATTATGTATATTGCCCAACGGCTATATTTTAAAAAAATATTTTAAAATTTTTATTGGTTGGATCTTTGCAGGTTGTTATCTTGTAGTGCGTGCTAAGGAGTAGCAAGCCTTTACTTGAGCCATTTGACCCTGAAATTGAAAGAACTCTTCTTAGGAGACTAAGAGAAGTTCGAGCAATGGCTGAAAACAATGAAGGAGGTGGTGGAAGAGATGAAAGACGGAACGAGGAGATACCTATTAGACGATCACTAATGGACTATGCTCATCCTTCGTTCCATAGATCATTGTCTAGTATCACTAGATGGAGCATACATGCGAACAACTTTCAAATCAAGTCTGCAATCATACAAATGATCAAGCACTCGGTACCGTTTGGGGGATCGGCTACTGATGATCCCAACTCTCACATATCAAACTTCTTGGAAATATGTGACACTTTCAAGCATAATGACATCACTGACGACGCCATCATGTTACGTCTTTTCCCTTTTTCCTTAAATAAGAAAGCTAAATCTTGGTTGCATTCATTGCCTACATGATCAATTACTACTTGAGATGTGATGGTGCAAGCTTTCTTGTCAAAATACTTCACACCATCAAAGACTGCTAAGATGCGAAATGATATCACTACATTTGCGCAACATGATCCTAAAACACTGTATGAAGCATGGGAGCGCTTCAAGGACTTACTGGGGAAATGCCCACATCATGACCTTCCTGTCTGGCTGTAGGTACAAACTTTTTATAACGGTCTATTTTCTGATAACCATTCTATGATTGATGCAGCATCAGGAGGTACTGTGATGAGAAAGACACCCGAGGAGGCTTATACACTGTTGGAGGAGATGGCTGTAATAGCTATCAATGGCTGTCAGAGAGGAACGTGCCGAAGAAGCAGGCTGTAGTTCATCAAGTGAGCGGCGTTATTGCTTTGGCCGCCCAAATTGAGGCATTGAACATGAGGCTAGACATCATGAGCATGACAGCGATGAAAGCTCAAGTGCTTACTTGTGATCTATGCAGAGGCAATCATCCGAGCATTGAATGCCAAACATGTAACCCATTCACTCAGACTAATGAAGCTGTGAATTATGTAGGAAACCGGCCACAAAACAACCCCTACCCAAATACGTACAATACGGGGTTGAGGTATCATCCGCAACCACCACAGCCGAGCATGGATGAGCTACTGACCAAGTTCATATCCTCAACTGAAACATTAATGAATAATCAAGATTCATCTATCAAAAACTTGGAGATTCATGTAGGGCAATTGGCAACTATCTTGGCTGGGAGAGCACAAGGAACTCTACTTAGTGACATAGACAAGAATCCAATGGAGCAAACCAATGATGTGACCCAGTGGAAAGGAACTTGGTGACGAGAAGGAGATTGAAAAGATTGAAATTAAGAAAAGGAGAAGGAGCAACCACTCAACAAGGGTAAGTCCACTGGAGCCACTACACCTATCATACCACAAGAAAAGGTACACATTCCTCTCTTATTTCTTGCAGCAGTTAATAGGGCGAAGGTTGATTCAAACTTTGCCAAATTTTTAGACATGATTAAGAATTTTCATATAGATATACCATTTATTGATGCGTTACGAGAAATGCCAAATTATGCTAAATTCTTAAAGAAGATGTTATCTAAGAAGCGGAAATTGGGAGAGCAAGAGACTCTCTTATTGACCGAGGAATGTAGTGCCATTATGCAAATGAAGTCGGCCACGAAGTTGAAGAATCCAGTGAGTTTTTCTATTCCTTGCACTATTGGGCCTATCACTTCTATTAATTCATTATGTGATTTGGGTACAAGTGTTAACTTAATGCCTTTATCTGTATTTAGGCGACTTAGATTGGGAGAGTTGAAATCCACAAGGGTGGAGTTACAAATGGCGGACAAATCTATCATCTACCCTCTAGGAATTGTCGAGGATGTACCTGTCAAGATAGATAAATCCACTTTCCCGGTAGATTTCCTTGTGTTGGATATGGAGGAGGACACGAGGATGCCATTGATCCTGGGGCGCCCATTCCTAGCTACTGGACGAGCTATTATCGATGTTAAAGAAGGGAAGTTGATCCTCCGTATAGGAGGATCATGTCACCTTTACTATGTTTCAAACTTCACCACATGCACACAACACGAACACATGCTTTATTATTGATAAAATTAATATTTTGTCTGATGATGTGGTGCAAGGTAATGACGAGGAGGAGGTGACGACCGAACTAAAGACTGAAGAAGGCAAGAGCTATGACAAAATGAATCAAAGGAAAGCTAAGAAGCCAAATAAGGCTAAGAAGATCAAGGAGATAAGGATGTTCATGAAGGGAGAGACAATCCAATTTCATAAAGCACCACCACCTCGCATTTTTCAAAGCAAGCGAAAGGCTTCATGGGTTGGACCATTCACTGTTACCAAGATATACCGGCATGGAGCCATTAAGGTACGTGATCCTATTTTAGGCATTTATGTCGTTAATGATGAGAGGTTAATGCATTACCCAGTTGATTACAGAGATTCGTGCTCCACAAACGATTCCAACCTTTGAGGAAATGTGGTAATAAGTCCAGCTTGGGACTAAATCAAGAACTATTTCTTTCCCTTATCACCATTTTGATTTTATTCTCGTTGATTTGCATTTTAAATTTATTTGTTTGTGTATTGACTCCAATTTTGATCACACTCTCACCAATGGTAAAGAAGCTAAGGATGAGGGTGATGACTATTGACGATCGTCACCACATGTATTTCGTTGTCCCTAATTTCAATCTTATTACCTTGAGGACAATGCAATATTTAAGTTTGGGGGAGTAGTGAGTTGTTGATTGATTGTTTCTCTTGAGCTGTGAATATTTGGTTGAATATTGATCTTGAATTATCCTATAAAGAGCATTAAAACATTTTTTTTGGTGTAATTGGATTAAAGTAGTGACTTTATGCCATGATGATATCAATTTTACTCTACTTATGACTTGAGTCTTGATGATTGTAGACTTCTTGTGAATATCTTGAGTTGAGTTGACATGTTAAAAATGAGAATAATTTGAGCACATTGAGTCATAAACTTGTGGATTGCATTTAGAGTAGTGATGATATGTGTGAACTTGATGACATGTCTTGAGCATCTTAGAGTGATCATAGAACCTATTTGATGATGTACTTTGAGGTGAAATTTTATAATTAGGAAGTTGACTTGGACATGATTTAGGCAATCTTTAGAACGTTTGAGCCTTTCAAGCCTACCGTGTCTATACTCATCCCTAGTGTCCACTTTTGAGCTTAATTGAAAAATAATGGAAATTAACCACCATTCATTTTTTGTTGATAAACTCATGATACTACCCTAAGGGAGTATAATAAATCTCATTCAATGCACGTGAATTGTTATATCATGATGAGCTAATTGAAAAAGATTGATGAATGAGAAAAATAGCAAATGAAAAGAGGTAAAGAAACAGCCTTGAAAAAAGAATGACAAAGTGGCCAAGGCTAGAGAAAAAAGAGAGAAGCTCAATATGTGCTGAAAAAATGAACTTTATTAGTTATACTCTCTTCTTTGCGATTATCCTATCTTTTCTTTGAAAAACAACACCAAAAGGACTAACATTATAAGCTTGAAAAGAACTTTTGATCCAAGTCTAGGAATTAATTACATTAGTGGAGAAGTATTTGAAAATTAGGTATATGGGATGCTCGATGATAATCTTGACTGTTGTTGATTAGCACTGTTTGATCTATGACGATTGTATGATACTTGCGATTGACAATAACACACACGTTCCGAGTTTGAGGCTTGTTACTTGCTTTAAAGACAAAACACTTCGTGTCCAAAGGTTAGATAGATTCTTTTGTTATGGTATGGGTAAAATTCCTGAGATAAACATAGAGCACAAAATAATCCTTGTTACCTATCATTAGTGAGTTTCACTGTTTCTAATTCTATTTTTGCTCGAGGACGATCAAGAGCTAAGTTTGGGGGAGTTGATAAGTGTCATTTTTACACTTATATTTGCATATATTTCTTGCCATTTGTTTAGTGATTCTTGGACGATTTTACGCTAGTTGTGTGTTTGGTATATTTTCAGGAATCAAATAAAAGTGCAAGTAACACTTGAAAAACCCAATTTTATGGACTGGAAGGTGGAACTGGGACAAGACAAGTCAAGACATTTGAAAAGAAGTTGAAAAAGAGTTGATGAAATTGATGCAGGCGAACGATCATCCTAACCAAGAGATCGATCGTTACCAGGCAGTGAGGCGAGGAAAAAATTTAGGCTATATGGCAATCGATCGCATCGGCGCAGAGGGTTTAGGTGATCGATCACCACTCAAGGAGCGATCGATCACCATAGAGATAAAATTGAAGAGATCGATCGCGATGGCCATAGCGATCGATCGCTACAGAGTCCTGCACGAAAAAAATTACCTTTTGAAGAGATTTGCTATTTTTGGATACCAGATTTGGTGGGCTCGTTATCATCACTATAAAATGGAGTTTTTGCATAAAAAATGGGGTTTTTTACCTCTAAATAATACCCTACACTTGGGAGAAGCCACCTACAAGAGAGACTCAAAGCAATGCGGCTAAAGACGGAATATGGATCGACACACGGATTCAACATCTAGTGTTTATGCGTATTTCTGAACTTTGTTTTAGTTTTATTTTTGATTTTACAATGTTTATTATGTTGTTAGATGTGATAGAACATTATTTTTCCTTTATAATGCTAGGCTAAGTTTGTTATCGAGACAAGGGGATCTTGTGTATGAACCCACAATTTTAATTCTAGTTTTTGATTGAGTTTTTGTTATCTTTGTGTTTGTGTTATGTTTTAAGGGATTAGCTACCTTTGAATGATGTTAGTTTGCAATTGAGATCGAGAGATAAAATTGAAATACAGAACAAATTATGCAACCCGTGGATTTCAGACCCAGAGCGAGAGATGACGTCAAGAGTGATAGCTATAGATATCTAGTAATCGAAGGCTAAGGATTTTCATAGAGCATATGCAACATTGATTTGTTAAATAAGTGAACAAGAGTTACTTACTGCAAATTGGTGTTACTTTTAATATAGCTTGAGAGAATTTATAGATAACTGGAAAACGTGTCACCTTAGACGCATGAATTTTAATTAGAACTAGTAGATGAACTGTGGGGGATTACTTAAGTGAACCGAGGTCTTGACTTTTATCTCTACTGTTTACTATCTTATTTCTTTGTGGTGTTGTTGATTCCTGAAGTTGAGTAAATTAGAAAATCTTTCAAAACAATATCGTAGGTTAAATATAGTGCAATGTCTCGATATGACGCATATATGTTTTATTTGGTTATTGGATAATTATGAGATAATTATGGTATGATGTGGACTCGGGTTCGGGTTGAACCGGATATGAATGATACAATGAATGAAAGGACTAACTGTTATGTTGCAATGAATGAAACATAATTGGAAACAATGAAATGATGTTCATGTGTGATAAAACAAGTATGTTATGAAATGGCATGAAATAGGACCAATTGTATGGCATTGCTAGACTTTTTATCATACATGTTTCGTATATGAGAAGCATAGTAGAGATGTTGAATAGTTGTTAGTTGATACATCAACTTATGGTTTAACATAGAACTACATAGTTCTGGAATATGTAGCAAGAGTACATGATTGGTAGGGAAGACATGTAGTTGAATATCAAGTAGACATGAGTTGACATGCATTTGAATTTGCTATAAGAGATTTCACATGCATTTGAGTTTCATTTGGAGGGTATAAGAACATAAATCAGATTATGAAAGCACATAATACACCTCAAACACCTAGCAAATCTCTACACAAGCTCCTCTTTTATCTCCTTACTTGTTCTTGCTTCTTTTCTTGGATTTCAACTTGGAAATCAAGAGAGAAAGTTATATGAAGTGAATTCATAGCTTCTTGGTAAGGATTATGTGCTTTTAGACTTGTTTTATGTTGATGTAATAATGAGTTGGAGTGAAGCATGTAACTTGGTAGTTCTTGATTTGATTATAATGTCAAAACTTGAGGTGTAATATGTGATATCCCCGAAATAATTATGTGCATTTGGGCATTAATTATGTTTATGTGATAATTATGGTGTTAATTAATTATGTGTTGAATTAATTATTATGGTGAAATGCTTAGTCATGCGGTGGGCGTGATCTGGTAATGTATTTCAGGGTGCGTGTGATGCATGTTGAGAAATTGAGTGTTGGCATGGTTTATTTGTGGTGGATAATGATTATTTTGGTGAAGCATGTTTTAATTGGGGTTATGGTGCATTTTGGAAAATGCTTTTTAAAATATCATGTTGGGGATATTTTATGCATCATGCTAATTAATTGGGTGCATTTTATTAAAACTCCTACAACCCTTACTCACCCTCCACCACTCACTTTTACCCAACACTCTAAACTCTCTCCCCATTCCCATTTTCATCGGTCAAGAGGAGGAAGGAAGGGAAAACTTTGGTTGCTCGATTCTTGCTAGTTTTGAAGCTTCAAGTGGTATGGATCCCTCCTAGTATAGTTTTGTTAAGATTTGTTTTGAAATGGGTTTGTTTTGTGTTGATGATTTTGGAAAATAAAATGGGTTTTGTTTGAGTTTGTGGGTTGTTGTGGGGTTATGGATTTTGTTGGGTTAAATGGTAGTATTATAAAGTTTTTGTGGTGTTGAGTTGTTGGGATGACTTTGGTTTAAGGTGTGTTGGTTTATTTGGTGATTTATGCACAAAAATGGAGTTTTTCCGAAAATATCACAGCGACCGATCGATCGTAGCATCGTAGCGATCGATCGCTGCAAGTGCGTAGCGATGTGTAAATATTTCTGTATTTACCGATCGGTCGCTAATAGCGACCGATCGATCGGTGGGTGGCTAGCTTGGGTAAATATTTCTAAATTCAAAAAAAATGGATGTTTACCGATCGATCGGTAGCTTGGACCGATCGATCGGTAGAGCGATGTTGCTGAAAATTATTTTCTTGGTTTAATTGATGGGATTTTTGGTATTGGCTTATAAATTGACTTATAAAATGGATTGTGTGGTTGTGTAGAGCCCTTCCATGTAGCAGCACAACCAAGGAGATAAAGTCCCACGCCATCTCCACTTTTGGAACAAAGATATGTAGTGAGACGTACGGGCATCGGACGGTAAAACGTATTTTTACGCATTGGATTTGATTATGCATTATGGTTGCATACATGGACTTGATTATGCATTATGGTTGCATACATGGATTTCGTTATGCATTGTGGTTGCATATGTATATTGGATGCATTGGTGCATGTGTTGTGAGTCGAGGTTCTATTCCAGTGATGAAGAATACTTGCCACCTCATGTCGAAGCGATGATAGAATACTTGCCGCTGTTATATTATAGCGATGAAGAATATACGTCGAAGCGGAGGATAGTGCCGCTGTCATATTACTATTGTGAGGGATATTATGCCGCTAATATGTCGAAGCAAGGGGTATTAATGCCGCTGTCATGTGCATGTCATGACATACATTATTGTTATTATTATCTATTGATTATGATTGTGGTACAGGGACAACCAAATGGAGCATTTAAAGGTATTAATACAGGAAGTGATTCGTATTTACGATTTATGCATGTCTATATTACAATCATATTATCGTGAATATGGTTTGTTACATGCTCATGGATTGGGGTTGTTCCTGTAGGTACTTTTTGGCATGAAGGGCTATGGACTGGGGTGATGCGGTGAGCTTGTGAGGAGTGCTATTGGTATAGGATGGTGGGATTCTTTTGTATAGTCTCTACTCTAGGCATAGTGTAAAACTATAGAATTAACATTCTTTTAGTGGGAATGTAATTAATCCTTTTTGGAATTTTATTTTGTCACTGTAATCCTAATAGCTCGGGGCATCAACACAAACTTTATACTCTGTTAGATGTATGTTTATCTCTTCTGATCGCTATTATTTTAAACAGTATTTTCGAGTGTAGCGAGTCTATACTGCAAGTGCACGGTGTCAAGTTTTAGTATAATGATATTGTTAGGATCGGTCCGGAGTGTTTAGAGGGGGGGGGGGGGGGTGAATGAACACTCCTAATAAAATTTATCCCTTGTGAATTCTTTCGGATTAGTGAAAGAAATCTGTTACTTAATCAACTCTTTGAACAGAACAGACCACTAAAAAGGTAAGTGCGGAAACGGTCTGCTCTTGTAAAAGTAAGAACGGCTCGATGGCTAAGTGCAGAAGGATAAAACACAGGATATGTTTCTGGAAGTTCGAAGGTGGTGTAATCCTTCTACGTCTCCCCTTCTTCCAATTAAGGAAGGTTTATACTAGAAGACTTTGATTTATACAATCCTGTTGTACAAACCCGATTCAGGCTGGATTTACCTCACTACCAGTCTGAAACTCCTAGTCACTCAACCTGCTCAGACACACTCTGTCTGACAGTTACAATAAGTTGCTCACTTCTATTTTTCAATACACAATGCGCACAGTGATCCTACAATGATCAAATATTACAAAGTAATCGCGCTTAAATAAATAACTTCAGCTCGAGAGCTTCTGAACTTTGTAAGCGTGTGCAGTTGCTTTCTTGTGTGTTTTTCAATTGATCAGCGTGAGTTCGAATCAAGTCCCATGTCTTCCTTTTGTTGCATCCTTTTATAGTTGAGGGTAGCAACGGCATTGTTTCCCTTAATATGCAACTTTGACTCTTTTTAAACTCTGAGAAAGCTACAGTCTTCTTCTTCAGGACACTTGCCGTTCTGGTGTATGCTTTCGGCGACTGTCAGGTAAGCTCTTCTTTGTCTTCTTACCTTTAATGGCAATCTTCAATTTTTGATCCTTTGTAGCATTAATTACAGCATTAAATGCTACAATAAATAACCGTTAATGGTTCGGATTGAGAAGCCATCCTTTATGTATCTTTGACTGCTCTGATCTGATAAAGGTTGAGATCGATCTGAAGTATCGATCTAGTCAGTCTGGAATCCATCGATCCGGTCTGATATGTGATATTCTTTATCAGCTTGCTCTGTTTTGCACGATCGATCTGGTATGCCTGATTTCCATCGATCCGGTCTGAAATGTTCTGTCATCTTGCTCTGTTTTGTCCGATCGATCTGGTCAATCTGATTTCTATCGATCCGGTCTGAAATGTTTTGTCATCTTTAAAATCTCATCGATAAGGTCCGGAACTAACAAATTCCCCCCTTTTTTGATGATGACAAAACCTAGCTTCTAAGTCTTTTTAACCAGTCTTGATAAGAGCTCTGAAGCGAATGCTTTCGGATCGATTACTTCTTTGTTCAAAATAAATGAACACCATTAAGTTGGATCGATTAAATCTTTATTATTAAGCCTTATGATGAGGTTCAAAATAAATGAACACAGACTTAATCAAACGAGGATTTTATTGATCACCAAGAAAATCCTAAAATACACAGTCTGAAAATATTATTTTCTAGAAGGCGGCCTGAAGTATGTCTTCTTTTCCCCCTTTTTGTCAGCAGCAATCTCTTGAAGAAAGTCGACAACTTGTGCTAGCTGCGCGCTGATAGCGTCAAGACGAACGTCTTGAGCGCGGAGGGAAGTGGCAACAGATGCTCTGACTTCAGTGGCTAGCTCGATCTGCTCTTTTCTCAGACTGTTCTTGTAAGAGGCCTGTTGAGAAAACAGATCGTTTATGCCGCGCTGAAGGCTTTCGATACTGGCAGTCATCTTCTCTTTGAAAGAAGCAAAGTCCAAGGCTGTGACCCTCTGACCCTGATGAACTTCTAGAATACGTTGAGTCAAGGACAGACAGGTATCAGAGAAGTGCTGGATAGTCCGTGCCAGTGATGGAGGTGCATCAGATAGCCGGCTGGGAGAGTGATCTGATGATGACATGGCATGGTCATCTTCTTCAGCAATCGGCACGATGGAAGAAATGGCAGCTTGATGACTTTCGGATCGGATCAGAGTGACCAGATCCGAAGAAAAACCTTGAATGAAGGCCAAATCTTCATCTGATGATCCCGGAGGAGAGTGGGGACTGGGAGGTTCCTCAACTTGGAGAGCTGCAACCACTGTAGATACCACGAAATCCGGATCGATGAGGTCTGGTGCTTCAGTTGTTGCACATGCTTCAGCTGGACTGGGTTGTGCACGGAAGGCTGATGACTTCAATGGAATAGATGTTGTCGGAGAATCCAACAGAACATTCATTGGTTCATCATCTGTTGCAGACGGAGCATTAGGCAATGGCTGCTCCGCTGTCTGGTCTGGTACGTGCTCTGCAGGCTGATCCTCTGTCTGTTTTGCTGCATCAGAGGGAATAACCTCGATAAATGGTTCTGCCAGAGTCTTGCTTGCAGAAGGATGATCCGGGCTTGTGGCTGGAGTGGAGGTACCTAGCTTCTGTCGTTGAAAACGGACAGCTAAGGATAGAGCATGAACATCCATCTCGAGTTGAGCAATCACAGCCCCATCATCTCTGGCAGTTGGAGCAAGCGGATCGAAGTTCTTCTTTTTGGCAACTAGAAGCAGATTGGCCAGTCTGAATCTGTGTTTTGCCGTAAATAAATCTCTGCGCTGCACGGCAAGTCGAACATCATCAGTCTCTGTTCCTTTCAGAGCTTCCTCTTCCATCTTCTTCAATCTGTGCAACTTACCGTAGAACAGCTCAATGTGGTTGATAGTCCGGTACTGGACATATTCATCAAAAACCACAATGAGTTCCTTTAGCCTCTCATCAACATCCTCCATAGCGATGTCGATGGCAGTATGCGCTGCAGATTTGGGTTTAGAAGAGAGGGGTTCGGTGAGAATGGCTTTTCCCTTGCCGGTGGAGGAAGGGGACTTAATCCCTGATTGGGTATAGTCTCCCAACTCAGTGATAACTATCCCTTTGACCACGGGATTGGCAGAGGGAATTCTAAGGGTGACTTTGGGTGCAGGGGTTGAAGCTTTTGAAAGCTGGGTGGAAGGTTGAGGGGCAGGGGTTGCTTTAGGGGGTGGCAGTATGGGTGGAGGTAGAGATTTGGTTGGTTTGGTAATCTGGGTTCGGGGCTTTTTGGGAAGTGGCTTGGTTGGTGATGAGTGAGCAGACTGGGTTTCTTCCAAGTCAGTCTGAATGGTCAGCTTCCGCTTGACCCGAGGTTTGCGCACAACAACTTGTTCCTCGTCCTGCTCAAACTTGACTGCAGCCAGAGTAGCAGGAGTAGGCGGAACACTCTTGGACTTCAGGAGTGCAAGCCCTTTGGAGTTAAGGATCTTAAGGGGATGGAGAGCAGACGACTTGCTCAGCTCGAGGCCTAAGGACTCCAAGAGCTTGCTGAGAGGAACATCAAAGCATACGGCGTGCTTGGATGAAATCACCGTTTCCAGCAGTACTCCAAACAAAATCATGGACCAGTTTATCTTCTGGCCGGATACAATAGCCGCCATAGCCATGAACTTTTCGGCGGTTACAGCATCGAAACTTCCTGCTTTACCCAAAAGTGGCTTGCCTACCACTTCGCACAGCACCTGGAAATGGAAGAGCATTTCCTTCTTCTTAAAGGAGGGTTGCAATCGGTGGCCAGAAATAGAAATCTTCCCCTGAAGATCTAAGAGTGACGCTTGAGGAGTTTGTCCGAACTCTGTCAGTCCGGAACTGGGGAGGGGTCTTGGCCATCGTCATTGGCGAGATCTCGAAAGATTTGCCCTTGACAGTAGTAGAAATGGATGTCTTCCGGGAGACGGCGTTGGCGAACAGCTCGCGGATTTCTGATTCATAAACAACTGTCCCGCACTCCAAAAAGTTCCTTAAACCAGATGATTCCAGGGCTCTAAAAATGGACACCATCGCAGCATCTTCTGCCCTGTAAATGTCATCAAACTCAACGGAGAGTGAGTTATGAGTGATGGTAGCCATTTGAAAGGAGTTTAAAGAAAGTGCGAAGAGTAAGAGAGTGAGAGAGTAAGAAGGTAGAAAGCGGTAAATTGTAAAAAGTGAACAAGTATGAAATGTTCAGCCCGCTAAATAGGAGAGAGAAGACACGTGTCTTTATCTCCAAGACTGAGAATTAAATAATTCAAAATAAACGGTCAGGATAAAGAAAGATAAGGCGGTTAAAGTACAACTAGTTAAAATGGTCAATCAGTCCGAGCTGTTGTTATTGTCCAGACAGATCATAGGATAAAATCAGACTGACAAGGATCGGTCTGAAAGTTCGGACCGGTCTGTGTCTTTCTGAACATTGTATTATCGATCTGTGGTGACAAAAATCTTCAAGTGCGAAGAGAATAAAAACATCTAAACTAATTAAGATAAGTCAATTAAACCAAGAATTTGACGGAAATAATTAAACTTAGCCTCAGGAAGCGGTTTAGTGAAGATGTCTGCTGCTTGCTGCTCTGTTGAAATGTGCTCGATCCGAATTTCCTTTTTGCCAACATGATCTCGAATAAAATGATGTCGTATATCAATATGCTTTGTTCGAGAGTGCAGAACTGGATTATACGTTATAGCAATTGCACTTGTGTTGTCGCAAAATATCGGAGAGTCAACAGCTTGGATGCCATAGTCTTTGAGCTGGTGTTGAATCCAGAGCATTTGAGCACAACAGCTTCCAGCGGCTAGGTATTCTGCTTCAGCTGTGGATGTGGCAATCGATGTCTGCTTCTTACTGAACCAAGAGATCAATCTTTCACCTAGAAATTGACATGTTCCACTGGTGCTTTTACGATCGATCTTACACCCAGCGTAGTCTGCGTCTGAATACCCGATCAAGCTGAAGTTTGAATCTTTGGAGTACCAAAGACCAACGTTCTGAGATCCTTTTAAATATTTCAGAATACGCTTGGCAGCAATAAAATGTGATTGCTTTGGTTCTGACTAAAATCTGGCGCACATACAGATTGAAAACATAATATCGGGCCGGCTCGCTGTAAGATACAATAGCGATCCGATTAGTCCTCTATACATGGTTACTTCAACTGCCGTTCCCCCTTCATCTTTGTCTAACTTGATTGTTGGACTCATTGGAGTTGATGCAGTTGAGTATGTTTCCATTCCAAATCTCTTGAGGAGCTCTTTGGTATACTTGGTCTGATTGATGAAAATGCCATTGTTGAGCTGTTTTACTTGTAGACCCAGAAAGAATGACAATTCTCCCATCATGCTCATCTCGAACTGTCCCTGCATTAACTTAGAAAATTTCTCGCACAATTTGGGGTTAGTTGACCCAAAGATTATGTCATCAACATAAATCTGAACTAATAGGGTATGTTCCCCCTTAATGAATTTAAATAGAGTTTTATCTACTGAGCCGATCTGGAAGATGGTTCAGCAGAAATTGAGATAGAGTGTCATACCAGGCTCTTGGAGCTTGTTTCAGACCATACACTGCTTTATTCAGTAGATATACATGATTGGGATACAAATGGTTCTGAAATCCAGGTGGTTGCTCAATGTAGACTTCTTCCTGAAGCTTTCCATTAAGAAATGCGCTCTTGACGTCCATCTGATATACTTTGAAGTCTTTAAAGGCAGCATAAGCAAGAAAGATTCGGATAGCTTCAAGTCTGGCGACTGGTGCAAATGATTCATCGAAGTCGATTCCTTCTTCTTGTCTGAATCCCTGTGCCACCAGTCTGGCTTTGTTTCTAACCACGGTTCCATCTGCGTCTAGCTTATTTATGAAGACCCATCTGGTTCCAATAACAGGCAGATCGCTTGGTCTGGGGGTTAGACTCCAAACTTGATTTTGTTCGAATTGATTAAGCTCTTCTTGCATTGCTTTAATCCAGTTGAAGTCAGTCAGAGCTTCATCGATCTTCTTGGGTTCCAGAGTTGAGATGAAGGCAGCATGAGTGAACTCATCCATCATCTGTCCTCTGGTTCTGATTGGTGCAGAAGGACTACCAATCACTAGATTAGGTGGATGCTTCTTAGTCCATCGATAGCTTGACTCTGGATTGTCTGGTCCGGTCGGATGAACAGTAACAGCATGATCAGCATCTGCTTTAATATTTGAGTCAGGAGCATCCGGATCAGCTCGATCTGAAGTTTCTTCAAAGCCTTGATCCGGTCTGTCTGGTACTTCTGGTTCTGGTGGATTGTCTCTTGACCTGTTAGCTACAATCTCATAATCACTGTTAGCTTCGAGATGGATATTTTCCATCTGATTTTGAATTGATTCTTTGTTGCCCTCAACACATAAAGTTTCATCAAAGACTACATGGACAGATTCTTCTACAGTTAAAGTTCGATTATTAAAAACTCGATAAGCTTTTCTAATTGATGAATATCCTAAGAATATACCATTATCTGACTTAGCTTCAAATGCTGTAAGATGACTCTTACCATTGTTGTGAACGAAGCATTTACAGCCAAATACATGAAAGTGAGAAACAGATGGTCTGTTACCAGTCCATATTTCATATGGAGTGAGATTCAGCTTCTTGTTAATCATAGAACGGTTTTGAGTGTAGCAAGCAGTATTTACAGCTTCTGCCCAGAACTTTTGAGAGATTCCAGAATCAGCAAGCATTGTTCTTGCTGCTTCCTTGAGCGTTCTGTTTCTTCGTTCTGCAACTCCATTCTGTTGAGGAGTTCGAGCAGCTGAAAACTCATGCTTGATTCCATGATCTTCTAGAAAGGATTCAAGATTCTGATTTGAAAACTCAGTGCCTTTGTCACTTCGAATCCTGTCTATGCTGGATGCTTTCTCGTTCTGAGTGCGTTTCAGCAGCTTGATCAACTTCGGACCGGTCTGATCTTTACTGCTTAAGAATATAGTCCATGTAAAGCGTGAGTAATCATCAATAACAACAAGAGTATACCGCATTCCCCCTAAACTTGTTATTGGTATAGGACCAAACAAGTCCATATGCAGTAATTCTAAACAGCGGGAGGAGGATTTGGCATTCTTGTTTTTGAAGGATGATCTGACCTGTTTGCCCATTTGGCAAGCTTCGCAGATCTTATCCTTAGCAAAATCGATCTTGGGCAGACCGATAACTAAATCATGTTTACACAGGCTAGCAATGGTCTTAAAGTTGATATGATTCAAGCGCTTATGCCACAGCCAATGTTTATTATCATTGTTAGCGATGAAGCAAGTAGGATTATCAGGTTGAGCATGATTCCAGTTAATCTTATAAGTGTTTCCATTCCTGATTCCTACGAGCATGGTTATACCGTCTGATGATTTAACAGTGCAAGTGTGTTTATGAAATTCTACAGCATAACCATTATCACAGAGTTGACTTATACTAATCAGATTATAGCACAGATTTTCAACTAACAGCACATCATTGATAATAATGTTACCATGGACAATCTTACCCTTGCCCACGGTCTTACCCTTTGAGTTATCCCCGAAAATGATTTTGGGTCCAATACATTCTGTCACTTCAGACAGCAGCTCGATCTTTCCAGTCATGTGACGGGAACACCCACTGTCCAAATACCAGTCTGATGCGAGTTTCTTCGGTACCTGTCATCAAATATAATTATTGTTGGTACCCAATCCTATTTGGGTCCAGAACGGATTAGCCCTTTGGGAACCCACACCTGTATCAGCTTCAATGGCTTGTGTGTGTAGGGTGTGCTGTGTGCTGGTCTGTTTCGATGCTGTGTGTGATAATGTGTGCGCTGTGAAAACCTTTGATTCTCATAAGGTAGTCTATATCTTCGTTGAATCGGTTTTGAGTTATAGTAATTGTATTGTCTTCCTTGCCTTCGATCTTGCACCTTTGGATTTGGTCTGATAGACGCAAATCTTGCTGGTGCCTTTTCTTTGGCTTGGTCAACATAACCAATTCCTTTTCTCAGATTTTGATTCTCGTAAGAGACTCCTGTTTGAATCTTAGGTGCTTCAGTTTCATATACTGTGCTGGATTTAACAAATGTCATTTGTTTGACTTGATTCTTTACCAGCAACAGCTCAGATTCATCTTTGGTGTCAAAGCCTATGCCGGTGAAATCACCGACGTTTCTTTGAACCTCTTGTAATTCTTCCAAGGATGTTCTGGATTTTGTCCATGTTTTGAATATATGTGAGAGCTTAGCATTTTGTGTGCTAATTCTCTTATTTTCTTCATGGAGCTGATCATAAGAGATTTTCAGCTTATTCAGCTCGATCTGGAGATTTTTGCACTCACCCTGCTCAGAGCAGCTTGGTTTGTTGTGCTCATCCATTTGAGTACTGATTTTGGCTTTATTCTTCTCAAATGATTCAGCTAAGATCCTATAATCATTAGCCATGTCTTGCAGTGCGGACATGAGCTCTTCTTGTGTAAATTCATTTGAGTCAAGATCATATACCTCGTCTGTTTGACTCATTTCTTCGTCTGCGACATTGAATATCTTCTTCGCTTTCGCTGGAAGAATATTCAGAGCTTTCCGAGTCTGAGTCTGTCTGAGCCCATTTACTGTTTCCTTCTTCAGCTACTAGGACTTTTTGGGATTTTCCATGATTCTTGCGGTCTTTGTAGTGCTTCTTCTTTCTATCATCACGATGCTTCTCTTTCCGTTCTTCTTTCTTCGGTCTGGTGCAATCTGCAATGAAGTGTCCGGTCTTACCACAATTGTAGAAAGCCTGATCGTTAACAGTATCATCTTTTCTTGATTTATAATGATGAGAGGGTTTGAAGTTCCTCTTATTTTTAGACATAAATTTACCGAATTTCTTGATAAATAATGACATAGCATCGTTACTCATCTGTTCAGCAGATCGGTCTGATGTTGAAGCGATCTGGTCTGGAGTGGCTGCCAGGGCCTTGTTTGGTTGAGAGATGAATGGCTCTGCTTCACCTCTGCTTATCAGTTCAAACTCATAGGCCTTAAGATCTGCAAACAGATCATGAAGTTCAACCTTGTTAAGGTCTTTTGATTCCCTCATGGCAATGGTCTTTACATCCCATTCCTTTGGCAGAGCTCTCATTACTTTCAGAGCGATCTCTCTGTTAGAATATTCCTTCCCCAGACCATTCAGTTCATTTATGATGCCGGTGACTCTTTCATCAAACTCATTTAGAGTTTCTTCACTTTTCATCTTTATGCTCTCAAATCTTTGAAGAGCAACAGTTAACTTGTTTTCTTTGGTCTGGTCGTTGCCTTCACATAGCTGTGCTATCTTCTCCCAAATTTCTTTGGCAGTAGAGCACATTTTGATTTTGCTGAACATGTTCTTGTCCAAAGTCTTGAACAAGATGTCTTTGGCCACATTATCGAGATTTGCTTTCTTTCTTTCCTCATTCGTCCAGAGGGATCTGTCTTTTTCCACCATTTGTGGTTCTCCACCAGAGATGGCTACTGCTGTATTGATTTTTAAAATCTTCATTGGTCCATCAGTGATGACGAACCACATATCGTCATCCTGAGCTGCCAGATGAGCTTGCATTCTGATTCTCCAGTCATCATAGTCTTCTTTTGAGAACATGGGGATTTTGTTGAATGATGCCATCAGCTTAGTAGTCTTTGTGCTGATTAAGATGACCTGCTCTGATACCACTTGTTAGGATCGGTCCGGAGTGTTTAGAGGGGGGGGGGGGGGGTGAATGAACACTCCTAATAAAATTTATCCCTTGTGAATTCTTTCGGATTAGTGAAAGAAATCTGTTACTTAATCAACTCTTTGAACAGAACAGACCACTAAAAAGGTAAGTGCGGAAACGGTCTGCTCTTGTAAAAGTAAGAACGGCTCGATGGCTAAGTGCAGAAGGATAAAACACAGGATATGTTTCTGGAAGTTCGAAGGTGGTGTAATCCTTCTACGTCTCCCCTTCTTCCAATTAAGGAAGGTTTATACTAGAAGACTTTGATTTATACAATCCTGTTGTACAAACCCGATTCAGGCTGGATTTACCTCACTACCAGTCTGAAACTCCTAGTCACTCAACCTGCTCAGACACACTCTGTCTGACAGTTACAATAAGTTGCTCACTTCTATTTTTCAATACACAATGCGCACAGTGATCCTACAATGATCAAATGTTACAAAGTAATCGCGCTTAAATAAATAACTTCAGCTCGAGAGCTTCTGAACTTTGTAAGCGTGTGCAGTTGCTTTCTTGTGTGTTTTTCAATTGATCAGCGTGAGTTCGAATCAAGTCCCATGTCTTCCTTTTGTTGCATCCTTTTATAGTTGAGGGTAGCAACGTCATTGTTTCCCTTAATATGCAACTTTGACTCTTTTTAAACTCTGAGAAAGCTACAGTCTTCTTCTTCAGGACACTTGCCGTTCTGGTGTATGCTTTCGGCGACTGTCAGGTAAGCTCTTCTTTGTCTTCTTACCTTTAATGGCAATCTTCAATTTTGATCCTTTGTAGCATTAATTACAGCATTAAATGCTACAATAAATAACCGTTAATGGTTCGGATTGAGAAGCCATCCTTTATGTATCTTTGACTGCTCTGATCTGATAAAGGTTGAGATCGATCTGAAGTATCGATCTAGTCAGTCTGGAATCCATCGATCCGGTCTGATATGTGATATTCTTTATCAGCTTGCTCTGTTTTGCGCGATCGATCTGGTATGCCTGATTTCCATCGATCCGGTCTGAAATGTTCTGTCATCTTGCTCTGTTTTGTCCGATCGATCTGGTCAATCTGATTTCTATCGATCCGGTCTGAAATGTTTTGTCATCTTTAAAATCTCATCGATAAGGTCCGGAACTAACAGATATGAAAAGTACGAGTGTCGAACCCACGAGGACTAGGAAATAAGTACCAAACTCCACTAGTTTAACTATATTTAGCCTAAGAAAATTGGTTATAATTAATTAACTAATTTGACTAATTAACTCAAAATTAACTCAAACAATTAATAGAGAATGAGAATAAAATCAATAGAGACAATTATCAAGACTTTCGGTTCACCTATGTGATCCCCCACAATTCACCTATTAGTTAAGAATTAAATTCTAACAATCTAAGGTGACGAGTTTTCCTAATTCACTTGTTATACCTTGGTCCGGCTATAACAAATCTAATACTAACGTAACAATAAGCCACTCTCGTACCCTTATTGAACAATTAATATTGTAAATTGATTTATGAAAACTTCTAGCCTTCGATTTTGGTAAGTCTATTGCTATCAGACATGTATTTGACTATATCTCTCGATCTCAGCCTGAAATCCACGGCATAAATCACTATATCGAATTCTAATTTTATCTCTCGATTTCAATTGTAATTTACTATCATTCAAGGATGGCCAAACCCTTAAAAGCATGAAGAACAATGATTTATGCACTTAGATAAATAAGAATCAATCAAAACATTAAAATTAAATTATGGGTTCATAATATGGGATCCCCTAAGGCTTGATAACAAACTTAACCTAGCGACATATTCAAAATCAAATGCAATATCATGTTTTTCAACATCAAAAGCATAAGGAAATTAAATAGAAACAAACAAAGTTTAGAAATACGTATAAACTAGCGATGTTGAATCGCGTCGTCGACCGTAGCTACGTCTCTCGCTTGGCCGTGCTGTACTGTATTGTACGTACGTTCTTCACCAATTCTCCTCATGTGAATTCCAGTTGGCTTGCTGCTTCGTGCGTCTTCTCTCGACACTCACGTAAATCTGCTCTCCTCCCGTAAACTCCTCCTGGTTCAATCTCTGCGTCTCTCCACAATCTGTTCTCCTCCCAGAACTCCTCTCCAGTCTTTTCTTCCTTCCTCCCGTTGCTTCTATCTGATATCCCTTTAAAATCTGCTCTCCAGTCACGTAACTATCTGTGACTCTATTTTACGTAAAGCTGCTCTCTCCCTATCCTCACGTTGAAGTCTGTACGTATATATCTCTTCTCCCCAACTCTTCTCTTGCTGAATCACTTTTTATCCTGTTAAGTCCTCCCGTCTCCTGTTGCTGTTCGTTCCTTCACTTCAATTTGTTCTGCACGTCACGTCTCTTTACGTAAATATTGCTGTGAATGCGTCTCTTTACGCCTGTCTCTCCTTCTGATATCTATCGTTCCAACCTGTAGTGAATTCTCGTACGTCTCTCGCTGCTGTTTTGTATCACGTAAACTCCTCTCTATTTATCTCTTCCTCTCCCTTCTTGTTCACGTAACTGAATGTTTATCTGCTCACCTCCTCCTTCTCACGTCTCTTTGGTGTTTCTGTATGTTGCTTTACGTGAATTCCCTCTTCGTAACTCTTGGCTCACGTAAATCTCTTCACTTCCAATCTGATAGCGTGCCTTTCTATCCTCTCTTCTCACCTTTCTCTTTATATATTATATTATGAAAATAATATAGTATTGATTTGAATGTCCAATAAAATATAATCTTCCTTGCTCGATAATATCCGATTGTGCTTGGTTTAGTCCTTTTTATCATTTTAAGCTTAATTCTTCCACTTTTATGCATTTGGAAATATAAACAAAAACGCGTAATATTTTCCAAGAATCACCATAATCACACTTATCAACTCCCCCAAACTTAAACTTGATCGTCTCGAGCAAGAAATAAAATCACAAAGTAGAGTTCAATATTGAAGACTCAAATAAACCAATTCATAGTCAATCATGTAGCTCAGACATCTCACTTGCAGACGAACAATAATTAATCAGAAAGTTTAACAAGTTGTGTTTTCTCCTAGATCAAGCAACTTGTCTCCAACTTAGAACGTGCATGTGTGCTATTGTCACTTTCAAGTTCCATGCAATTTTCATAGATCAAATCATGCTAGGTAATGAAAGTTAAGATTATCATTGAGCACTCCATAGTCCTATTTTCAAACACATCTCCACTAATGTAGTCACTCCTTCAACTTGGATCAATTGGTCTTTTAAAGCTTGTAATGTTAGGCCTAGGTGTTGGCTTCAAAGAAAAGATAGTGTAACACAAAGAAGAGAGTATAATCATGTAATATTCAAATTTTAAGCACAATTTTGAGCTTCTCTTCTTTTTTTCTCTTATAGCCTTAGCCACTTTGGGTCTTATGTAGTCACTTTTTCTCAAGGATTTATCTATCTTTTTCTTTTCTCATTCATCAATTTTTTCAACAATGAGCTCATCCAAATGTAGCAATTCAAGTGCATCTAATGAGAATCATTATACTCTCAATATACTCCCTTTAGGTAAGGATGTATTCTTTCAATTTAGGCTCATAAAGGTGGGTATAATGAGTTGCCAAAAAATGTCGAATGGGGGCTAATAACCATTCTTTTTCAATTAGGCTCAAAATGGGACACTAGAAATTGATACAGACTAGGTAAGCTTGAAAGGCTCAAACGGTCCAAAGATCGCCTAAATCATTTCCATGTCAAGCTCATAACTATAATATTTCACCTCAAAGTGTCATCATCGAATAGTTTCTAAGGTACTCTAAGATGCTCAAAACAATTCATCAAGTTCACAACGATTATTACTACTCCAAATGCACTTCACAAGATCACGACTCAAATGTGCTCAAAATATTCCTCATCTTTGACATGCTACTCCAAACAAGATATTCACAAACAACTTTTACAATCATCAAAACTCAAGTTGACATGCAAAGTGAGATTAATATCATCATGGAGTAGAGACCACTACTATGATTCATTCTTATCTTACTAGTTGAACTCATTTTCAAGAAAAAATTTTCGTTGATGCTCAATAAACGATCAATTTCCAAATAAGAAGCATGACACAATAATGCACTCCCCCAAACTTAATTCATGCATTGTCCTCAATGTAATAAGCATGGAAAGTAAGACAAAACATTTACCTTTGACAACGACCATCAGTGTGTCCAATTCCTCATCAGCTCATGGGGTATAATGTTGGACAGATCACAGCACACATGGAGTCTCGCCAAAATAAAAAAAAAAACCAAAATAAACTAAACAAAGCAAAGGGTTAAGAAAGAGTTCTTGATTTATAGTCCCGAGTTGGACTTTTTACCATTTACGCTCAAGTGCCGAAAGGGCCAGTAGAGGACGATTTTTCATCCTCCATGTGGTAATGTCGTAACCACTTGTCTTTCACCGTAAATAGCGCCCCGTCGTCATCTCTCAATTTGAAGGTGTCGAATGGTAGAACATCAACAACTTTGAACGGTCCAGCCCATGGTGCGTCTGACTCCCAAGGAAAAAATCTCATCTTTTTCCTATTCACCAAGTCTCCTACACCAAATTTACCTCATCTTTGTTGGCCATTCGATGTGACCTCCACCTTCTTCTCACTCTTAACCTGCATCGCATCAACAGATAGTGTATCAATTATATTGACACTAAAACATCGGTGCTCAGTGCGTGTTCACAACTTTGAACATATCATAAGTAACTTGATCCCCCCATACTTGGAGGATCAATTTCCCTTCTTGGACATCAATCAATGCCCTTCCAGTAGCTAGGAATGGTCTTCCTAATATCAATGACATGTTGGCCTCCTCATTTATGTCTAGCACCATGAAATCCACCGGAATGGTGAATTTGTCAACTTTGACTGGTACATCCTCCACTATCCCATGAGGGTACTTGATGGACTTGTCCGCCATCTGCAATGAGACATTGATCGCTTTTAGCTCTCCTAAGCCCAACTTCCTGTACACAGACAAAGGCATTAAATTGACACTTGACCCCAAATCACATAAAGATTTATTAAAAGATTTAGAATTTATTTTGCAAGGTATAGTGAAACTCCATGGATCCTTTAACTTTGGAGGTGAATCATTTTGAATGACAGCAGTACACTCCTCAGTTAAGTTTATCATCTCATGCTCTCCCAGTTTCCGCTTTTTTCTCAGAATCTCCTTTAAAAACTTAGCGTAATTCGGCATGTGCTGAATAGCATCAATGAAAGGCATCTCAATATGAAGATTCTTAATCAATTCTAAAAATTTAGCAAATTTAGCATCAATCTTTGCTCTCTTATATGCAGCGCGGAATGGGAGTGGATCTCTACCTTAGTAGGTGTGATGGGTGTCTGGGTCTTAGTAGACTTACCTTTGTCGCGTGTTTGCATCTCTTCTTGCTTGATGTTCGCCTCGCCTCTTAACTCTACGTGCACATCCTTCTTCTCAGCGACCTCCTTTCCACTCCTCAACATGATAACATGGACTTGCTCCCTAGGTTTCGTCTCATTGTCACTAGATAGTGATCCTTGTGATCGTTCGGCTACGATTTTTGCTAGTTGTCCCACTTAGACTTCCAAGTTCTTTATTGACGCCTCGTGATTTTGGAATCTAGTTTCCGTCACTGTGATGAACTTGGTCAACAGCTCCTCCATGCTTGGCTTTGGTGCATACCCCGGTGGTGGTTGGGGATAGTTCCTCGGCTCAGTATTGTACGTATTTGGGTAGGGGTAGGTCTGCGGTGGTCGGTTGCCTACAAAGTTAACAATTTCATTATTAGTAATGAAGGGTTACCAACCTGGCATTCAGTGCTCAGATGTCCTCCTTGGCAAAGCTCGCATGTAACCGTTTGAACTTGCATTGCATGCATGCTCAAACTATCGATCTTCTTGTTTAGCGCTTCCAACTGGGCAGCTAGGGCAGTGACTTCACTTAATTGATGCACTCCGGCTTGCTTATTTGGCACATTCCTCTCGGACTGCCATTGACAGCTATTAGCAGCCATCTCCTCCAACAGAATATAGGCCTCCTCTGGCGTTTTCCTCATCACAGTTCCTCCTGACGCTGCATCAATCATAGAACGATTATCAGAAAATAAACCGTTATAAAATGTTTGTACCTGCAGCCAGATAGGGAGGCATGATGTGGGCATCTTCGCAGTAGATCTTTGAAGCGCTCCCAAGCCTCATACAATGTCTCTGGATCACATTGGGCAAAAGTAGTGATGTCATTGCACATCTTGGCCGTTTTGGATGGTGGAAAGAATTTTGACAAGAATAATTGTGCCATCCCATCCCATCCCACGTGGTAATCGACCCTGCAGACAACGATTGTCACCAGGATTTAGCTTTATCACGTAAAGAAAAGGGAAACAAACGTAACCTGATGGCGTCGTCAGTAACGCCATTATGCTTGATTGTATCACAAATGTCATGCCTCGATATGACGTATACATGTGTACTATGGTTATGGTGTAATTATGATTACTTATAGTACGATGTGGACTCGGATTTGGGTTGAACCGAGTGAGGATTGATGTAATAAAAGAATGAAGTAAGTATGAAAGTTCAATACAAAGTTGTAGCAAGTATAAGGTTATATAAACCAAGAAATATGGGGGATTTTGTGAGTGGTGAACAAATATATCTATGTTCTTGAAATATTGATACATGTCTTATTTTATATGCAAGAGAAGGAAGAGACATGAATTGTGTAGTGGGATATGACATTGGTGTACATTTAACATGCATTTGAAGGTGCATTAGAATGTGTATTGAGTTGAAAGTGCATTAGAATGTGCATGTGAGTTGCATTTGAGTTGCATGTGAAGGTTTGGTTATATATCACAAAAATCAGATTTCCAAACACATAACACACCAAATCTCACCTAGTAATCTATCTCTACACAAGCTCCTCTCCAAACCCTTGTTGGTTCTTGCATCTTTTACTTGGATTTCATTTGGTGATCAAACTAGAAAGTTGAGAGAGGTGATTTCCTATCTTCTTGGTAAGAATTTCATAGCATATGATGTAATTGTACTTAGTTGATGGAAATTTGAAGCATGGTCATTATTCTTCTATGACTTGAATTGAAACTTGTTATCATGTAAAGGAATGATTGGAACTATGCTAGAAAGATGTTTATATAATGCTAAATATTGTGGTTAGCAAAGTTTCACGGTTGGAATTGAGTTGTAGAAGGAGAACCAAGAAAATAAGTAGAAAATCGCCATGCTTTTTCAGAAAACAGAGGAGGCGATCGATCACTACGTTTGAGGCAATCGACCGCCTGTGGCTAAACATGAGAATGGCGGTGCTTGAGTGATCGATCGCTTCAAGTAGGCAATCGATCGCCTCAAGGCAGAATGTTTTCCAAAGGGGTAGGCGACCGATCGCGTGGAAATAGGAGATCGATCGCCTATGACCAAATGTTTAGGCGATAGATCGCGTCAAAACATGAGATCGATCGCCAGGGTCATATTTTTGAAAAATGTTATATTTTTGTAGAATTTGATTTTAATGCCTATGATAACATGATATATTATTGGTATTGTTGTAGCATCATCACAGGGGACGGGACAACGAGGCGGTTAGACAGTGACGCCTAATTTATATCGTTTGTGTCGCAGAACAGGTACGTTTTGACGTATGCATATATGATAGTGTTGTGATGATGATGTGAGCATGTTATCATATGATTAGTGATATCATATGCATGTGCATTCATGATATTACATTGTTGAGATGGATGCTACGATAGATGTGTAGTATATGCTTTGGCTGAGATCGGAGCCACGTTAGATATGCTAGTGTTGGGCGTATGCCTTGGCTGGGATTGTTGCCACGATAGATATGCTACATATGCTTTGGCATGAGAGATATACGCCGGTTGGGTATATGCTCTGGCTGTTATAACATGTGAGGACGATACTATGATATGTGCTGCTAATATGAAGATGTGAGGAGGTTCCACTGACATATTGAGCTGAGATAGACATATCATATTGGTCTGGTTATAACAGGTTGAGGAGTGAGACATGTCATGACATATTTGCATTTGATGAGGCATGAGACTGGACAATCACATTTGATGTTAATAGTGCTTTATCGTTTATGTGTTTATTGATATTGCACTGGGATGGTTGTTTATCTATGCTCATGTTGTGTGATTGTTTCTGTAGGAACTCATAGACGTGGGAAGACGGGATTGTGAGTCTTTCCGCTGCGAGCTGAACCATTGCTTAGGAGTTTTGGTCTAGGTTGTTGTGATGTATATATGATGTATCTTAGGACATGGTTTTGTCAAATTGTAACAACCTAACATGAGTAAACTCTTAATCAGTGTATGTTTTACTTAATTCTTACTCACATATGTATAATGAACTGATACATAATGGATTAAGTAACGAGGACCCCACATTAGTGGTATCAGAGCAATGGTTTGAGAACGGCAATGCATGACAGACAGAATACCACATGATGAGGTTGGGGATGCTATGAGTGGCAATGCTAGTGTTGGATTGGCGCATGTGCCACCACCACCATTTGGACAAGGGCCAGTGGAACAGGTACTGTTACCTGGGGAATTGACTTTGACACAGTTTTTGAGTTATCAGCCACCTCGCTTTGAGGGTACGGAATCAGGGGAACAAGCAGAGGAATGGTTGGAACGGATTGAACAGATCTTTGTGTCAGCACCATGTGCCAAATCTGCCTGGATACGTTTGGCAGAATTCCAGTTGGCAAAGAAAGCCATGATGTGGTGGAAATCCACATTGATTGAGCTGAGAGCTCAAGGACAACAGTGAATTGGGATGTGTTCAGAACTAGGTTTCTTGATCACTATTTCTCTGTTGCTGCAAGGCAGATGAAAGAAGATGATTTTACAAATCTGAGACAGGGATCAATGACAGTGTCTGATTATGCTGTGCAATATTCTTCATTGCTAATTTCCAATAACCCTACATCATATGAAGAAGCATTGACTAGAGCCGAGATGGCTGAGATTGCAGTTGGAGTGTACAAGGATGTAGGACAATCCCAACCACCTACATCATAAGTATGAGACCTAGAGGAGAACCATTTAAATCATCATGAGATGGTGCATCTTCCTCTAGATTTAGCGGGAAGCGATTTGTTCAACGAAAGGTGGTGACCGGGGTGCCAAGGGACAGTCCCAAGGGAGGAGTAGTAGCAGTGGTCGAGGGTTACAATGTTTTAAATGTGGAGGGCCACATTTTAAAAGAGATTGTTCACTACTTGATACTCCAGTTTGTTTTCGTTGTGGGAGGACCGGACATATGATTAGAGATTGTCCTCAAGTTGGGGGACAACAGACGAGAGGAAATATATCAGAGAGTACAGTGCAGCAGAGACCACAGGTGTTCCACGAACTGGTGGAGGACAGAGAACAGGACCACCTCAGGCTCAGGTGTATGCAGTGAATAAGGAGCAAGCAGAGGCATCTCCTAATGATGTGATTGAGGGTAAGTGTAATTTATTACTTATCCTGCTTTACTTTTGATTGATACTGGTGCATCACATTCCTTTATTGCACAAGCGTTTATTGACCGGTATCATATATGCTCGTCTCCACATTGATGCCTTTGTATGTCTCGACACCCATGGGAACTACTGTAATGGCTTGTCAGAGTGTGTCTGATTATGCTATTCAGTTTGATGCTGAGTATGGAATACACGCTGATTTGATTGTACTAGACATGATGGATTTTGATTGTATTTTGGGTATTGATGTGTTGAGCAAATATAAAACTATTGTGGATTGTTGTCAGAAGATAGTGAGATTTCAGTCTGATATTGGAAATCAATGGATATTCTATGGACAAGGATCACGCGCTAAGATTCCATTGATATCTGCTCTTAGAATGTCTCGTTTGTTAGAACGTGGACATACGGGATATGCGATATATGCTGTAGATGTCACTGATAAGAAAGTAGAAAGAAGAGTGGAGGATATACCAGTGGTTGCAGAGTATGTAGATGTATTTCCAGATGAGATTCCTGGATTTCCACCAAGTCGAGAAGTAGACTTTGGTATTGAGTTAGTGCCTGGTACTTCTGCAATTTCACGAGCACCATATCGAATGGCACCATCTGAATTGAAAGAGTTGAAAACTCAGTTGCAAGATCTATTGGACAAGGGGTACATACATCCTAGTGTATCGTCTTGGGGTGCTCCAGTATTATTTGTCAAGAAAAAAGATGGTTCAATGCGACTGTTCATTGACTATAGACAGTTGAACAAGGTAACTATAAAGAATAAATATCCTCTTCCTCGTATTGATGATTTATTTGATCAGTTACAGGGATCTATGATCTATTCTAAGATTGATTTGAGATCAGGTTATCATCAGATACGTGTGAGGGAAGGAGATGTACAGAAGATAGCATTTAGAACTCGCTATGGACATTATGAGTTTCTAGTGATGCCATTTGGTGTAACGAATTCTCCAGCTGTCTTCATGAGTTTAATGAATCGAGTTTTCCAGGAATACCTTGATCACTTTGTCATTGTGTTCATTGATGATATATTGATCTATTCTCGGAGTGAAAATGACCATGTCCAACATTTACATCTGGTGTTACAGTTATTCAGACAACATCAGTTATATGCCAAACTCAGTAAGTGCGAGTTTTGGTTGACCAGTGTAGGATTTTTGGGGCATATGATATCGAAAAATGGTATATCAGTTGATCCGAAGAAGATAGAAGCGGTGTTGAATTGGTCATCACCCACTTCTGTGCCAGAGATTCGTAGTTTCTTGGGTTTGACGGGATATTATAGACGATTTGTTGAAGGATTTTCGGCGATTGCCAAACCACTCACACAGCTGACACAGAAGGGAGTACCATTTCGATGGTCAGACGCATGTGAGCTTAGTTTCCAGGAATTGAAACATCGGTTAACTACTGCTCCAGTGTTGATTATTCCATCAGAGCATGACAGGTTTGCTCTTTACACTGATGCATCATTACTTGGGTTAGGTTGTGTTTTGATGCAGGATAAACATGTAGTGGCTTATGCATCACGACAGTTGAAGCCACATGAAATGAAATATCCAGTTCATGATCTAGAGTTGGCTGCCATTGTCTTTGCCTTAAATATATGGCGACACTATTTATATGGTACGTCGTTTACCATATATACTGATCATAAAAGTTTAAAGTTTTTATTCACTCAAGCAGAGTTGAATATGAGGCAAAGGAGATGGATGTATCTCTTAAAGGATTATGATTGTGAGATTGAATATCATCCAGGAAAGGCTAATCTCACAGCAGATGCCTTAAGTCGAAAAGTTCATAATACTGCTGATGAGATGATGCATTTATCAACCTTGATGACGTCTTGTTGTACCTTGGGTTATGACTATGATATTGAAACAGTGCCAGTACGGGTATCAACATTGTTGGTTGAACCCGATATCTTTGAGAAAATCAGAACGGCACAAGGGACTGATGATGAGGTACAACACTGGAAGAAAATGATATGTCAAGGACAAACATCTCAATTTGTACTTGCAAGTGATGGAACTTTGAAGTATAGAAACTGTTGGGTAGTACCTGCTGCATTAGGACTACGCCAAGAAATACTACAACGTGCACATTGTAGTCGCTACAGTATATATCTTGGAGGAAAGAAAATGTATAAAGATTTGCGTACCCAATTCTGGTGGAAACGCATGAAACAGGATGTGCTGAACTTTGTAAAACGGTGTTTGATCTGTCAACAAGTAAAAGCAGAACGACAAAGACCAGGAGGTGAATTGAGGAGTTTGGAGATTCCTCAATGGAAATGGGAACATGTTACAATGGATTTTGTCACCCATTTGCCACGGACTTCCTCTGGCTTTGATGCGATTTGGGTCATTGTTGATAGATTGACGAAAGTAGCCCACTTCATACCTTACAGTATGACATTTACTTATTTGAAGATGGCTCAATTATATATTCAAAATGTAGTGAGACTACATGGCATACCAGTGTCAATTGTATCGGATAGAGATCCGAGATTTGCTTCACATTTTTGGGAAGGATTATAGTCAGCACTAGGGACTGAAGTACGATTGAGTACCGCGTATCATCCTCAGACAGATGGACAGACAGAGCGTACGATACAGAAGCTTGAGGATATGTTACGAGCCTGTGTATTGGAGTTTGATAACTCTTGGCAAGAGTCATTGCCATTAGTGGAATTTTCGTACAATAATAGTTATCAAACTAGTATACAGATGGCACCCTTTGAGGCATTGTATGGGCGAAGCTGTAGATCGCCAGTAAATGGGGATGATGTTGATCACACTGCACTTCATGGACCATAAATGTTACGTGAAATGGAGGAAAAAGTGAAACTGATCAGATTGAAATTACAAGTTGCTCAGGATAGACAGGCTGCTTATGCCGATAAGCGACGTAGACCACTTGAATTCCAAGTTGGTGATCGAGTACTCTAGAAAATCTCACCATTTAAAGGTGTGGTACGATTTGGTAAGCGTGGAAAGTTGTCTCCACGATATGTTGGTCCGTATGAGGTATTGCAACGTATTGGTACATTGGCATATCGATTGGCATTACCGCCAGCATTGAGTGGTATCCACAATGTGTTTCATGTTTCACTGTTGAGGAAATATGAACCAGATCCGGGTCATGTATTGCCACCATCTGAAGTACAGTTAGCTACAGACGTGTCTTATGTGGAACGACCAGTGAAGATTCTGGATAAAGCTGAGCGGACTTTGCGCAACAAGGATCGACGGGGTGTCAAGGAGGCAACGTGAGAGACGGAGCAGCATATGATACAGCAGTATCCTGAGTTATTTACTGGTATGACTTTACAGTTTTGATGATACTGTTGGTAAGTGATTACTACAATGTTGCATACATGATCATGTTTCTTATCTTATTGCAATAGGATTGTTGATTTGAGTATATATATGCATGTTATGTATATGCAATTTCGAGGACGAAATCAATGAGTAGGGGAGAAATGTCATGCCTCGATATGACGTATACATGTGTACTATGGTTATGGTGTAGTTATGATTACTTATAGTACGATGTGGACTCGGATTCGGGTTGAACCGAGTGAGGATTGATGTAATAAAAGAATGAAGTAAGTATGAAAGTTCAATACAAAGTTGTAGCAAGTATAAGGTTATATAAACCAAGAAACATGGGGGATTTTGTGAGTGGTGAACAAATATAGATGTGGCATTGAAATATTGAAACATGTCTTATTTTATATGCAAGAGAAGGAAGAGACATGAATTGTGTAGTGGGATATGACCTTGGTGTACATTTAACATGTATTTGAAGGTGCATTAGAATGTGTATTTGAGTTGAAAGTGCATTAGAATGTGCATGTGCGTTGCATTTGAGTTGCATGTGAAGGTTTGGTTATATATCACAAAAATCAGATTTTCAAACACATAACACACCAAATCTCACCTAGTAATCTCTACACAAGCTCCTCTCCAAACCCTTGATGGTTTATTTGGTGATTTATGCACAAAAATGGAGTTTTTCCAAAAATATTGCAGCGACCGATCGATCGGTAGCATCGTAGCGATCGATCGGTGCAAGTACGTAGCGATGGGTAAATATATTTGTATTTATCGATCGATCGCTAAGAGCGACTGATAGATTGGTGGGTGGCTAGCGATCGATCGGTAGCTTGGATCAATCGATCGGTGAAAGCCGTAGCTAAATTCAAAAAATTCGGATGTTTATCGATCGATCGGTAGCTTGGACCGATCGATCGGTAGAGCGATGTTGCTGAAAATTATTTTCTTGGTTTAATTGATGGGATTTTTGGTATTGGCTTATAAATTGGCTTATAATATTGGACTGTGTGGTTGTGTAGAACCCTCCCAGGTAGCAACACAACCAAGGAGATAAAGTCCCACGACATCTCCACTTTTGGAACAAAGGTACATAGTGAGACGTACGGGCATCGGACGATAAAATGTATTTTTACGCATTGGATTTGATTATGCATTATGGTTGCATACATGGACTTGATTATGCATCATGGTTGCATACATAGATTTGGTTATGCATTATGTTTGCATATATATATTGGATGCATTGCTGCATGTGTTGTGAGTCGAGGTTATATTCCAGTGATGAAGAATACTTGCCGCCTTCCATGTCATGACATACATTATTGGTATAATAATCTATTGATTATGATTTTGGTACAGGGATAACCAAAGTGAGCATTTAAATGTATTAAATACAGGAAGTGATTCGTATTTACGGTTTATGCATTTTTATATTACAATCATATTATTGTGAATATGGTTTGTTACATGCTCATGGTTTGGGGTTGTTCCTGTAGGTACTTTTTGGCATGAAGGGCTATGGACCGGGCTGATGCGGTGAGCTTGTGAGGAGTGCTATTGGTATAGGATGACGGGATTCTTTTGTGTAGTCTCTACCTTAGGACTAGTATAAAACTATAGGATTAACATTCTTTTAGTGGGAATATAATTAATCCTTTTTGGAATTTTATTTTGGCACTGTAATCCTAATAGCTCGGGGCATCAACACGAACTTTATACTCTCTTAGATGTATGTTTAGCTCTTCTTATGCTTTTAATCCGCACTTAAGGTAACAAGGTCCTTACATTAGTGGTATCAGAGTAGAGGTTAGAGAACCTTGTGCCTGCACCTTGTGCTAGGACTGCTTGGCTAAGATTAGCGGAATTTCAGTTGGCTAAGAAGTCTTCCATGTGGTGGAAGATGACAGTGATGGAGTTGAGAGCTCAGGGGATGTTGGTAGATTGGACTTTGTTCAGGACCCGGGTTTTGAACCAGCACTTTTCTGCTGCTGCTAGGCAGATGAAAGAAGACGAGATCACCAATTTGAAGCAGGGGAGCATGACTGTCTCGGACTACGCCACGCATTATTCATCGCTGTTGAGGTATGTCCCTCATATCGTTACCAATGGGCATGCCAAGATGAGGCAGTTCTTGAAGGGTTTGAGGCTAGAACTATTTGACTGCGTTATCTCCAATAACCCCAGCTCTTTTGATGATGCTCTTACTAGAGCAGAGCTGGCAGAGATTGGAGTCGATGCTTATACTGATGCCGTATCCCCACCAGTTCCATCGCAAAGATCTTCATCTAATAATCTGAGGCCTCGGGGAGGATCTTTAAATCATGTGGGACTTCATTTTCTTCCTGATTTAGTGGGAAGCGGCCGGATAGTCGAAAACAGGGGGACCGTAGGAGTAGTGCATCCACCATTGGGGGACCAACTCAAGCAAGTAGAGTTGGAGAAGTAAAGTGTCATTTCTGTGGAGGGCCGCATTTGATTCATGACTGTTCTGCATGTTATAGATGTGGCAAGTCGGGCCATATTGCTCGGCATTGTCCTAATCGTGAAGGACAAACTGACCTGAGGGAAGATAGAGGAAGAATTACTAGCGGGATAGTGCAGCAGAGGCAACCAATGATGCCTCGACGATGGGAGTCAGGCAATGGGGCCACCTCAAGGACAGGTTTATGCACTGAATAGGGAGCAGGCCGAGGCAGCTCCAGAGGATGTGATAGCTGGTACGTGCCTTTTATTTACATATTCCGCTTTTATTTTGATAGACAGATGTGCTTCACACTCCTTTGTGTCTGCGGATTTTGTGGAGAGACATCTTATGTGCACGTCTCCGTTACCCACGCATCTTTTGGTCTCGACACCCACTGGAAGGAATGTTATTGCTGACCAGGTCCTTGTTGATTGCCTCATTTATTTTGAGAGCGATGAATTGAAGACAGATTTGATCGTTTTGGGGCATCGATGTACTGAACAGATATCAAGCAGTGGTGGATTGCTGGCAGAGGACGGTTCGGTTCCGATCTGATATGGGGATTCAGTGGACTTTCTATGGAACGGTTCTCATGCGAAGATTCCGTTGATATCGACTATTAAAATGTCACGGTTATTGGAACGTGGGCATACAGGTTATCTTATCTATGCCGTGGACATGACGGAAAAGAATAAAGAAATGAGGATAAATGATGTACCCATAGTGGCAGAGTTTGCCGATGTGTTTCCGGAGGAAATTCCAGGGTTTCCGCCGACTAGAGAGGTCGAGTTTGGGATTGAGTTGCTATCGGGAATGTCCGCTATTTCTCGTGCCCCTTATAGGATGGCACCGGTGGAACTAAGGGAAAGGAACAGTTATAGGAACTCCTTGATAAGGGATACATACGCCCTAGCATATCGCCTTGGGGCGCGCCGATTCTATTTGTTAAGAAGAATGATTGTTCGATGCGTTTGTGCATTGATTACCGGCAACTGAATAAGGCAACGGTGAAGAACAAGTATCCACTCCCAAGGATTGATGACTTATTTGATCAGTTGTAGGGTACGAAGCTATATAGCAAGATTGATTTGAGGTCAGGATACCACCAGATTCGATTCAGAGATAAGGATGTTCAGAAGACAGCATTCCGGACTCGGTATGGGCACTACGAGTTCCTAGTTATGCCGTTTGGTGAGACGAACGCCCTGGCTGTCTTTATGAGTTTGATGAACCAGGTGTTCCAACCATATCTTGACCAGTTCGTCATAGTGTTTATTGACGACATACTTATCTACTCTCGGAGTGAGGAGGAGCACGTGAAACTCTTGCGGACAGTGCTCCAGATTCTCAGAGATAATCAGTTGTTTGCCAAGCTCAGCAAGTGTGAATTGTGGTTGAGCAGTGGTGTTTTTGGGGCATGTCATCTCTAGCAGTGGAATATCAGTGGATCCCAGGAAAGTGGAGGCAGTGATGGAGTGGTCTGCACCCACTTCTGTGCCCGAGATACGTAGCTTTCTTGGTTTGGCCGGGTATTATCGACACTTCGTCAAAGATTTTCTAAGATAGCTAAGCCATTGACTCAGTTGACTCAAAAGGGAGTTCCATTCTATTGGTCTGAGGCTTGTAAGCAGAGCTTCCAAGAGTTGAAGCCCTGGTTGACGACATCGCCTGTGTTAGTGATTCCTACGGACAAGAGATTTGTTCTATATACTGATGCATCACTACAGGGCTTGGGATGTGTGCTGATGCAAGATAAGCATGTGGTAGCTTATGCATCGAGGCAGTTGAAGCCGCAAGAGACTAGATATCTAGTCCATGACTTGGAGTTGGCGGCTATCATATTTTCCTTGAAGATTTGGCGGCATTACTTGTATTGTGGGACCCGACTCGGGCACATATTACTTTAACCCTTATCTGGCACCACATTCCCTACTATATAAAAATATAGATATATTTGTAGGGTATTACTTTAAAACAATCCATACATAATAATTAATCATATTACGTTAGCGGAAGTATTCATAACAATTAAATATATTTTGTTAGCGGAAGTATTCATAACAATTAAATATATTTCGTTAGCGGAAGTATTCATAACAATTAAATATATTTCGTTAGCGGAAGCGTTCATAGTATCTATTAACAAAATACAATCCCGACAAACTCATTCTAATGATCTGATACTTAACCAAAGAAGAAATACTATCAGTGCTTGATAAGCCAATATTTTCCATTTTCCTTATTATCCCCTGATCCTGGATCCCGTTCTCCTGTATCTGGAACTCATGATAAATAACAAAAAGAAAACAGAGGTTAAGTCTTTAAGGACTTAGTGAGGAAATAACAATAGCTTTTCATGTATATAATAACAATAATGCAATCTATCGATATGATATGTCATGTAACAAGAGATAACACTGCGATCAAATAATATTTCAATGAACGATGACATTTACGACTTGAGAAGGAATATCGTGAGCTAAAGAGGTGGCTCCCACCCGACATTAAGGTGTAGCACTTTTCCCCACGTATCCGGATCAGGAAAGATGATCAACGAACAAAGACGGATTAGGACAATAGAATGAATATCGTGGGCTAAAGAGGTGGCTCCCACCCAACATTAAGGTGTAGCACTTTTCCCCACATATTCGAATACGATCCAATACAAACATTCATTTACGAGCCGAGGTGAACCATTCTCCGGACCGATGCGGTGCGCGTTGTTCAGATGAACCATATACCCGGATTCTCATCCGTTGTTCATTGGACTCACTTTCCGGGCCGAGGCCACGTTGTCCAGTGGACTCATGTCCATGGCTCCATTCATTCATTCATTCATTCAAGGGAATAGATTAGCGATAAACGTTGTACTTTCATATGCAGACAATATGATCAATGAAACATTATAGTGAGCAACATGATAACATAAATGGAAGGTACGACATTGAATAACATTTACAGTAAGTTCCAGGCCAAATGCCAAAGAGGCTATATATAGAAAGAAATCTGAAATACGCCTCACTATGTGCAGACAATATGAGCAATAAAACATTATAATGAACAACATGATAACATAAATGGAAGGTACGATATTGAATAACATTTACAGTAAGTTCCAGGCCAAATGCCAAAGGTGTTATATAGAAAGAAAACCGTAATAGACCTCACCTCATTACGCTATCTTGACTTGATTGGCTCGATTTTGAACTCAAATGCCAATAACAATCCTATGAACATAATATAAGGTAATTTATAATGATTATCAATCTAAAGGTATGGTTTAACATTTTAAGAATCATTTTCTTGTACGAAACTTATCCGGGTAATTTTAATCAAACATTGGAAAATTCATTAAAAATCAAGTTTAACTCGAAACTTCACGAAACTTTCCAGAACTGCCTTAAGTCAGTCCAGCAACGTTCGCCGACCGGAATTCTGCAAAACTGATCGGCGCGTGGGTTACACGCGCCGCCGTGACGGCGCGTGGCCGTGCTTATGCCGTCACGCGCGGCTGAATTCTTTACAGTAGGTTCGCCTCGTTCCGATCTACAACTTTCGTATAGAAACCATTTTGAAATTCGCAACCGATTTTGCCCAGATTTTGAGTTTTGGAAATGATTACCCATGGAAATTCGTTCGCCGGAAAATACTGTTTCCGATGAGGTTTACGACCAAAGGCCGGTACATATGTAAAGTAAAACATATTTGGAACACGTTTTGTTTGTAAAACATTTTCGAAATCTATTTTAAAAGGTGTGAAATCGAAGCTTGAATATGCTACCTTGAAATGGGTTTCTGAAATTTTGACAGCACTTTGTTCTTCGTGTTCTTGAATTTTCTGGGCAATATCAGCTTGTGGTTTTTGAACACCTCCTTTACAGAAGATGATCTGGGTGTGTGAGGAGTGTTGTGGAATATTTTCGGAATTTTCGGACAAGATTTGGTAATTTTCCTCATAATTTCTCTATTGCCACCATATTCTACATAATTCCTACACTCTTAACTTTCTCCCAAATTTCTAACACTCTCTCTACCTGAAACTTTTGTGGGTTCAAGCTGAAGGAATGAGGGTGGTTTTATAGGCAAGAAGGAAGGGCTTAAGCCACAATTGGGGAGACATGTGTCTTGGCCAAGAAATGACATGTGATAACCTAAATATTAATATTTTAATCCTTTAACTACTATATTTATTGTTTAATATGTTTTTGTTCTATTAATAATATTTAAGTTGTTTTACAATGAATTTATCTACTTGTACATATCTTAGAGTAGCAATTAAAATTTATAAATCATTTTACTAATAATTTCTTGACTAGTCTTTTGGTACTTATAATTGTTTAAGTTATTTATCTATTTTATTGGTATGGATATTTAGGTATAAAGTACAAGTTATATCCATACACTTTTTTATTTTATTTTTATTTGTAAAGTTTTTTAATGAATAATATTTTAACCAAAATCAAATATTCATACTCAAGAATATAATTATATTTTCCTCTAATTCTTTATGTAAGTTTAATATTACAAGTAATATACGGATTCACTTTGTGAATGATTTTAGATATTGGTATGTTTCACAAATATATAATTTACAATAAATAGTTATATTGTTTATTCTTTCTTTTATTATTTATTTTGATGCATGCATTTTTAATATACTAAGATGATTATTTTAGTAACATTATAATAGCTTCAATTTATTTTGTCAAATTTTTTTGTAATTGAGATTTTAGGGGTGTTACAATCTCCCCTCCTTCAAGGAATCTGGTCCCCAGATTCCATCCTTGTCACTGCAGAAGAAATCTTCTTAGCAGTACGTACTTCAGCATCCTAGCTTTTTTTTCATCTTGATTTCTGTAGTTTACACATCGATGTCCTTCATCAAGTTGATCTTCTAGCAATGCTTCTCTACGGATCTTCTTGTTGACGTCAAGTCGAGAAAATGACACTTGTGATTTTTTTCAGTTTCTGATAAAGCAGCCTCAGTTTACCTCTAAGTTATGAATATCGACCACTCCGAACCCTTAGTTATTTATCATCATTAATAATATTACTTTTATTATTATTCCTAGTTATGCATAGGTTTTCTTATTCGTATTTAAACATTAATCCAGAAGATAGTTTGCGGTAATTTCTACATCTCTATGAAGAGACCAATAAACATCTAAAAGAATTCTAAGATCGTTATGGTGTTGATTAGGTATTTGGATTTGTCCTGTCTTCATTAGTCGAAGTTAATATTGTAATTCAAATTATTTATTTGCTATTATTGTTATGGTTTTATTTTAATATAAGTTTAGCATAAATTAACAAATCATTTTATTCAATCCGAGTAACTAGGTTAGATCAGCAAAATACTATTAATTGCTCATAAGTAATATCTTCTAATGTACATAACAAGTGATCTTAATATTCGCAGACTGACAGTTATTGTCTAATGAAAGTTTGACTTGCTTTAAGAGATATCAATTACGGTTGTTGGGTTGATGTCTTCTCTCTCTGATGAGTGTGTATTCTTTAGAAGAATTAAAGACTGAATAGAGGAACTTCCGAACATTTGGCGATCTTAGATGTGTCGATAATAATGATTAGTATCCGGATAAGAATGAAGAAGTATAAGCGAAAGTCATTGGTCCGAGAAGGAATTTTTTTTTTTATTTTGTCCACTCTGGAGGAATGAGAGTAGGGCAGAGGCAATCAAAGAAGCTGACTATCATCAACAACAAAATTTTGATGTCAAGTTCAAATGAGTCATTTACCAGATCGAAATGAGGTATAAATTGACAAAGAAACTGACCGGAGTAGCTTACGCCGCAAAAGACCTCTGGCTGAAAAGATTGAGTGAACTTCAAAGGGAAGAAATGTTAGACTCAAATTCAATCCAAGATAACGATTATGCTTAGACTTTTTTCTCTGGTAGCTAAATTTACCTCGGTTCGAACTTTCTCCTCTCTTACGGCCAATTGGATGCTGGAATCTTGGGTTTGAGCTTTTTATCTTTCGCTCGAGCATCTTAGATACGAGTTGGTTGTTTCCACAATCCGTGAGTTTTCACTTTTCCAATAATTTCTTCTGTTTGATTGGGTTTTGTTGCAATATCCACATACCTTATATTTTTCCATCGGTCTTCTCGAAGTCCTCTGCTCGAAGGTTCTTCATGCTTGCTGTGTTGAGTCTGATTCTCGAAGTCTTTTGTGTTTTCTTCATCCTCTTCTCTTTTTGGGCAGAGGTTTGATTTTGGTCTCCACTCCAAGTCGTAGCGCTTAATTAGCTGTGGAGCTAAAGTCTACAAGTTCGCTAGATAAGTTGCCCAACAAATGTCTAAATTTAAGCCTTGGGAAAATTTTTCGTCCTTCAGAGCTTATCTTTGATGTATTGAGGATCGTAGTTAGTTATTGAAATTCAACTTCGTATTCTGCCACTGTCATGGTGCCTTAAGCGAAAGAAGAAAATTCTTGTTCTCGAGTGTTGAGTATTATTTGAATTATATGTCTACCTTGGAATTTCTACAGGAAGTTGACACAAGTCTTCGGTGTGTTGTTTCTCCTCCACTGATGTTCTATAACTTGCCATCAATTATGTGTTGCCTCTTCGAACTGATAGAATGCAAAATTCACCTTTTGTTCTTCGGAGTAATTAAGAGTGGAGAAGACTTTCTCTTATTTGGTGATTAATGATTCCACGTGCTGGGGTGACTTGAAACGTAGGTAGTCTAAATCTAAGGAATCGTTCAAGAACCTGATCACTTGTTACTCGAGACATCGATTACTCTCACCAAAGATTCTTGGTTGTGGCTGCTGAAAGAACTGCACGGATTGTTGAGATATGTCGAACACATTTCTTCGATCTTGTTCTTGCTATGAAATATGACGTTCCTTCCCTTGGTTTCCAATCAACTGTCGCGTAGCGGTTTCGTCATTGCTGGAGGGGTTATTTCGTCTTGCACTTGATGATGCTTCCTAGACCAGGGATTATTTCTCGACGACATAAAATTAATGTAAAGGTTGTGTTTCAAAAAAAATTTATTTTAAATCAAGAGTTAATATTATATTAATGCACAAAGTAAAATTAATAACTAGAATAAAGCTAAGTCACCATTATTTGAAATAGTGACAACTGCGGGGAAAAAATGTTTTGGTGCTAAACTGTCAATCCTCCTTGGTTGTTCTTGGGTTTACTCGATCTAAGAGTCAATCATAATAGACTCGATAGGAGAAACTTTCGAGCTCGGCCTATAGCACATTCCATGGTTACCTTATATCTTATGGATCCCAAAACTTACATGTAGGTGAAACTCAACTCTTGAGGTTACTACTGATTGATTGATCTTTCTTACCAAGACGAGCTAAGCATACTTTTATTAGACTTTTACCCTGAAATAAACCAGTTGAATTCATCAATATCTTACAACCCAAAGCATAAAATTCTTACAGAGTTTATTCTATGACCCAAAGATATTTCGGAATTGACTTGAAGCCTTGGAGCCTGGGCTCTGATACCACCTCTGTGGGACCCGACTCGGGCACATATTACTTTAACCCTTATCTGGCACCACATTCCCTACTATATAAAAATATAGATATATTTGTAGGGTATTACTTTAAAACAATCCATACATAATAATTAATCATATTACGTTAGCGGAAGTATTCATAACAATTAAATATATTTCGTTAGCGGAAGTATTCATAACAATTAAATATATTTTCATAACAATTAAATATATTTCGTTAGCGGAAGTATTCATAACAATTAAATATATTTCGTTAGCGGAAGCGTTCATAGTATCTATTAACAAAATACAATCCCGACAAACTCATTCTAATGATCTGATACTTAACCAAAGAAGAAATACTATCAGTGCTTGATAAGCCAATATTTTCCATTTTCCTTATTATCCCCTGATCCTGGATCCCGTTCTCCTGTATCTGGAACTCATGATAAATAACAAAAAGAAAACAGAGGTTAAGTCTTTAAGGACTTAGTGAGGAAATAACAATAGCTTTTCATGTATATAATAACAATAATGCAATCTATCGATATGATATGTCATGTAACAAGAGATAACACTGCGATCAAATAATATTTCAATGAACGATGACATTTACGACTTGAGAAGGAATATCGTGAGCTAAAGAGGTGGCTCCCACCCGACATTAAGGTGTAGCACTTTTCCCCACGTATCCGGATCAGGAAAGATGATCAACGAACAAAGACGGATTAGGACAATAGAATGAATATCGTGGGCTAAAGAGGTGGCTCCCACCCAACATTAAGGTGTAGCACTTTTCCCCACATATTCGAATACGATCCAATACAAACATTCATTTACGAGCCGAGGTGAACCATTCTCCGGACCGATGCGGTGCGCGTTGTTCAGATGAACCATATACCCGGATTCTCATCCGTTGTTCATTGGACTCACTTTCCGGGCCGAGGCCACGTTGTCCAGTGGACTCATGTCCATGGCTCCATTCATTCATTCATTCATTCAAGGGAATAGATTAGCGATAAACGTTGTACTTTCATATGCAGACAATATGATCAATGAAACATTATAGTGAGCAACATGATAACATAAATGGAAGGTACGACATTGAATAACATTTACAGTAAGTTCCAGGCCAAATGCCAAAGAGGCTATATATAGAAAGAAATCTGAAATACGCCTCACTATGTGCAGACAATATGAGCAATAAAACATTATAATGAACAACATGATAACATAAATGGAAGGTACGATATTGAATAACATTTACAGTAAGTTCCAGGCCAAATGCCAAAGGTGTTATATAGAAAGAAAACCATAATAGACCTCACCTCATTACGCTATCTTGACTTGATTGGCTCGATTTTGAACTCAAATGCCAATAACAATCCTATGAACATAATATAAGGTAATTTATAATGATTATCAATCTAAAGGTATGGTTTAACATTTTAAGAATCATTTTCTTGTACGAAACTTATCCGGGTAATTTTAATCAAACATTGGAAAATTCATTAAAAATCAAGTTTAACTCGAAACTTCACGAAACTTTCCAGAACTGCCTTAAGTCAGTCCAGCAACGTTCGCCGACCGGAATTCTGCAAAACTGATCGGCGCGTGGGTTACACGCGCCGCCGTGACGGCGCGTGGCCGTGCTTATGCCGTCACGCGCGGCTGAATTCTTTACAGTAGGTTCGCCTCGTTCCGATCTACAACTTTCGTATAGAAACCATTTTGAAATTCGCAACCGATTTTGCCCAGATTTTGAGTTTTGGAAATGATTACCCATGGAAATTCGTTCGCCGGAAAATACTGTTTCCGATGAGGTTTACGACCAAAGGCCGGTACATATGTAAAGTAAAACATATTTGGAACACGTTTTGTTTGTAAACATTTTCGAAATCTATTTTAAAAGGTGTGAAATCGAAGCTTGAATATGCTACCTTGAAATGGGTTTCTGAAATTTTGACAGCACTTTGTTCTTCGTGTTCTTGAATTTTCTGGGCAATATCAGCTTGTGGTTTTTGAACACCTCCTTTACAGAAGATGATCTGGGTGTGTGAGGAGTGTTGTGGAATATTTTCGGAATTTTCGGACAAGATTTGGTAATTTTCCTCATAATTTCTCTATTGCCACCATATTCTACATAATTCCTACACTCTTAACTTTCTCCCAAATTTCTAACACTCTCTCTACCTGAAACTTTTGTGGGTTCAAGCTGAAGGAATGAGGGTGGTTTTATAGGCAAGAAGGAAGGGCTTAAGCCACAATTGGGGAGACATGTGTCTTGGCCAAGAAATGACATGTGATAACCTAAATATTAATATTTTAATCCTTTAACTACTATATTTATTGTTTAATATGTTTTTGTTCTATTAATAATATTTAAGTTGTTTTACAATGAATTTATCTACTTGTACATATCTTAGAGTAGCAATTAAAATTTATAAATCATTTTACTAATAATTTCTTGACTAGTCTTTTGGTAGTTATAATTGTTTAAGTTATTTATCTATTTTATTGGTATGGATATTTAGGTATAAAGTACAAGTTATATCCATACACTTTTTTATTTTATTTTTATTTGTAAAGTTTTTTAATGAATAATATTTTAACCAAAATCAAATATTCATACTCAAGAATATAATTATATTTTCCTCTAATTCTTTATGTAAGTTTAATATTACAAGTAATATACGGATTCACTTTGTGAATGATTTTAGATATTGGTATGTTTCACAAATATATAATTTACAATAAATAGTTATATTGTTTATTCTTTCTTTTATTATTTATTTTGATGCATGCATTTTTAATATACTAAGATGATTATTTTAGTAACATTATAATAGCTTCAATTTATTTTGTCAAATTTTTTTGTAATTGAGATTTTAGGGGTGTTACATGTATGGTACGTCGTTTACCATCTATACGGATCACACGAGCCTGAAGTTTCTATTTACTCAGGAGGAGCTGAATATGAGACAGAGGAGATGGATGGACTTACTCAAGGACTATGATTGTGAAATAGAGTACCATACTGGAAAGGCGAAATGACAGCAGACGCCTTGAGTCGGAAGGTGAAGTGTACTGCTGAGGACACCATGCATTTATCAGCTATGAAGACTTCTTACTGTCATCTGGGCTATGACTTTGATGTAGATACATCACTGGTACGTGTGTCAACCTTATTGGCCGAGCCGGATATTTATGAGAATATCAGGAGGGTTCAGAAGGCAGATGATGAGATTCAGAGATGGTTATCACTGGTACTTCTTGGACAGCCATCGAAGTCAGAGTGGCTGAGGACGGTTCTTTGAGATTGGGTAACCATTGGGTAGTTCCGAGTACGCCGGAGTTGCGTAGAGGGATCTTACAGCGAGCTCATAGCAGCAGACTTAGTATCCACCCAGGGGGAGGAAGATGTACAAGGATCTATGTGATAAAGAATGAAACGAGATGTGATAGCATTCGTTAAGAGATGCTTGATCTGTCAGCAGGTGAAGGCAGAAAGGCAAAGGCCTGGTGGCGAGCTGAGGAGCTTAGAGATACTGGAATGGAGTGGGAACACATATCCATGGACTTTGCGACCCACTTGCCTAGGACTACTTCGGGTTTTGACGCCATTTGGGTGATTGTGGATAGATTGACCAAAGTGGCTCATTTTATTCCGTACAGTATGACATTCACATACTTGAGGATGGCTCAGTTGTATGTCCGGATGTAGTGAGACTGCACGGGATTCCAGTTTCCATCGTATCTGACCGAGATCCGCGGTTTACATCTCACTTTTGGGGAGGTCTTCAGTCAGCTTTGGGTACTGAAGTGAGATTGAGCACGGCATATCATCCCCAAAGGGACGGTCAGATCGAGCGTACTATACAGATGCTTGAGGACATGCTACAGGCATGTGTGTTGGAGTTTGATACTTCGTGGCATTGGTAGAGTTCTCGTACAATAATAGCTATCAGGCGAGCATTCAGCTGGCTCCATTCGAGGATCTTTATGGTCGACGTTGTAGGTCACCATTGTACTGGGATGACTTGATTAACAAATCGGTCGGAGGACCCGAATTGATTCGGGAGATGGAGCATAAGATAAAGGTAATCCGACAGAAAATGAAGGCAACCCAGGATAGGCAGGCAACCTATGCAAACAAACTGCGACGACTGTTGGAATTCCAATTGGGTGATAAGGTCTTTTTGAAGATCTCACCTTTCAGAGGTGTAGTGCGGTTTGGAATGCGGGGGAAATTATCTCCGAGATATGTTGGAATGAGATCTTACAGGGCATCGGTACTTTGGCTTACCGTCTGGCTTTGCCACCGTCACTGTCTGGTAATCATAACGTGTTCCATGTGTCTATGTTGCGGAAGGCTAAAGGCTACAAGAAGAACAAGAAAGTCCTTGTTAAGTCTAAGCCACATACTTCTGCACTAAAGCCAAAGGGAGGAGTGGCAAAAGAGGGGAACTGTTTCCATTGAGGTGAGACCGGACATTGGAAAAGAAATTGCAAAGTTTATCTGGAGGATCTTAAGAAGACGAAGGGAAGTGTGACTTACACTTCAGGTATTTTTGTTATAGAAGTCAATTTATCTACTTCTTCATCATGTGTATTAGATACTGGATGTGGTCATCACATTTGTGTTAATGTGCAAGATCTTAAAAGGAGTAGGACATTGGCAAAAGGCGAAGTATATCTCCGAGTGGGAAATTGAGCAAGAGTTGCTGCATGAGCAATAGGAGATTATTCATTATCTTTGCCTTCTGGCTTAATTTTAGATTTAAAAGATTGTTATTTTGTGCCGTCGATTACTAAAAACATTATTTCTATTTCTTGTTTGGACAAGTGTGGATTTTCATTTATCATAAAGGACAATTGTTGCTCCATTTATTTAAATGATATGTTTTATGCTAATGCACAAATGATTAATGGTCTTCATATATTAAATCTAGATATGCCTGTCTATAACATAAATACTAAAAGGATTAAGAATAATGATTCTAATCCAACTTATCTCTGGCATTGTCGCTTGGGCCATATAAACGAGAATCGCATATCAAAACTTCATAAGGATGGAGTATTGGATTCATTTGATTTTGAATCATATGAAACATGTGAATCTTGTTTAATGGGCAAGATGACTAAAGCTCCTTTCAAGGGACATGTTGAAAGGACAAATGATTTATTGAGTCTCATACATAGTGATGTATGTGGACCAATAAGCACACATGCTAGAGGTGGTTTTCAATACTTCGTTACATTTACTGATGACTTCAGTAGATATGTGTATGTGTATCTTATGAAACATAAGCATTAAACCTTTGAAAAGTTCAAGGATTTCAAGAATGAAGTTCAAAACCAACTTGGTAAAAGTATCAAAAACCTTCGATCAGATCGATGAGGTGAATACATAAGCCAAGAGTTTCATGACTATCTAAAGGAGTGTGGGATAGTCCCACAACTCACTCCTCCGTATACTCCACAATGGAATGGTGTATCCGAAAGGAGGAATCGAACCTTGTTGGACATGGTTCGATCAATGATGAGTCATGCAGATCTTCCGATATCCTTTTGGGGGCATGCTTTAGAAACATCAATATTCATACTGAACCGTGTTCCATCAAAATCAGTGGAAAAGACACCATATGAGATATGGACTGGGAAACGTCCTAGTATGTCTTTTATGAAGATTTGGGATTGTGAGGCTTTCGTGAGACGTCACGCCTCTAACAAACTTGGACCCAAATCTGATAAGTGTTTATTTGTGGGGTATCCTAAGGAAACGAAATGATACTATTTCTATTATCCCACCGAGAACAAAGTGGTTGTTGCTCGGACTGGTGTCTTTCTTGAAAGAGAATTTATTTCTAGAAAAACCAGTGGGAGACATATAGAACTTAGTGAAGTTCAACCACAAGAAAACACTGAACATGATATTGAGATGGAAACAGAGGAGCACCACAAGTTGTTGTGGATGAAGTGCCTGAGACACAAGCCCAGCGTAGGTCTGTAAGAGAACACCGGGAGCCACAGAGATATGGATTTCTTATGACTCAACAAGGTGACTTACTACTTATTGATGATGATGAGCCGTCATCTTATCAAGAAGCTATAATGGGCACTGATTCTGAGAAATGGCAAGAGGCCATGAAATCTGAGATGGAATCCATGTATGCAAACCAAGTATGGACTTTGGTTGACCCACCTGAAGGGGTGAGACCCATAGGGTGCAAATGGATTTTCAAGAAGAATACCGACATGGATGGTAATGTACAAACCTTTAAAGGTCGACTGGTAGCAAAAGGTTTCAAACAAATTCATGGTATTGACTATGATGAAACTCTTTCACCAGTTGCCATGGTTAAATCCATTATGATCTTACTTGCAATAGCTGCATTTCATGGTTATGAAATCTGACAGATGGATGTCAAAACAGTTTTCCTTAATGGAAATCTGCTTGAGGATGTGTACATGACACAGCCCGAGGGTTTTGTCGATCCAAAGGATGCTGGAAAGATATGCAAGCTACAACGATCCATTTATGGATTGAAGCAAGCTTCTCGGAGTTGGAATCTTCGTTTTGATGATGCAGTCAAAGAGTTTGGTTTCATCAAAAACGTAGATGAACCTTGTGTCTACAAGAAGGTCAGTGGGAGCATAATTATCTTCCTGATATTGTATGTAGATGACATACTTCTAATTGAGAATGATATCACTGCCTTACAATCTGTAAAGATTTGGCTAGGGAATTGCTTTTCTATGAAAGACTTGGGTGAAGCCACCTATGTATTAGGAATCAAGATCTATAGAGATAGATCAAGAATATTACTTGGCCTAAGTCAAAGTATATACATAGACAAAGTGCTAAAACGGTTTAGCATGCAAGAATCAAAGAAAGGATTCGTGCCTATGACACATGGGATACATCTCTCGAAGGATCAGTTTACTTCAACACCAGATGAGAGACAACGCATGAGTAAGATTTCATATGCTTCAGCTATTGGATCTATCATGTATGCCATGATATGTACTCGTCCCGATGCCTCGTATGCTTTGAGCATGACGAGCAGATATCAGGCTGATCCAGGTGAATGTCACTGGATTACAGTCAAGAATATCCTGAAGTACTTGAGAAGAACTTAGGATACATTCTTGATTTATGGAGGTGAGGAAGAGCTCAATGTAATAGGTTACACTGATGCAAGTTTCAAACCGACAAAGATGATTTTCGATCGCAATCGGGATATGTGTTTTGCCTAAATGGAGGTGCTGTAAGCTGGAAGAGTTCAAAGCAAGAGACAATATGTTTTGATTGATGAATTGTTCATGGATATGAGATGTCAAATCAACACATGGGTACATGTTAGAGAACAATGTACTGGACATACCCACCATGAGAATGCTAAATGGATAGTTATATGAGTGTCATAAGCAATTCTCATAGTGATAATAATGTATGTAATCCTTACAACTTGAGATCATCAGAGATCCCAACATAAGGAGTTATGTATCTTGATATTGTCAAACGTTACCTGTAACAGGGTAAACTATAAAGGCAACTATTGGAACACTACGAATTATGTAGAGGGATGTTGATTGATCAAGATATGATTTGTCCCTCTTATATAACATGAGAAGTGTTTGGGCCCTTGATCAAGTAAGACTAAAATGCATGGTCATGCTCGAATGAGTCGATATGTGATATGGAGCTTATTCGTTTATTCTAATTCTACTTGGGGATCAAGAAATAGAGATTGAATATACGAGTATGACTATTCCATGACTCGTGTTCAATCTAAACACAGTGGACAAAGGGATTAAGTTACATGGTTAATATTATCACAAGTTCTTAGGTTATGTCGAGTCAATGGCATTCTCGTAATTTGGGTAGCCTTGATGTGTTGCTAGATACCGCTCATTGCTTGTGACATAAAATGAGATTTTATGTCACTGCCAACATTGCAAGATCCTATCGGGTCTCACAAAAAATTAAATCGAAAAGGGAATTAAATTCATTGGATGAATTAATTAATTAAGAAGAGTCTTAATTATAAGATTATGAGGATTTAATTAAATCATGGGTTTGGGCCCATGAGACTTTAAGAAAGTCTTGAACCTTTAATTAAAGCCTAATATATAATTAGCTAACAAGTGAATGTTTAATTAAGGGTTAATTCATTCATAACCAAGCCTCCACCAAAAACCCACCTTAAGAGCCGCCGCCTCTCATCATCTCTCGGCCATCATCGCCGCCATGAAAAGTGAGATCCGGCAATCGTTTTCGATTGAGAATCGGAGGTGGTTTTTGATCCGGTTTAAGAACAAGTCTAGCAACTTGTTCTTAAACGCTCCTTTTCGATTTGATCGTGTGGATACCGTAGAGACAAATGTGAAAACTTTGTTCGTGACTCGTGGTGCTACATCGTGGAGCTTCTGCATCAAACACGCTACAAGGGTGAGACTCTATTATTCAAATCCCGATATGAATCCTTTGTATAGATCCATGGCTGTAATCCAATTTTTTTATTATTATTCCGCTGCGTTGTATGCTCGTTGGATTACTAACAGTATTATGCCACTGATATAATAAGACTGTAATGGTTATTTGTATTCATGGAATGGATGCATGTCATGACATACATTATTGGTATTGTAATCTACTGATTATGATTGTGGTATAGGGACAACCAAATGGAGCATTTAAATGTGTTAAATACAGGAAGTGATTCGTAGTTATGGTTTATGCATTTCTATATTACAATCATATTATTGTGAATATGGTTTGTTACATGCTCACGGTTTGGGTTTGGGGTTGTTCCTGTATGTACTTTTTGGCATGAAGGGCTATGGACCGGGTTGATGCGGTGAGCTTGTGAGGAGTGCTATTGGTATAGGATGACGGGATTCTTTTGTATAGTTTCTACTCTAGGAGTAGTGTAAAACTATATGATTAACATTCTATTAGTGGGAATGTAATTAATCCTTTTTGAAATTTTATTTTGGCACTGTAATCCTAATAGCTCGGGGCATCAACACGAACTTTATACTCTATTAGATGTATGTTTAGCTCTTCTTATGCCTTTAATCCGCACTTAAGGTAATAGGGTCCTTACATAATATGATGGAAACATGTTCATCTAATGATAGAGTATGCATTTATCAAGTTCTATTGTTGATGTTGAAGATGTCGGAGATGTACCATAAGGATAGACATGAAAATCGCCATATTCTGAATTTTACAGAGCATAGCGATCGATCGCTAGAAGTGTAGCGATCGATCGCTCGAAGTGAAAGTGGTCAGCGATCGATCGCTAGAGGGCCGTGTATTTTGTGAAAATTGGACTTAAATAACGATCAATCACTATCAGTCACCGATCGATCGCTAGCGTCGATCGCTAGAAATAACCAATCGATCGCTAGGATGAATTTGTTGAAAATGTTATATTTTGTGGAAAGTTTGATGGTGAAGCCTATTTTAACATGGTATATCGTTGGTATTCATGTAGCACCATCACCGGGGACATGATAGAGAGGTGGTTACTCATTGACGCCTACACTTTATATATGTTGTACATCACAACAGGTATGTGTTAACGTACGAGTATCGATGTTACATTTATGATAAATGTATGTGATGAGAATATATATTGTTGACATATGAAATGGTTGTGAATATCATATGTGATGATGATCTATATACTGTTGAGGCATGAGATTGGAATGTTATAACGCGTGAGCTGAGTATATGATATATGCTGCTAATATGAAGAAGTGAGGCGGTTCCACTGACATATTGAGCGGAAAAGCAATATCATATGTGTTATAACAGGGTGATGAATGAATATGTTGTATATTCATGCTGTTGAGGCATGTGATTGGTGCTGTGAGGCACGATGTGATTGAGGCATACAGTTTATGCCATAATGAGTATGCCATTGTTGGGCATGTTGTATATGAGAGAGGTATACCATTGTTGGGTATATGCTTTGGCTGTTATTGTGATATCCCCGAAATGATTATGTGATTTTAATCATTAATTAAATTATGATGATTTTGGTGTTAATTCATGGGATTGAATTAATATTATTGAGGATATGCATATCAGGGTGCATGTGTTATATGTTGGGATTTTGGGGTTGTGGCATGATTATTTGGGGTGTGTGTGTTATTTGTTTTGGTGAAGCATGTTTAAATGGGAATTGAAGTATTTTATTTTGAAAATACTATAAATATCATGTGAGGATATTTTAATACATCGTACTAAATACCGGGACCAAAACATAACACATCACTTAACCCACCACCCAACCACCCCCCTTGACCCATACCCTGCTGCCAGCTGCTCACCCAAACCCCTTTCCCCTTCTCCCACTCCACCTTTCCATGTCTGAAATCCCACCATTTCTCTCCCAAAAATCGTCCAACACTTACTGAACAAGATAGGAAGGAGTTCAACCATTTTTATTGCTTTGAAGTCTTCCAAAAATCGGAGCAAAAGGGGTGAGAAACCATGTTCTGGTTTTGAATTTAAGTTGTTTAAGTTCATGCTTTTTGTTGGTGTAAAAATGGCATGTTAGCTTAGGTTTCTTAAAACCTTCGATTTAAATGCTTACATAGTGTTGTTATGAAGCTTCCAGTATTTTTCCTTGAGCATGTTACATGTTTTATGTGAAGGATTTAAGCATGTAAAATATAGTGTTCGAAAATCTGGGTAAAGTGTGTGCCCTGTTTTTCTGGAAAATATGGGATGGGAGTGAAGTTGTGGAGGTATTATCATGCATGTTAGCTAGGTTTTTGGTAAACCTTTGATTTGAGTACATGCATGGTAGTTTTTGTAAAGCTCTTGGCGTTCTTGTTCGAGCATGTTTTATGTTATATGTTATAGTTTTAATAGCATGAAATGAGGTGCTCGAGAAATATGGAAATGAAATATGTACCCTATTTTCAGAAAATCTTGGATGGGTACTGATATTGTTGGGTGATTTTCATGCATGTGGGTTTAAGTTTGGGTATAACTTTGATTTGATTACACTCACGGTAGTACCTTGTAGCTACTAGCATGTTGGTTTGGGCATGTGGTATAGCTTAGGTGCTAGTTTGAATGGTATGAATATGAGTGTTCAGAAATCTGGAAAGTATCGCGCACAGAGCATGTGGCGATCGATCGCCACAAATGGGGCGATCGATCGCCGAAGGCCAGTAGCCAAAATCAAAGACAGGAGATCGATCGCCATGAATGGCGCGATCGATCGCCATGGGCCAGTGAAGTCTGGCGATCGATCGCCTCGAGGTAGCGATCGATCGCCAGAGGCAGAATAATGAAAAATTATATTTTGTTGGATTTTTTGATTTTGGACTATAAATTGGCATCTAATATTGTGTTGTACACTGGTGTAGAGCCTTCACAGATAGCGACACAGCGCAGGGGATAGAGTCCCGCAACACACTACATTTTGGAAAGGTACGTAAGCGACGTACGAGCATCCCAACGGTAACATGTACTTTATGTTTGTCTATTTGACACATGATGAATGCAATGTGATGCATTAAGAGTATGATACATGTTATTATGCATTGTGATTGCATATTGTGATGTGGAATAAAAGAGGTGTATTCCACGAGTCAGGGGTGATCACAGTGAGGATTTTAATGCTTACGCTTTACCGCTAAATATGTGGAGCGGGAGGGGGAAGGCTCGCTTGCACATAGAGGCGGGGTATGCCATACTAAGCGAGGATGAGATACCGCTTGTATGAAGAAGCGATGATGAGATACCGCTTGTTTTGAGATTAAGGAGCGAAGAAGCATTAATATAACTGATGATGACTGACTCGAGAGAAAGTAATGATATGTCATGACATTTATTTATGAGGCCATATGTTCATATAGTGATTTGATTATGAATTATGGTACAGGGACAACCAATAGGCGTTGTAAATGCGATGGAAATACAGGAAGTGTTTTGTATTTTTATGCATTTACGTTTTACATTCATGTATGAATTATGATATGCTTATGTTGGGGGTTGTCTTCGTAGGTGCTTTTGATGATGAGAACCAGGGTCGGGGTTGAAATGCTGAGCTGTAAGGAGTGCTACAGGATTAGCATATTAGAGAATTCTTTTGTATAGCTTCTACAAGAAGTAGAGTAAGACTATAATGTAGTACCTTTTGTAGGAATATGTGAAATTCCTTTTTGAACTTTTGGTACTGTAATCTCTTAAGCTCAGGTAGTCAACACGGCCTAACACTCTGATATATATATATATATATATATATATATATATATATATATATATATATATATATATATATATATATATGTTTAGTTCTCTTAATCGCACCTTAATATCCTTTAGATAGCGGGGTCTCACATTTAGTGGTATCAGAGCAGTGGTTAGATAACCAGGGAAGAGTGAAGCGTAGCCTTTAGAGACAAGTTGGTTAGGTATTCATTGTTGGGCATGTTTTGCATGTGATGCATATTTTTGTATAAGTGTTATACTAACATGCTTTTGAATATGATACTCTTGTTATCTAACGGCTTATACTATGAACTGCTTTTGGTATTGTTGTTAACTCTTGTGTTGCAGCATGGCGGCTATTAACCCGGAGAACCTCAATGAAGAGGTAGGGGATATGGGCAGTATGAATGCTAGTGTTGCTCAGACAAATCCGTTACCGCCACCTGATGTGGGTGTGGAGCCCAGTGCACAGATGTTATTACCAGGGGTGCTCAGTTTGACACAGTTCCTGAACTTCCATCCACCCATGTTTGAGGGGGCCGAGTCTGGAGAAGGGGCCGAAGAGTGGCTGGAACGGATAGAACATATACTTGTGACTGCGCCTTGTGCACGGACCGCATGGTTACGACTAGCAGAGTTTCAAATGGCGAAAAAGCCTTCTATGTGGTGGAAGACCACTGTGATGGAGCTGAGGGCTCAAGGTATGGTGGTAGACTGGACTGTATTCAGGACCCGGTTCCTTAACCGGTATTTTTCTGCAGCTGCCAGACAAGTAAAAGAGGACGAGTTCACTAATTTGAAGCAGGGCAGCATGTCAGTTTCAGACTTTGCTTTGCAGTATTCCTCACTGTTGAGGTATGTCCCTCATATCGCTGTGAGCAACCATGCGTAGATGAGGCATTTCCTGAAGGGACTGAGGCCAGAACTATTTGATCGGGTTGTCTCCAACAACCCCAGCTCTTTTGATGACGCCCTGACTAGGGCAGAACTGGCAGAGATCGCAGTGGGCGTGTACAAGGAAGTTGTACCCCCTTTTGTAGCACCACAGAGACCTGTTGTTGATAGCCTGAGGCCACGAGGTGACCAGTTCAAGCCTCGTGGGGCCTCATCATCTTCTAGATTTGGTGGGAAGAAGTCTCAAGGTCAGAAGCAAAGCAATCGGGGACCTACACAGGGGAGTAAGGCAGGAGGGGACAGGTGTGAACACTGTGGAGGATTTCACTTGTCACGTGACTGCCGAGGCTGTTATGTTTGTGGCAAGGTGGGCCACTTAGCTCGGGCTTGCCCCAATCGGGCAGGTCAGGCAGACTCTGGTCCGAATAGGCCAAGATTTGACGCTAGGACGGCACCACCGAGACAGCAGTTTGCGCCTCGACCACAGGGAGGGCAGGCGGCAGGACCGCCGCAGGGACAAGTGTATGCTTTGACGCAAGAGCAGGCAGAGGCAGCCCCGGAGGAGGTGATTGCTGGTACGTGTCACTTATTTACGTACCCTGCATTTATTTTGGTAGATACATGTGCTTCTCATTCTTTTGTATCTGTTGCTTTTGTGGTGAGACACCACTTGTGCTCGTCTCTGTTACCCACGCCTCTCATGGTCTCGACACCCACGGGAAAGCATGTGATTGCGGAACGACTGTTATTTGATTGCCTCATTTATTTTGAGGGCAATGATCTGAGGGCCGATCTGATTCAGTTAGAGATGACAGGTTTTGACTGCATTATCGGCATTGATGTGTTGAGCAGATACCGAGCTGTGGTAGATTGCTGACAGAGGATGGTACGTTTTCTGTCTGATCGGGGGTTCCAGTGGACCTTTTATGGGGACGGCTCTCGTCCAAAGATTCCAGTGATCTCAGCGGTTATAAGATGTCATGATTATTGGAACGCTGCCACACAGGCTACCTTATTTATGCCATGGATGCATCAGAAGAGAAGGAAGTGAGAGCCGAGGACATTCCGGTCGTGGCGGAATTCATTGATGTATTCCCGGATGAGATTCCAGGGTTTCCACCGATCAGAGATGTGGAGTTTGCCATTGAGCTACTGCCGGGGACATCAGCCATTTCTCGTGCCCCATACAGGATGGCACCGGCAGAGCTGAGAGAGCTGAAAGTGCAGTTACAGGAGCTCCTCGACAAGGGATACATTCGTCCTAGTGTATCGCCTTGGGGTGCACCAGTCTTGTTCGTGAAAAAGAAGGATGGTTCAATGCGTGTGTGCATTGACTACATGCAACTGAACAAGGCCACAGTGAAGAACAAGTATCCACTTCTGAGGATTGATGATCTGTTCGATCATCTTCAGAGTACAGAGGTTTACTCAAAGATAGATTTGAGGTCAGGCTATCACCAGGTGCGGGTTAGAACTGATGATGTCCAGAAGACAGCTTTTAGAACTCGGTATGGACACTATGAGTTCTTGGTGATGCCTTTCGGTGTAACAAATGCACCTGCAGTTTTTATGAGTTTGATGAACAGAGTATTTCAAGAGTACCTCGATCAGTTCGTGATCGTGTTCATTGATGACATCCTTGTCTACTCAAGGAGTGAGGGGGAACATGCCGATCATTTGAGGACAGTACTACAGATTCTCAGAGATCACCGGTTGTAAGCCAAACTCAGCAAGTGTGAGTTTTGGCTGAGCAGTGTATCATTCTTGCGTCACATTATCTCTCGACGGGGGATATCAGTAGATCCCAGGAAGATTGAGGCGGTTATGGATTGGTCCGCCCCTACTTCAGTCAGTGAGATTCGAAGTTTTCTTGGTTTGGCTGGCTATTACCGACGTTTCGTCGAGGGTTTCTCAAAGATCGCCAAGCCACTTACACAGCTGACTCAGAAGGGAGTTCCATTCCTTTGGTCGGAAGCTTGTGAGCAGAGCTTCCAGGAGTTGAAGCACAGATTGACTTCAGCGCCAGTGTTTTTGTGATTACCAGGGAGAACAAAGGGTTCGTTCTCTATACCGACGCATCGCTTCAGGGTTTAGGATGCGTGCTGATGCAGGATAAGCACGTTGTGGCTTACGCGTCGAGACAATTGAAGCCACACGAGACGAGGTATCCAGTCCATGATTTGGAGTTAGCAGCTATAGTGTTTGCCTTGAAGATATGGCGACACTACTTATATGGTACCTCGTTTACCATCTTCACTGATCACAAGAGCCTGAAATTCTTGTTTACACAGGCTGAGCTGAATATGAGGCAGAGGAGATGGATGGACCTGCTGAAGGACTATGACTGTGAAATCGAATACCATCCGGGAAACGCAAACTTGACAGCCGACGCTTTGACTCGAAAAGTAAGGAGCACGGCAGAGGATGCCATGTGTCTATCATCTATGATGGGCTCCTACTGCCATTTGGGGTTTGATTACGATGTGTCTGCTTCACCAGTGCAGGTTTTGACCTTATTAGCTGAGCCGGCTATTTATGATCATATCAGGAAGGCTCAGGAGACCGACGAAGAGGTTCAGAGATGGTTATCCATGGTTTGTTTGGGTCAGTCGTCGAAGTTCAGGGCGGCTGAGGATGGTTCCTTGAGGTTAGGTGATCGGTGGGTGGTTCCGAATACGCCTGAGTTGCGTCAAGGAATATTACAGCGAGCCCATTGCAGCAGGATGAGTATCCACCCAGGCGGAAAGAAAATGTATAAGGATTTATGCAGCCAATTTTGGTGGAGGCGAATGAAACAAGATGTTACCTCATTCGTCAAAAGGTGTTTGATTTGTCAGCAGGTAAAGGCTGAGAGGCAGAGGCCTGGTGGTGAGCTAAGGAGCTTGGAGATACCAAAGTGGAAGTAGGAGCACATATCCATGGACTTCGTGACCCACTTACCGAGGACTGTTTCGGGTTTTGATGCCATATGGGTAGTTGTGGACAGACTGACTAAGGTGGCTCACTTCATTCCATATTGTATGACCTTCACGTACTTGAGGATGGCACAGTTATATATCAGAGATGTGGTGAGACTGCACGGGATCCCTGTTTCGATTGTGTCTGATCGAGATCCGCGGTTTACATCTCACTTCTGGGAAGGCCTTCAGTCAGCTCTAGGTACAGAGTTGAGGGTGAGCACAGCCTATCATCCCCAGACAGACGGACAGACCGAGCGTACGATACAGACGCTAGAAGATATGTTGAGGGCTTGTGTGCTGGAGTTCGACACTTCTTGGCAGGACTCAGTAGCCTTGGTGGAATTTTCTTATAATAACAGTTACCAGGCTAGCATACAGATGGCTCCATTTGAAGCCCTATATGGCAGGTTGCAGGTCGCCTTTGTGTTGGGATGATGTGGACCGTAAATCGGTTGGAGGACCAGAGTTGGTCCAGGTTATGGAAGAAAAGGTAAAGGTTATCAAGAGAAAGATGAAGGCAGCTCAGGACAGACAGGCAGCGTATGCCAATCAGCGGCGAAGACCGTTGGAGTTCCAGTTGGGGCGACAAAGTCTTTCTGAAGATCTCACCTTTCAGAGGTGTAGTACGGTTTGGGATGCGGGGAAAGTTATCCCCAAGATATGTAGGGCCGTATGAGATCTAGCAGCGTGTTGGTACTCTGGCGTACCGTTTGGCTTTACCGCCCTCTCTGTCTGGTATACACGATGTATTCCATGTGTCTATGCTGAGGAAGTACGAGCCAGATCCTTCTCATGTGTTGCAGCCTTCTGAGGTTCAGATTGAGTCCGATGTTTTCTATGTGGAGCGGCCTATCAGGATTTTGGATAGGGCAGATCGCAGACTGAGAAACAAAGTTATTCCTATGGTCAAAGTTCAGTGGGATCGTAGGGGTGTCGAGGAGGCCACGTGGGAGACAGAGCGGCACATGGTGCAGCACTATCCAGAACTGTTTTCTGGTATGTGATTTATGTTTTGTTTTATATTGGGTAAGTGCATGCTGATTTCGAGGACGAAATCTTATAAGTAGGGGAGTATTGTGGTATCCCCGAAATGATTATGTGATTTTAATCATTAATTAAATTATGATGATTTTGGTGTTAATTCATGGGATTGAATTAATATTATTGAGGAGATGCATATCAGGGTGCATGTGTTATATGTTGGGATTTTGGGGTTGTGGCATGATTATTTGGGGTGTGTGTGTTATTTGTTTTGGTGAAGCATGTTTAAATGGGAATTGGAGTATTTTATTGAGAAAATACTATAAATATCATGTGAGGATATTTTAATACATCGTACTAAATACCGGGACCAAAACATAACACATCACTTAACCCACCACCCAACCACCCCCCTTGACCCATACCCTGCTGCCAGCTGCTCACCCATACCCCTTTCCCCTTCTCCCACTCCACCTTTCCATGTCTGAAATCCCACCATTTCTCTCCCAAAAATCGTCCAACACTTACTGAACAATATAGGAAGAAGTTCAACCATTTTTATTGCTTTGAAGCCTTCCAAAAATCGGAGCAAAAAGGGGTGAGAAACCATGTTCTGGTTTTGAATTTAAGTTGTTTAAGTTCATGCTTTTTGTTGGTGTAAAAATGGCATGTTAGCTTAGGTTTCTAATACCTTCGATTTAAATGCTTACATAGTGTTGTTATGAAGCTTCCAGTATTTTTCCTTGAGCATGTTACATGTTTTATGTGAAGGATTTAAGCATGTAAAATATAGTGTTCGAAAATCTGGGTAAAGTGTGTGCCCTGTTTTTCTGGAAAATATGGGATGGGAGTGAAGTTGTGGAGGTATTATCATGCATGTTAGCTAGGTTTTTGGTAAACCTTTGATTTGAGTACATGCATGGTAGTTTTTGTAAAGCTCTTGGCGTTCTTGTTCGAGCATGTTTTATGTTATATGTTATAGTTTTAATAGCATGAAATGAGGTGCTCCAGAAATCTGGAAATGAAATATGTACCCTGTTTTCAGAAAATCTTGGATGGGTACTGATATTGTTGGGTGATTTTCATGCATGTGGGTTTAAGTTTGGGTATAACTTTGATTTGATTACACTCACGGTAGTACCTTGTAGCTACTAGCATGTTGGTTTGGGCATGTGGTATAGCTTAGGTGCTAGTTTGAATGGTATGAATATGAGTGTTCAGAAATCTGGAAAATATCACGCACAGAGCATGTGGCGATTGATCGCCACAAATGGGGCGATCGATCGCCGAAGGCCAGTAGCCAAAATCAAAGATAGGCGATCGATCGCCATGAATGGCGCGATCGATCGCCATGGGCCAGTGAAGTCTGGCGATCGATCACCTCGAGGTAGCGATCGATCGCCAGAGGCAGAATAATGAAAAATGATATTTTGTTGGATTTTTTTGATTTTGGACTATAAATTGGCATCTAATATTGTGTTGTACACTGGTGTAGAGCCTTCACAGATAGCTACACAGCGCAGGGGATAGAGTCCCGCAACACACTACATTTTGGAAAGGTACGTAAGAGACGTACGGGCATCCCAACGGTAACATGTACTTTATGTTTGTCTATTTGACACATGATGAATGCAATGTGATGCATTAAGAGTATGATACATGTTATTATGCATTGTGATTGCATATTGTGATGTGGAATAAAAGAGGTTTATTCCACGAGTCAGGGGTGATCACAGTGAGGATTTTAATGCTTACGCTTTACCGCTAAATATGTGGAGCGGGAGGGGGGAGGCTCGCTTGCACATAGAGGCGGGGTATGCCATACTAAGCGAGGATGAGATACCGCTTGTATGAAGAAGCGATGATGAGATACCACTTGTTTTGAGATTAAGGAGCGAAGAAGCATTAAAATAACTGATGATGACTGACTCGAGAGAAAGTAATGATATGTCATGACATTTATTTATGAGGCCATATGTTCATATAGTGATTTGATTATGAATTATGGTACAAGGACAACCAATAGGCTTTGTAAATGCGATGGAAATACATGAAGTGTTTTGTATTTATGATTTATGCATTTACGTTTTACATTCATATTATGTTGAATATGAATTATGATATGCTTATGTTGGGGGTTGTCTTTGTAGGTGCTTTTGATGATGAGAACCAGGGTCGGGGTTGAAATGCTGAGCTGTAAGGAGTGCTACAGGATTATCATATTAGAGAATTCTTTTGTATAGCTTCTAGAAGAAGTAGAGTAAGACTATAATGTAGTACCTTTTGTAGGAATATGTGAAATTCCTTTTTGAACTTTTGGTACTGTAATCTCTTGAGCTCAGGTAGTCAACACGGCCTAACACTCTGATATATATATATATATATATATATGTTTAATTCTCTTAATCGCACCTTAATATCCTTTAGATAACGGGGTCTCACAGTTATAACGTGTGAGGACGGTTATATGATATGTGCTGCTAATATGGGACGTGAAGGCTGAGCCACTGACATATTGAGTTGAGAGGCGTATCATATCGGTCCCGTTATAACAGAATGTTGAATGAAATATGTGATGACATATTTGGCCAATTGAATTATGTTGCCCATTGTGTTTTGAGGTATGTATAGGGGATATGTATAGGAACAACCAGAGAGGAGTATTGCAAATGCATGAATTACAGGAAGTTGTTTATATTATATTGATGCATTATATTGACGCATATATGTTTTATTTGGTTATTGGATAATTATGAGATAATTATGGTGAGATGTGGACTCGGGTTTGGGTTGACGTACTAGTATCGATGTTACATTTATGATAAATGTATGTGATGTGAATATATATTGTTGACATATGAAATGGTTGTGAATATCATATGTGATGATGATCTATATATTGTTGATGCGTGAGATTGGACTGTTATAACGCATGAGTTGAGTATATGATATATGCTGCTAATATGAAGATGTGAGGCGTTGCAAATACATGAATTACAAGAAGTTGTTTATATTGTATTGATGCATTATATTGATGTTGTATTGTGAACATCATTTCGATACTCATGTTTTGTGTGGTTGTTCTGTAGGGACTCATAGCTGGGGAAAAGTCGGGATTGTGAGTCTACCTTCTGCTGCTAGAAGTTATACTGATCAAGAATGAAATGACTGAGTTGTGAAGTATAATGATATACAAGATGTGATTTATATGAACTATGTAAGCAAAAGACATAATGAAAAACTCTAGATCAGTAGTACTAGTATCTTAATCCTGATAAGTAAAGATATGTGATTTACTTAATTAAATGTATAACTGAGGAATAAGGTGCCGAGGCCCCACAATAGTGGTATCAGAGCAATGGTTAGATGACGGGGTGAACAGGGGTAGAGAAAGTGAATTAGGGAGATGCCTATTCACTTGAAAGCATGTTATAGACCTATTGTTGTATATGATGTTGTACTAACATGCTTTATATGTTTCAATATATTGTTGTTAACCCTTGCTTGGCAATTTGGTGGTACGACTTGTTATGAATCCCCAAGAATGTCAGAGGGGATGTTATGAGTGTAACTGTGATTGTTACTCCGGTTTCTGTACTACCATTTTCAGCGGGCCAAGGGCCAGGGGGCAATAGATATGCTTATCTGGGGACTTGCCAGTCATTTAGTTCTTGAACTATATGTGTTCTGATATGAAGAGACTGAATTTGTGGAGCAAGTTGAGGAATGATTGGAGCGTAGTGATCAGATCTTGGTGTCAGCTCCATGTGCAAGTCAGTGTGATTGAGACTGCAAATAGTAACTGATAGTGGAATATGATGTCTTCAGATTATGATTCTGAGTCACTACGTGTTCTGTTGTTATCAGACAGCCATACAAAGATGATTTCTGATGATGAAACATGATATGACAATGGTATGTGAGGTTGTTTTGTTCACATTTCGTTCTTGTTGAACCATGTGTGTGAGGGGCTTGAGGCCTTAGTTGTATGTAGGGTTATTGTGATTAACCCTATGTCAGTTGGTGGATGTGTTGGGAAAGCCGAGCTGGTACATGTTGGAGCTGATACACACCGTATGAGATTTCGGTGATGACTTCCAATGGGTACTTTGTGCTATCAGTTTGTCTGTGTATTGACTATCGTATGAGAGGCGATGGGTACCGATACCACCGTTCTAATGTGTGATGAGATGGAGTTATATGGATGTCTCTATGGGAGTCTGTGAACAGAATGGCGTGAGTGGCATACCATTGTGTATCTTCAATTGACACGAGAAAACTTAGTTGGGTATGTTTGCTTGTGAGATGTATCGTTATGGCATTTGGTTCTGTGGACTGCATAGTCGGATATGCTCTATGTGTGCTGAGTCATACTTTGTATGTGTCTAAGCATTGAATTGGTTGATATGGACATTGCATGTGTATAGCGATGTCGGAAAGAACAGAGATAATTGTGATACGGATAAACATGTCACTACATTCTCATGAATAATGATTGAGCTGTACCGGTTGACGCTTTTAGCACCTATGCTCATTTCTCGGGAAGTGAGATTGGGAAGAGGATGTTCTCTTATCTTTATGATTGTAGTCTTATACGGACTTCATGATGGGAATAATGACATCATGATGGGAGTCAGGAAAAGCCTGTGTAGTCGTAGAATGGGACAGTGTCATGCCTCGATACGAATCATATATGTTTAATATGAGTATGGCATAATTATGTGGTCCTTACGGTATGTTGTGGACTCGAGTTTGGTATGGAATTGAGTATGAAAAATGAAAAGGTCATGTTATGAACATGTTAGTGATATATTGTGGTTGATTTTGTAGCAAGAGAGCTATATCATGCATAGGAATGACATGAGTACATATAGTTGATTATTAATTAAACATACATTTGAATTTGAGTTTGGAATGTGATGTGCATGTGCATGGAATTTTAGATGGATTTGAGTTTCCATATTTAAAGAGAAAATCATATTTTAATCACATAATACACCACAATTCACCTAGTAAATCTCTACAAATCTCTCTTCAAAAACCTTACTTCATCTTTGCTTTCTTTTCTTGGAATTGATCTTTGAATCAAGGAAACTTTTTGCAACTTAGAAGTTGGCTTTGTGTGGTAACGATTATGTGCTTTGTGTACTTGTTTTTATGTTGGTGAAAGATGAGTTGGGGTTGAAGAATATCACTTGGTAATTCTTCATATACATGATAGAAAGGAAAGAATTGAGTTGTGTAGTGAAGGAAACATGTTTATATCTAGTGTTTACATGGAACAAGTTTTAATTGTAGGAAGTGAGGTGTGGGAGAAACACCAAGAAATTGCAAAGGAAATCGCCATGTTCTGAAAAAAACAGAGTAAGGCGATCGATCGCTACCTATGAGGCGATCGATCACTTGAGGCTAAACATAAGAGTGGCGGTGTGCTTAGTGATCGATCGATTAGCTTATACCAATCGATCGCTAGGTAGCGACCGATCGCGTAAAGGTAAAAATCGATCGCATCGAGGCGATCGATCACGTAAAGGTAGAAATCGATCGCATCGAGGCAGAATGTTTTCTAAAAGGTGAGGTGATCGATCGCTTGAAGTATAGCGACCGACCGATCGCTAATAGCCAGAACATTTAAGCGATCGATCGCATCAAAGTAGGGATCGATCGCTAGGGTCCATATTTTGAAAAATGTGATATTTTTGGGGATCTTGTTTTTAAAGCCTATTATAACACGATACATTGTTGATATTCATGTAGCATCATCACAGGGGACGGGACAACGAGGCGGTTAAACATTGACGCCTGACTTCTATATTTTGTGTCGCACGATAGGTACGTGTTGACGTACGAGTATTGATGTTTTTGTGATGATGATATTGAGATTGAATTATATGATTGATGATATCATATGTGTATATATTCATGATCATATACATGCATGTTGTTGAGATTGATGCCACAATATGTATGTTGTTGTTAAGCATATGCTTTGGCATGAGAGAAATACTCCGGTTGAGTATATGCTTGGACTGTTACAATGTGTGAGGACGAATATAATTTGTGCTGCTAATATGAAGATGTGATGAGTGTATGGTACAGAACAATCACAGTTGAGATTATACGATTGTTATTTACCATATGATGTTTTGCTTATTGATATAGAACTGTGATAGTTGTTATCAATACTCATATTGTGTGATTGTTTCTGTAGGGACTCATAGACGTGGGTGGATGGGTTTGTGAGTTATTCTGCTGCGAGCTGAACCACTGATTAGAAGTTAAACTTCTTTAGGTTGTCAATATGTATATGTGATGTATATTATGTCAGAGATTTGTTTTGTAAATATTGTATTAACTGACGTATTAAAACTTTTAATCAGTGTATGATATTACTTAATTCACTCACATATGTATAACCAATTGATACATAACGGATTAAGTAACAAGGACCCTACAGACAGTGTGTGGAATGGTATATTATCCTGGACTGTCTCACATGTTGGTGGTGATGTGCACACCTTATGCACACAAGGGATCTAACCATTCGATGGAATGTGAGTACCAAGTGGGTACCGAGTATGATGAATTGTATGATGTGACAACAATAACTTCTTGTCCACGTGGTATGGTCACGATAACATGTTTGTACTTGAGATGAGAGTTTTCTCAAGTAAGTGTTTGTATATTTAGATTTCTACATTACCAACATGTATTCTTAACAAGTCACTGTTGTTAGTATGACCGATGCGTGTTGTACTTTACGCGTATCAGACGGTCGTGAAAATGTTTGAGATTGTTACTCAGCTGAGCTATTATGATGGAGATTATGATCTCCATTGGGTTAATTGTACACTGGGGATGTTCTTGTGAATTGTAACCAGAGTTGTGGACCATATGTGGTCTGATAACATGATATTGTTGAGTTTCAGTTGAGAATGATATCTGGTGTGGAGCCACTATGAGTTTGATTGCATGGTCATAGTGAAGGAATTGCCTTGAACGATATTGTAAGCATTTTGGCATTTGTGTCAGAAACATTGACGGATTCATTGTGGTAGTAGTTAAGTCTTATGTTGTTACTTCACAAGCATTGTTAGACTGTATATTCATTGCATGACCAGATGTAAGAATGATTTGATAGGAGCAGTCGTGCACTAGTAGGTATGCATTTGAATTGTACTATTGGTACATGCTTGATTGATAATGCGAGTGTGACAGGTGATGTTTCCTAGTATGGCAAAATATCATGACATCGCTGGTTGACAACATTAACAACATTGTTGAGTTCTTATGATATTGATAATCTTCTGTAGAAGAACGGAATGGGTTATCATTTGTCCGCGACATGTGGGATTTGTTGGAGAAATCCATGTGGAATTTGGATTGCACATGCTTGGAATAACGGTATGATCAAAGCTTGTTGTTTTCAACTGTTAAGTGGTATATGTTCGTTGAGCATTGAGCAGTGTATAGAGACTAATGGACCTCTTGAAAGAGCTCGTGATATACTCGAGAATGGTAGTCTCGAGGGAATAGTTGATGCAAAGGAATGTCATTATCGAATTGGTTCCTTTTGTTTGAGGAAAGAGTGACTTCACTAGTAAATGTGATATCTAACCATGCAAATGGTGTGGATAAATGTTATGAGAGCATACTCATTGTACTGGACTCAATGATTCACATAAGTTATTGCGAAATGACCAGGACTCAAATTCATTTGGTTATTGATATATATGTGGTATGTATGTAACGGCGTATCGTGCATGGCTTCTGATGTACACTACACATTGATCATGTATTATACGAATGATGACATATGAGTTTTGTGTTGTCTGATTATTAAGGGTTGCTCGATTAGTTAGCAACCGATGTACTTTCTCTCTTGATTCCATTAGTTATGGAATTGGAGATGTAGGACTGTATGCAGGTTTGACATACGACGATAGATGAAAATGTTTCGTTTGACACATTGTGTAATTGGATTATACAGCGCAAAGTGGTGAGATGTTATAGCAGTGATATCTCTGTGCACATTTGCTTTGATGAGATATTGGTGTGAAAGTAATGAATTACTTGCCTTTGATTAGATCAATTGGTTTGGGAGTATCTCTGTATAGACGAGATTAATGTGAGGGTGAAATCCTCAGAAATGTTGTTTCGTTTATGATGTATCTATACCGTGATACCATGTATTGGTATATAGTGAAATTGTTTGTATGGCATATTGAGTACATATGTGCAAGATTCAAATACGATGAATGTGTAAGATTTGACATATCGATGACATTGTATGGTCAAGGATGTCAGTCATTATTGTCTTGGAAGGAGAGTGTATATATTTACACAGTGTTGAGCTCATGCATAGTCAATGCTGAGATAGGGACAACATCTTGGCCAAAGGTCTGGCCTAAATTATTAGATTGTTCCCCTTGCGTGATGCTTAGAGATGAAATTCATATGAGTATCGTCCAGATATATGGACTGTCTGTTGTAATACAAGGTGCAGAGACACTGACATATCATTGGATATTGTCACTCTCAGTGAATTCGTCTATGACATGTATATTGTGATGCCAGATTGCCAGACTAAGTATGCACAGGGAAACACAGATGTATTGTTGTGTATAACACGATCAAGTTGGATCATGACTCGAGTTGATTGTCAGATATACCGGAACGTAAGATCTCTGCTCACAGTTCCTTGAGAGTAGCAAAGTGTTGATGGAGCTGATATGTGAAACATAGTCAGCAGATGATACCGCAGTATCCAGAGTTATTGTTTGATATGTTTACTTTACATTACTGCAATGCTGGTAAGTATATACTTTGGCTGGAATGTATGTTTCTACTTGCGATAGTAACGAGTATGTGTTTCTTATTGCAATGTTCAATCCAGATATGAGTCTTGTGATATGATGTGATGAGTTCATGATTCAATTTCGATGACGAAATTCAATTAGTAGGGGAGAATTGTAATGCCTCGATATGACACATATATGTTTTATTTGGTTATTGGATAATTATGAGATAACTATGGTGAGATGTGGACTCGGGTTTGGCTTGACGTACTAGTATCGATGTTACATTTATGATAAATGTATGTGATGCGAATATATATTGTTGACATATGAAATGGTTGTGAATATCATATGTGATGATGATCTATATACTGTTGATGCGTGAGATTGGACTGTTATAACGCATGAGCTGAGTATATGATATATGCTGCTAATATGAAGATGTGAGGCGTTGCAAATACATGAATTACAAGAAGTTGTTTATATTGTATTGATGCATTATATTGATGTTGTATTGTGAACATCATTTCGATACTCATGTTTTGTGTGGTTGTTTTGTAGGGACTCATAGCTGGGAAAAAGTCGAGATTGTGAGTCTACCTTCTGCTGCTAGAAGTTATACTGATCAAGAGTGAAATGACTGAGTTGTGAAGTATAAATGATATACAAGACGTGATGTATATGAACTATGTAAGCAAAAGACATAGTGCAAAACTCTATATCAGTAGTACTAGTATCTTACTCCTGATAAGTAAAGATATGCGATTACTTAATTAAATGTATAATTGAGAATTAAGGTGACGAGGCCCCACATATAGTATGCTAATTAAATTTGGTAATTACTACTAGCCCCTGTGGGTACGACAATCCTTACTTTTATATCATTATACTAAAACTTGACACCGTGCACTTCCGGTATAAAATCGCTACACTAAAAATAATTGTTTAAAATAAAAGCGATCAACAGCTAACCAATTCATCACTACATTGCCCTCAGTCTATGGTCACGCAGAAACGTCGAACCAGGTGTTGATAATGATCTTAAGATGATGGAGGACAATCCTCGAGATTGGCATTGATTGTTGTCCAAAACTTTATGGGCTTACAGAACCTCTAAGAAGTGCTACACGTGTGAGTCCTTTTACATTAACGTATTGTTACAATGCTCTATTGCCCATGGAAGTGGTAATACCTTCATTACGGGTGGCAAGACAAAATGAATTGATCCCTGAGAAGTATAATGAAGCCATGATAATGGAATTGGAGGAGCTATATGATTTTCGGGTACAAGCCTATAATGCATTAATGCTCCAGAAGGCTAGAGTGGCGAGGAGCTATAACAAGAGGATGCACAATAAGACATTTGAGGAAGGTGATGTAGTGTGACAAGTGGTTTTTCCATTGGGGGCCAATGACGGGGTATTGGCAAATGGTCACCTAATTGGGAGGAATCATTCAAGGTTCACTGAATCATGGACGAAAATGCATATTGCTAGCAAGGTTGAACAGTCAACCACATAGTTGACGCATCAATGGAAAATATTTGAAGCAATTTTATCAAAGAAGTTGGGAAGGGATTGAAGATTCACAAGAGAATCAAAGAAGTTAAGTTTGTTGTTTTTATTGTAAATATGTAATAAAACAAATGGCTTTGTCTGTGGAGTCGGCCTATATGCCACTTATCGTTGTAAATATTTGTTAAGATTAATGTCATTATGGGTTCAGAATATGAATATTGGAATCATAAATGTGTACAAAATTACCATATAATGCAAGAATTAGTTGCAAGATGAAGGTATACAAATCAAACACATTATTAGCATATGCATATACAATAGCTCATATTCAAACGTGACAATGTTTGATCAAAACATACCAACAAGAATTCATATGTTGAACAATAAAAGAGCGAAAACTTGGTCTGGGAAATGCAGTTAATCAAGATAGATAGTGCGAAGTTTCTCCCAGCATGCAAGCAATCATATGGGGTCTACTCGTAGGCTTGAAGCTCTTTTACCCAGGTTCAAAGGCTTCTTTGTGATCCATTAATTCAAGACCAAGAGAGTGAGCCTGTTGATGTACTGGAACAACCGAGGATTGTAAAGCTTCCCCTTTTTCTAACATGCTTAACATGGTTTCATTGAGAGCTAACTCTTCCAGGAGTTTCTGATTTTGTTCTTCCAGTTGCATATAATCATTCCTCACTTGAGATAGTTCGGTTGAATTAGTTTGATCTTGCACCAACAATTTTTCCCTATTATCTTTACGCAATTTGAAAGTAGTAACTTTGGAAGATAAGGCATTGTGAGAAGCAGTAGCCATCTGAAATTAAGAAAAGAGTTCTGGAAGATCCACCAATGCTTGATTCAAGGTGAAATGGCTGAATGCTGGAGATGACTTCAACACGGATAAGGCAGATAACAGTGTGATTTTCTGTGACTCATCAAAACTGAATAGGCTTAACCCAAGGAAATGTCGGATGGTGGCTTTATTGTTGATTATTTGCTGTTCAGAAAGTAGCTCGAGAAAACTGAAGATCACCTAATTCTTGAATAACAAGTCAGGAAGAGTCCCAGGAAACATAACTCCTTTGAAGGAATATGAGGAGTGGCATTGAATTGTCATGGATATAAGAAAGGGTATAGAATACAGCTGGTAAATATTTCTTTTCTAGGAAGCCACTAGGAACAAAGAAACAGGGATGTATACAAGTAGTCCTCACATCATCAACGACTGAACAAAAATCTCCAGGTCCAAATGGCGAAGCCATGAGATCTTATCAGGATTAAACTTGGAATGGAGATAAAAGGAATCTTCTCGTTCAAAGGATAGCTTGGAAAGGATGAAGTGATCTCAGGTTGGGATAAGGGACTGATACAAGAAATAAGAGACAGCTCATCAGAAATATCAATATCAATTTGGGATGGATCACGAAGGTCGGGAAAATAAGAAAATAGCCACAACTAAACAAACCAACATATTCCATTGAGTTTAGAAAAAGGGACATACGCCACGCCTTTGTTGATCTAATGATACAAAAAGCCTAAGAACATGAGTGCCAATGTTACCCGAATGTAAAGACATGTCTAAAGGCAAATATTCCGTGGTGAGGCGACCCGACGCCGGGGGAAATATGAATTTCCAAAGAATGATCCAGAGGAAATAAATTTGTTCCCCTGATGAATCACACCATTGCAAGATATCAGCACGATAGGATGATGGAACAAGGAGAGACTTAGGAAGTTCAAAGGAATATATACCAGGAATAAGGCAAAGAAATTCTGGTCTCAGAGCAGGTAGGTCGTGAGGAGAATGACATTGAAAAGAGTAAATGGCATAGGGCCACAAGGGGAAATGAAAGAAGACCAACGCGGTGACCAAAAACGATGAGTACTCTCAAGAAGATTCGGATGGAAGGTTATGTCTTTTTGGGATAAGGTGATAAGTGTTTTAATTCATAGTCGTTTCCATGTCGAACCAAAGTGGGTTCGAGCTTAGCAATCCATTTATCCCAACCATAGATTAACCTATACCAATATTTATATCTAGCAATCACTAGGGAGGGCTTGGTGTTAACATGCACTAGAGGGAATCAGGTGAAATCACAATGAAAGGGAATAGTTTAGCGGCGATGTTAGTAAGTTGAAGGTCAACCAAGACATCAAAGTCCTCCTCAGAAGAAACTGATCTGGATGGGAGAAGTTACTTTAATAAGTTGTTAAAACAAATATGAGTATAAGGTATTCCTTACCTAGCATCTGCAAAATGCTTGTTAGATTTTGAGCTCGGTTGCGCAGAAGTCCCAGCCATAAATAACAAACAAACCCAAATACAAGAGCCTCATAGCACTGTGAACAAAGATCAAATAAAAGGTTAAGCTTAAAGAACAAGCCATGGCCAACAAATACTCAAAAGGATAGAAGTCAAGCAAGGGAAGAAGAACCCGTTAGCAAAACCAATTAACGTAAATCAGTGGCATCTCCTGAACAACAAACCCATTGCAAAGCTAGAGTTGAAATCAAAATGAGAATCACATAAAGAGAAAAAGGGATCTACATGTACACAGGATGCACAAGGGCGGAGGAACTCCTGAGGTAAAGACGAGAGATAAAGGGAACGACGAAGAAGAAGGTAGAACAAGAAGTGGAAGTGAACCGGTCCGGTCCGGATCGGAACCGGCCGGTTCCGGGGTCGTTAAGGTCGGAACCGAATCGGTCCCGGTTCCAACCGGTTCCGGGCCGATCCGGTCCGTTTTTTTTTTTTTTCAAAAACTTTTATTTATTTTTTATTTAATGTTTTTAAATATTTCCCCAATATTCATCACAAATTCAATATATTTCTTCTTCATTTCATAATATAGATGCATACAAATAATTGTAAAGAGATAGCAATTAAAAAATCAAAATAAAAAAATATTGCTGTTTAGCACTCGTCATAATTGATAAGTATTGTTTTTGCGTTCTCTTCTTCTTGCTCATCATTATGGTTTACGAGGTAAGTTGCTTCTTTTTGAATTTTTAAAATCTTGCAAGTGTTGGGCTGAGAAAAAAACATGGGCCGAGTGAATGGTTTGTGCAAACGATGTACACAATGCACTATTGGGTCCAAGAAAACTATGTAACTTACATAGGCAAATTTGCCAACTTGGCCAATTGCCTACTGAGGCATTTATTGGCCCTAAAAATATAATTATGATTTGGCCCAGGGATTACTGACCGAAAATTATGATTTGACCCAAGTTACAATAATAAAATTAAATCTAGGTAATTCGATGGAAAATGGGTATTTGTATGGGAGTTACTTCACGGTTGTAGAGTGATGGAGAGATTGACTTGGTCATTGCCACCAAAATAGCCACTAACCCAGGTTCAAAGATCCTGCAATGACATGGAAAGAAGCGGTTAAGGAGGAATTGAACAAAATGGGTGGGAGGCCATATTGTGATACATGTAATTTAATTATCTTAATTAAACTGAGTTAATATGATAGTTAAGGGATACTTACAAATAATTATCGTTTTGCTTTTGGACTCGATTTTGAGATATCGCTTTTTTTTTCTAGAAAGCTTGACCAGCGAGAAAAAGTGTTTGGCCGAAGCCAAAAAGAGGTTGACCCACTTCATTCGCCAAGCGATTGATCTTCGCTTCGCGGGAAAACGAATGTGGATCGAAACCATGAAAACATATGATGCCTAAAATTATTGTTACTGAATAATTTGGTTAGTGTATTAAATTTTGAAAATTGTTGTGAGATTTAAGTTCTTGAATATGGTAGTGTGAATTGGTGGGGTTGGAAATATATATATATGATGTGAACCGATATTTTAGGTATTTGGTAGAATGAAGTGTTAACGAAAAATAAAGATGAACACACCAAGATTTTTACGTGGAAAACCCTCAAATTGAGAGAAAAACCACGGGACCTAGTCCAGTATAAATTTTACTATCACACTTTTTGTTGATTACAGGATTCCTGGGACACAACTTACAATCGTCAAATGACCTATAGAAATATCCCAGAAAAATAATAAAAATGACGGAACAGAAGTGAATATGCTCTCTTTGGAGTCTTTTTGCATAGAAAACTTCAACCCCTTACAGTGAGACCTTCCGCGGGTATTTATAGGGATGTTCCCAGTAACTAATTCGCGGGAGATCCGAAACACGATGTCCTCTGATCGTGGCTTAACTGGTGCCAAACGTGTCCGAGAAATCCGCGCCCCATTACTGCACGTTTATTCACGCCGGTTGATTTGTTGGTTATCCCCGGGTCTTTCGCTAGTCTTTGACCAGAAGACGGAGGAGGGTTTAGCATCTGTTCGGTAAAACCCTGCTCGGTGCTATCTGTTCGGTGCCCTCCTGTTCGGTAAATGACTTGTTCGGTTCTTGGGGGATTTTACCCGAGGAAGCCAATATGTCATATGACATCACCTCACCCCCCTAAAGTAAAGCAAGACGAGACTTTTGAAGTCTTGTTTTATTGTCTTCGGGTAAAATCCTATCCTTAACTTGCTCGGGATTTTTTGTCGCCCTTTTTTCCCGCCTAAAAATTTCAAATGCCACGCGACGTTCTGTTGGGATATGCCCTAAGACAACTCATTAGATGATTGTTTATGACATACAATGTATTATGGTTTTATTAATGACAATTCATTATTATATATTATTCGAGCATCTGTGTAATATGAATTAATATATAAGTTAATGTCCTTAGAAAATATAGTATTGTTCTTAAAGATTGTCCCTAGTCAAGTATTATCATGAATCGGGATAATGATAATGTATTGAGATTAGTATGTTTTGATTGATGAATTGTTCATAGATATGAGATATCAAATCAACACATGGGTACATGTTAGAGAACGATGTACTGGACAGACCCACCATGAGAATGCTACATGGATAGTTATATGAACGTCATAAGCAATTCTCATAGTGATAATAATGTATGTAATCCTTACGACTTGAGATCACCAGAGATCCCAACATAAGGAGTCATGTATCTTGATATTGTCAAACGTTACCTATAACAGGTAAACTATAAAGACAATCATTGGATACACCACGAATTATGTAGAGGGATGTTGAGTGATCAAGAAAGGATCTGTCCCTCCTATATAACAGGAGAAGTGTTTGGGCCCTTGATCAAGTAAGACTAAAATGCATGGCCATGCTCGAATGAGTCGATATGTGATATCAAGCTTATTCATTTATTCTAGTTCTACTTGGGGATCAAGAAATAAAATATTGAATATATGAGTATGACTATTCCATGACTCGTGTTCAATCTAAACACATTGGACAAAGGATTAAGTTACATGGTTAGTATTATCACAGTCCGTAGGTTATGTCGAGTCAATGACATTCTTGTAATTTGGGTAGCCTTGATGTGTTGCTAGATACCGCTCATTGCTTGTGACATAAAATTAGATTTATGTCACTGCCAACATTGCAAGATCCTATCGGGTCGCACAAAAGATTAAATCAATAAAGGGAGATAAAATTCATTGGATGAATTAATTAATTAAGAAGAGTCTTAATTACAAATATTAGATATATGGATTTAATTAATATATTGGGTATGGGCCAATAAGGCTTTTGAAAAGCCTTTTAATTAAATCTAATATATATTATATAATATGATAACAAGGTTAAGCAAGGGGTTAATCATATTAAAAAAAAACCTAATAGCCACCAAAGCTTGCTCTCGGCCGCCGCCTCTCGATCTCTACCTCACGCCACCGCCGTCGCCGCCGCCGTGAATAGGGATTTGAACGGCTGTCGTTGATCGGTTTTGAACCGTGAGTTTAGTTTTGGTTTAAGAACGAGTCTGGCAACTTGTTCTTGAACACCCTTTTCGATTTGATTGTGTGGATACCGTAGAGGCGAAGGTGCAAATCTTTGTTCGTGACTCGTGGTCTTGCAACGAGGATTCTGCTACAAACACGCTACAAGGGTATGATTCTTATCAATCTCGATATGATTACTTTGTATAGGTCCATGGTAGGAATCCAAATTTTTATTTTCCGCTGCGTATTGCTTGATGGGATTCCTAACAGTGGTATCAGAGCCGTGTACAAAGCTCATATCAGATTTATGTGATTAATTGTTTAATCATGTTTTGAATCTTTTGCATGCTTTAAAACTGTATGATTCATATATGATATGTGTTAATTGATTTTGTGGAAATTATCGTAATATTATATGTGATATAATTGACGGATCGAAGTGTACGAGAATACGTGCTAAAAACTGAGCCATTGGCTCGCGAGAACCTCACGGCCGCCGCATGCAAGCTAAGGTCTCGGACCCTTGGCTCGTGCATGGGCCGAGCTGCCGCCGTTGGGCCAGGGTTTCGAACCATGAGCTCCATGGCTCTCGGCCGCCGCCGTCTCGTGGCTAGGGTTTCGAACCCTTTTGGTTCGATAAGCTCCAAGTCGCCGCCGACATGACTAAGGTTTCGAACCCTAGTCTCGTGCATGGTTGGACCGTGGGTTAGGCTAGGGTTTTCGAACCTTTAGTCCGAAACATGGCTGCAATTGTAGGCTTGCTAGGGTTAGCAAGTCCAGGGCTTGAGACGCACCAAGTATCCGTGGCATGTGATGTCCCGAGCGTACGATAATTTCAAAAATTTTATTTTACAGTTTTAATTGGAATTAAATTTTAAAATGTTTAGAATTTAATTCATTAATTGTTATAGCATGTGTTGGAATCAAAGAGGGGGGGTGAATGAGATTCCTTGGCTACTTTAGCGTTTTAAAATGAGTTTGAAAAATAAAAGAGTTTTGCGCTTGCGGAAGCCTTTAGTCAATCGATAAATAAAAAGAACAAAATAAATAAATGTGTAAAGGAATTAAAGCAATAAAAGACAAGAGATTTGTTATAGAAGTTCGGCGATGAATCGCCTACGTCTCCTCTTCCCGGTTAGATAACCTCCAACCGAGGTTCCACTAGAACAATTGGTCTTGGTCTTGAGGGCTCCAAGTTAGCCACACAACAACTCTTCCCGAGTTTACAAAGCTCTTTCCAAGCACACTACTCTTCCCGAGTACACAAGCTCTTCCCGAGCACAATACTCTTCCCGAGTACACAAAGCTCTTCCCGAGCTACCAACACTCTTCACGAGTCTTCTTGGCCTTAAGGGCTCCAAGGATAGCCACAACACATGCACCAGCTTCACTTGTTGGCGACTTTACAATTTCCAACTTGCTTTGGTGTTGGAGGACCTTTACAATAAACTCAACAAAACACCTTCAAGGTGTACTCACACGAAGATAACAAGACTCTAACAAAAAGAATGAATTACAAGCTCTAATACAACAACAATGTATGGAGATTGCAATGCTATTTGAATTTTGAATGATCAAAGCTTTGTAGAAGTTTGTAGGCTTGTTTCTTGTCTTCAAAATGCTCCAAAGCATCCATATTTATAGTGTAGAAGGCCCCCAAGGCTCCTACTAGCCGTTGCTACACTCAAGGCTTGAATCACTCCTCGATCGCCTCGGAAGTCGCCTCAGGCGATCTCCATCGCCACGTTCTAACGTTCAAATCTGGCCCAGATCGCCTCAGGCGATGTCCCCATCGCCTCGGGCGATCGTCCTTTGAAAAAATGCCGTAGGTAAGTTTCTGGATCGCCTGGGGCGACCATGACATCGCCTGGGGCGATCTGGATCGCCTGGCGCGCAGCGTGCCATTGCCTGGGTCGATGGTGCGCGGCGTTGGCACGCATGGCTCGGATCGCCTGAGGTGATGGCCCGGATCGCCTGAGGTGATCTGCCAGATTTCAATACTCTCAAACTTTGCACTATTCGACCATCTTAAGCTCATTTCTGGGAAACACGGTAAACATGAAAGTTGTATCCCTTCCTCTTATCTAGGTGTGGACAAAAGTTCATTGCATTTCATTAAGGTATGAAGAAGTTACGCCCAAAGCGCTACAGCCGCTCAAACCTTGCTACAATCTGCACTTGTTATGACTTCCATGCCATTTTGCTCCATGATGCAATCCGAATTGGACTGAGATGTTTGAATATGAAATCTAGAATATTGGGTTGGATTTCCAACCTCTTTGGATTCACATTATTCAGAGACTCGAGCCAAGAGATATAATCAAAACATTGCACTACGCTCCAATTGGCTTCTATACGAATTTGCCCACCAACGGACCATTGGTTTGTGGTTCTTCATCCCATCATAAAAAATTGTTCCAACATCATTCCACACATGTTGAACACTTAATTTGGTTGATCATAGATCTCATTCCTTCTCGTCCAAGCTCAATAGATTCCTTGATAAAAAACACTGCTTGTCCTATGAACTCACATATGTTATTGTATAACTTGGGTTCTCTTCCATTGGTCTTCCCAACCAATTTATCAATCTAACCCTGTACACTAAGTAGACATATTAGTACAACAAATGCAAGTTTGGTTGATCATCAACACTCAAAAATAAACCGGAGATAAATTAACGCATTAAACACAACCATGCGTTTAAGGCTCAACAATCTCCCCCTTTTGATGATCACAAAACTTGATAAACTTGAATATGTAATATGCATGAAATGTGAGTAAACATGACTCCCCCTTAACAATTGCATAGCACATATAAGATTACCTAAGTAAAGCATAAAGCAAACAACTCTCCCCCTCAAACCATGCATATAGGAACTCCCCCTCAAACTATGCATGAATTAAACTTCAAGTTTATCACAAAATTCTCCCCCTTTTGTGATAATCAAAAAGCACAAAATTCAAATAATCATAGCATTATTATATGTTGACACATAGCCACAATTTGCACATGTTCCTCATCAAGCATGTAATAGCCCAAAATAAGCATAAGATTAAATCATTTTGAGGAATACAAACATGCGTTTTATGGCAATCAACAATGAATTCTAAACATGCAAAATGTGCATATGTTCTACCAAGATTTCATGCACTAGTGCCCAATAAACATTTGAATTCTCAAATCATCATTTGATAAATTTATTAAGATCATGATAGCATTATATCAAAGATAGATCATCTAAACACTTATAGCATGCTTAATCACATAATTGCACAATTCCACATAACATATTCAAATTTGAATCAAAGACATATCAAGATTCTTACTATAAAAAAATAAGCATACATCATACATCAAGATAATTTATATGTGCATATGCTAAGGGGTATTCAATTTTACTGCAATGAATATTGAGCTTCAATATTTATTGATCACAATTAATTTGTGCCAATGAATTTTGAATTGCTCTTTTAATATGTATAAAGTAAATTTTACCCTCGATGACAAGAGTTCGTTCTTGTCATTGGTCCAATACCTCGTGCTTCCTCTATTGAGGTGAATAAGATGAACTCCTCCTTTGAATTGCTTGGTCCTTCATCCTCCATCCCATTGTTGTTCCTACAAAATAAATTTACAATATAAGGATCTTTGGTACCCATTTGATTTTTGGGTCCTTGATGGGTAGCTTCCTTAGGCACCTTTGGAATCCATTTCCACCTTTTGTTAGGTTGGTATTGGATTCTAGCAAATCTACATTTGTTCTTGGTATGACCATTTTTACAACAATAGTTACAAGTAGGAGAATCATGCTTTGCTTTGGCCAACAAGCTAGAAAAAGTTTTTGATTTGCTTGAGTAGCCTAACCCGGCTTTGTCAAAGCTAGAACGTTGTAAGCCAAGCAATTCATTCATCTTTTGACTACTTTCACTATATTTGCAAAAAAGATATCTTTAAAGAATTTAATTCATGTTTCAATGAATTATTTTCTTCATCTTTCTTAGCAATCTCAAGTTTGAGTAATTTGTTACTCATCTTGGTTTTGCCAAGAGCATCAATAAGTTCATGATAGGAATATAATAACTCATTAAATGAAGGTACCTCATCGTCGCTTTCATCTCCTTCATCTCCAAGAGCCATTAAACAAAGATTTGTGGCTTCTTATTCATCGGAGTCGTTATCACTCCATGTGGCTATAAACGCCTTCTTCTTCCCTTTGTCCTCATTCTTCTTCCTAGGACATTTGTTAGCATAATGGCCTTTTTCTTGACAATTATAACAAGTTACCTCATTTTTGGATTCATGTTTGGTAGCATTAGAGGTCTTTGACTTGCTATGTTTATTGAAGAGCTTCTTGAACTTCTTTGTGAACAAGATCATTTCTTCATCATCATCATCTTCTTCATCCTCGGAATGATCTTTTCTTCCAACCAAGGCGATCCCCTTCCTCATGGATCTATCATCCTCCTTTATTTCTCTTCTTGTTGACACTTCAAGCTCATGGGTCACCAATGTGCCATGGAGCTCATCAAGATCATAAGATGCATTCTCTCCTTTGTTGGACTCGATGATGGCGGTTCTCTTTGCATCCCATTCCTTTGGTAAGGCTCTTAGTGCTCTCCTCCATATTTTCTTTGGAGGGTACTTCTCTCCAAGTTGAGCAAACTCGTTGATAATTTGGGTGAGCCTCCTAAACATTGAATCCACATCTTCTCCGGACTCCATCTCAAATGTCTCATATTTGAGTTGTAGAAGATCAATCTTGGTCTCCTTCACTTGATTTGTTCCTTCATGACAAATTTTCAATTTGTCCCATATTTCCTTAGCGGTTGAGCACATTGAGATCCGGTTGTACTCCTTCATATCTAAAGCACAATGCAAAATATTAATAGCTTTAGCATTTTGAGAAATTAACATCATATCCGCTTTTGTGAAGTCGTCCATTTCTTTGGGGATACTTATTCCCCCAACTTTTTGGGGATACTTATTCCCCCAACTTCCTTTAAAGGAATATGTGGACCTTTCACAATAATCTTCCATAGATCATAATCTATGGATTGGATATATAGAGAAATTCTATTTTTCCAATATCCGTAATTATCACCCGTGAAGAGCGGAGGTCTATTTGTCGATTGACCTTGAGCAAACTCATTTGCTAGATTGCCATAAAAAGATTTTGATTTAATAACAAAAATCAAATGGCTCTGATACCACTTGTTGGAATCGAAGAGGGGGGTGAATGAGATTCCTTGGCTACTTTAGCATTTTAAAATGAGTTTGAAAAATAAAAGAGTTTTGCGCTTGCGGAAGCCTTTAGTCAATCGATAAATAAAAAGAACAAAATAAATAAATGCGTAAAGGAATTAAAGCAATAAAAGACAAGAGATTTGTTATAGAAGTTCGGCGATGAATCGCCTACGTCTCATCTTCCCGGTTAGATAACCTCCAACCGAGGTTCCACTAGAACAATTGGTCTTGGCCTTGAGGGCTCCAAGTTAGCCACACAACAACTCTTCCCGAGTTTACAAAGCTCTTTCCGAGCACACTACTCTTCCCGAGTACACAAGCTCTTCCCGAGCACAATACTCTTCCCGAGTACACAAATCTCTTCCCGAGCTACCAACACTCTTCACGAGTCTTCTTGGCCTTAAGGGCTCCAAGGATAGCCACAACACATGCACCAACTTCACTTGTTGGCGACTTTACAATTTCCAACTTGCTTTGGTGTTGGAGGACCTTTACAATAAACTCAACAAAACACCTTCACGGTGTACTCACACGAAGATAACAAGAATCTAACAAAAAGAATGAATTACAAGCTCCAATACAACAACAATGTATGGAGATTGCAATGCTATTTGAATTTTGAATGATCAAAGCTTTGTAGAAGTTTGTAGGCTTGTTTCTTGTCTTCAAAATGCTCAAAAGCATCCATATTTATAGTGTAGAAGGCCCCCAAGGATCCTACTAGCCGTTGCTACACCCAAGGCTTGAATCACTCCTCGATCGCCTCGGAAATCGCCTCGGGCAATCTCCATCGCCACGTTCTAACGTTCAAATCTGGCCCAGATCGCCTAGGGCAATGTCCCCATCGCCTCGGGAGATCGTCCTTTGAAAAAATGTCGTAGGTAAGTTTCTGGATCGCCTGGGGCGACCATGACATCGCCTGGCGCGCAGCGCACCATCGCCTGGGTCGATGGTGCGCGGCGTTGGCACGCATGGCTCGGATCGCCTGAGGTGATGGCCCGGATCGCCTGAGGTGATCTGCCAGATTTCAACACTCTCAAACTTTGCACTATTCGACCATCTTAAGCTCATTTCTGGGAAATGTGGTAAACATGAAAGTTGTATCCCTTCCTCGTATCTAGGTGTGGACAAAATTTCATTGCATTTCATTAAGGTATGAAGACGTTACGCTCAAAATGCTACAGCCGCTCAAACCTTGCTACAATCTGCACTTGTTATGACTTCCATGCCATTTTTCTCCATGATGCAATACGAATTGGACTGAGATGTTTGAATATGAAATCTAGCATATTGGGTTGGATTTCCAACCTCTTTAGATTCACATTATTTGGAGACTCGAGCCAAGAGATATAATCAAAACATTGCACTGCGCTCCAATTGGCTTCTATACGAATTTGCCCACCAACGGACATTGGTTTGTGGTTCTTCATCCCATCATAAAAAATTGTTCCAACATCATTCCACACATGTTGAACACTTAATTTGGTTGTTCATAGATCTCATTCCTTCTCGTCCAAGCTCAATAGATTCCTTGATAAAAAACACCGCTTGTCCTATGAACTCACATATGTTATTGTATAACTTGGGTTCTCTTCCATTGGTATTCCCAACCAATTTATCAATCTAACCCTGTACACTAAGTAGACATATTAGTACAAAAAATGCAAGTTTTGTTGATCATCAAAACTCAAAAATAAACCGGAGATAAATTAACGCATTAAACACAACCATGCGTTTAAGGCTCAACAACATGTTTTATGTGTTTTTTTTTTAGCATGGTGCATGGTTATAGCCCTATGACCTATTAGATAGGATTTTGTGAATGTTTGTAATTTAATACGGCCTGCGTGTTGTGCCTTCTCTATTTTTCTAAATGTTATCCCTCCCCTATGTTCCCCTCGAATGTAACTCGAGAAATTCTGTGATATCCCCGAAATGATTAATTACAATTTGGGCATTAATTATGATTATGTGATTATTTATGGTGTTAATTAATTTAGTGTTGGAATTAATTAAAATGGCGAAATGCTTAGTCACATGATAGGCGTGACCGGGTAATGCATTTCAGGGTGCATTATGTGCATGTGGGGAATTGGGTGCTAGCATGATTTAATTATGATGGTTGATAATTATTTGGAAATTGAGATTTTGGTGCTTTTGGGGAAATGCTTTTAAAATACCATGTTGGGGTATTTTATACATCATGCTAGTAATTTGGGTACATGTTTTTAATTAACCCCCCACCTTTATACCCCTCTACCCCCACCTTACCCATCACTTTACCTTTCACTTTTTCCACAATCCCCAAATCACTCTCCCAAACCCTACCCTCAACCCATTTTCGAAATTTACATAAAGGAGGAGGAGAAATCTTCACAAAAGCTTGGTTTGTGAGATTTTTAGTGAGATTTGGAGTCCATAAGATGTATGGAACCCTCCTTGATGTTTTATTGGTGCTTGGTTTTGATTTGAGTTGGTTTTTGTTGTTTTGAAATGGGTTTGTTTTGGGTGGGTATGGTTTTGTTTTGGGTGTTGGATTTGTGGTAGTATTGTGATGTATGTTGAAGGTTTAGGGTGTTTTTATGTTGTGGGTTTGTTGATATATGAATTGGTGAAGATGGGGAAGAAAATATGGTGCAAAAATGGTGTTTTTCGAAGTGCAGGAAGCGGCGATCGATCGCACGCATACAGTACGCTCCAGTAGCGTTTGGCGATCGATCGCCACTTTTGGGCGATCAATCGGCGAGGCTGGCGATTGATCACGCCAAAAGTGGCGATCGATCGAGTGCAGAAAAATGCACACTCGGGCAGTGTGATCTCGCGATCGATCGGGGCCTTGCGGCGATCGATCGTGAGACACCAAAAAGGGTGTTTTTAGTTATTTTTGTGGGATTTTTTGTATTGGACTATTATTGGCTCCTAATATTGGTTTGTGTGAATGTGTAGAACCATCCCAGGTGGCGACACAACCAAGGAAGTGAAGTCATACCAACTCTTACTTTTGGAAAGGTACGTAAAGAGACGTACGGGCACCCAACGATACATGTATCTATTATACTCATTGATTATGCATTGTGGATGCGAGTATATATGGAATTGTGCATTGTGGATGCAAATACATGTTGAATTATGCATTATGATCTCATATGTATATGATGATTGTTTGGTGCACATCCCATGAGTCATGGTTAGATAGAGATGATTTTAATGCTTTGCCGCTGTCACTTGAAGCGATGATAGAATACTTGCCGCTGTCATATTGTAGCGAGGAAAGAATACTTGCCGCCAAATGTTGAAGCGAGGGTATTGCCGCATGTCGCATTTGCGCGAGGTTATTGAATGCCTCTAAATGTCGAAGCGAGGGGTATTAGTGCCGCTGTCATGACAAGCGAGGTGCATTAAAATACACTATTATAACAGACTAGGGATTGGTGATTGGTGATAATGAAATGGTGTTATGTCATGACATGTGTAGAACCATTAAATAATCTATTGATTATACTCATGAGTTATGGTACAGGGACAACCGAAAAGGGAGCGTTTAAAATGCATGGGAAAAACAGGAAGTGTTTTATTACGGTTTATGCATTTACGCCCTATATTCATATTGTGTTGAATATGGATTATTATATGCTCATGTTTTGGGGGTTGTCCTTGTAGGTACATTTTGGCATGATAAAGGGGCTAGGCCGGGTTGAGGCGGTGAGCTTGTGAAGAACGCTTTTGATAAGGAAGGACGTGATTATTTTGTATAGTGTCTACTCTAGGAGTAGTGCAAAGCTATAGTGAATAACATTCATTTGTTAGAGAATGTAATTAATCCATTTGAAAGTCCTTAACATGGCATGTAATCCTTAAGGCTCAAAGTCTCAACACGAACTTTTATACTCTGATAATGTATGTTAGCTCTAATTATGCCTTTAATCCGCACTTAAGGAACTAGTGTCCTTACATTAGTGGTATCAGAGCAGTGGCTAGAGAACCCAGGAACGAGTGAAGGGTAGCCTTAGCATGGTTGGCTAGGTGTTTACATTTGGGCATGTTTATGCATGTGGTGCATATTGGTGTATAAATTGTTATACTAACATGCTTATTATCATTCCTGTTATCTAACGGTATAGCATGTATATTGTTTTGGAATTGTTGTTAACCCTTGTGTTACAGCATGGCGGCTATGAACTTGGGAACCTCAATGAAGAGGTAGGTGATGTTGGAAGTGTTAATGCAAGTATTGGTCAGACAAATCCCTTACCTCCACCAGCTATGGGTGTGGAACCAGTGGTTCAGTTGTTACTACCCGGGGAGCTTAGTGTGACTCAACTCCTGACTTTCCACCCGCCCCGGTTTGAGGGGACAGAGACAGGGGAAGAGGCTGAGGAGTGGCTTGAGAGACTGGAACAGATATTTGTGTCCGCTCCTTGTGCTAGGACGGCATGGCTGAGGTTGGCGGAGTTCCAACTAGCAAAGAAACCTTCCATGTGGTGGAAGACTACGGTGATGGAATTGAGGGCTCAGGGTATGTTGATTGATTGGACTCTCTTCAGAACCCGGTTTCTGAACCGGTATTTTTCTGCTGCTGCAAGACAGATAAAGGAGGATGAGTTCACAAACTTGAAGCAAGGAGCTATGACTGTATCAGACTATGCCATGCACTACTCTTCTCTGTTGAGGTATGTCCCTCATATTGCCACAAACGGACATGCAAATATGAGGCACTTCTTGAAGGGGTTGCGGCCGGAACTGTTCAACCGGGTTATCACCAACAACCCCACTTCTTTCGCATATCAAAACTTCATAAGGATGGAGTATTAGATTCATTTGATTTTGAATCATATGAAACATGTGAATCTTGTTTAATGGGCAAGATGACTAAAGCTCCTTTCAAGGGACATGTTGAAAGGACGAATGCGTTATTGAGCTCATACATAGTGATGTATGTGGACTAATAAGCGCACAAGCTAGAGGTGGTTTTCATTACTTCGTTACATTTACTGATGACTTCAGTAGATATGGGTATGCGTACCTAATGAAACATAAACATGAAACCTTTGAAAAGTGCAAAGATTTCAAGAATGAAGTACAAAACCAACTTGGCAAAAGTATCAAAACCCTCCGATCAGATCGAGGAGGAGAATACCTAAGCCAAGAGTTTCATGACTATCTAAAGGAGTGTGGGATAGTCCCACAACTCACACCTCCGTATACTCCACAATGGAATGGTGTACCCGAAAGGAGGAATCAAACTTTGTTGGACATGGTTCGATCAATGATGAGTCATGCAGATCTTCCGACTTCCTTTTGGGGACATGCTTTAGAAACAACAATATTTATACTGAACCGTGTTCCATCTAAATCTGTAGAAAAGACATCATATGAGATATGAACTAAGAAGCGTCCTAGTATGCCTTTTATGAAGATTTGGGGTTGTGAGGCTTACGTGAGACGTCACGCCTCCAATAAACTTGGACTCAAATATGATAAGTGTTTATTTGTGGGGTATCCTAAGGAAACGAAAGGATACTATTTCTATTATCCCACCGAGAACAAAGTAGTTGTTGCTCGGACTGGTGTCTTTCTTGAAAGAGAATTTATTTCGAGAAGAACCAGTGGGAGACAAATAGAACTTAGTGAAGTTCAACCACAAGAAACCATTGAACATGATATTGAGATGGAAACAGAGCAGACACCACAAGCTGTAGTGGATGAAATGCCTGCTCAAGAGACACAAGCCCAGCGTAGGTCTGTAAGAGAACACCGTGAGCCACATAGATATGGATTTCTTGTGACTCAACAAGGTGACTTACTACTTATTGATGAGGATGAGCCGTCATCTTATCAAGAAGCTATAATGGGCCTTGATTCTGAGAAATGGCAAGAGGCCATGAAATCTGAGATGGAATCCATGTATGCAAACCAAGTATGGACTTTGGTTGACCCGCCTGAAGGGGTAAGACCCATATGGTGCAAATGGAGTTTCAAGAAAAAGACCGACATGGATGGTAATGTACAAACCTTTAAAGGTCGACTGGTAGCAAAAGGCTTCAAACAAATTCATGGTATTGACTATGATGAAACTTTTTCACCAGTTGCCATGGTTAAATCCATTAGGATCTTACTTGCAATAGCTGCATTTCATGATTATGAAATCTGGCAGATGGATGTCAAAACAGCTTTCCTTAATGGAAATCTGCTTGAGGATGTGTACATGACACATCCCGGGGTTTTGTCGATCCAAAGGATGCTGGAAAGATATGCAAGCTACAACGATCCATTTATGGAGTGAAGCAAGCTTCTCGGAGTTGGAATCTTCGTTTTGATGATGCAGTCAAAAAGTTTGGTTTCATCAAAAACGTAGATGAACCTTGTGTCTACAAGAAGGTCAGTGGGAGCATAATTATCTTCCTAATATTGTATGTAGATGACATACTTCTAATTGGGAATGATATCCCTGCCTTACAATCTGTAAAGATTTGGCTAGGGAATTGATTTTCTATGAAAGACTTGGGTGAAGCCACCTATGTATTAGGAATCAAGATCTATAGAGATAGATCAAGAAGATTACTTGGCCTAAGTCAAAGTACATACATAGACAAAGTGCTAAAACGGTTTAGCATGCAAGAATCAAAGAAAGGATTCGTGCCTATGACACATGGGATACATCTCTCGAAGGATCAGTGTCCTTCAACACCAGATGAGAGACAACACATGAGTAAGATTCCATATGCGTCAGCTATTGGATCTATCATGTATGCCATGATATGTACTCGTCCCGATGTCTCGTATGCCTTGAGCACGACGAGCAGATATCAAGTTGATCTAGGTGAATGTCACTGGATTGCTGTCAAGAATATTCTGAAGTACTTGAGAAGAACTAAGGATACATTCTTGATTTATGGAGGTGAGGAAGAGCTCAATGTAATAAGTTACACTGATGCAAGCTTCCAAACCGACAAAGTGGTGAGTCTCAAAGTATTGCCCGAGCCATACATAGACATAATGAATTGGAAACACGGCTTTGCGCTCCTTTAGGTTTGAAGAGGAAACAAGCTGTCTCAAACCATTATAGATGCTGGCAGCTGGAAGAGTTCAAAGCAAGAGACAGTAGCTGATTCTACAACTGAAGCTGAATACATTGCTGCCTCAGATGCAGCAAAGGAAGCTGTTTGGATCAAGAAGTTCATTTCTGAACTTGGGGTGATGCCTAGCATACTAGATCCGATTGAACTCTATTGTGACAACAATGGAGCCATCGCATTGGCAAAGGAATCTAGATCTCACCAAAGATCCAAGCACATACTTCGGCGCTTTCATTTCATTCGAGAAATCGTTGAAAGAGGAGATGTAAAAATATGCAAAGTATCAACTGATGATAATGTATCTGTCCCACTGACGAAGCCACTATCACAGCAGAAGCATGATCGTCATACTAGATCTCTAGGCATTAAGTATATGTCTGATTGGTCTTAGTGCAAGTGGGAGATTTGTTGGGATATGCCCTAAGACAACTCATTAGATGAATGTTTATGACATACAATGTATTATGGTTTTATTAATGGCAATTCATTATTATATATTATTCGAGCATCTGTGTAATATGAATTAATATATAAGTTAATGTCCTTAGAATAATATTGTATTGTTTTTAAAGATTGTCCCTAGTCAAGTATTATCATGAATCGGGATAATGATAATGTATTGAGATTAGTATGTTTTGATTGATGAATTGTTCATAGATATGAGATATCAAATCAACACATGTGTACATGTTAGAGAACGATGTACTGGACAGACCCACCATGAGAATGCTACATGGATAGTTATATGAACGTCATAAGCAATTCTCATAGTGATAATAATGTATGTAATCCTTACGACTTGAGATCACCAGAGAACCCAACATAAGGAGTCATGTATCTTGATATTGTCAAACGTTACCTGTAACATGGTAAACTATAAAGAAAATCATTGGATACACCAGGAATTATGTAGAGGGATGTTGAGTGATCAAGAAAGGGTTTGTCCCTCCTATATAACAGGAGAAGTGTTTTCGCCCTTGATCAAGTAAGACTAAAATGCATGGCCATTCTCGAATGAGTCGATACGTGATATCGAGCTTATTCATTTATTCTAGTTCTACTTGGGGATCAAGAAATAAAAGATTGAATATACGAGTATGACTATTCCATGACTCGTGTTCAATCTAAACACATTGGACAAAGGGATTAAGTTACATGGTTAATATTATCACAGTCCGTAGGTTATGTCGAGTCAATGACATTCTTGTAGTTTGGGTAGCCTTGATGTGTTGCTAGATACCTCTCATTGCTTGTGACATAAAATTAGATTTTATGTCACTGCCAATATTGCAAGATCCTATCGGGTCGCACAAAAGATTAAATCAATAAAGGGAGATAAAATTCATTGGATGAATTAATTAATTAAGAAGAGTCTTAATTACAAATATTAGATATATGGATTTAATTAATATATTGGGTATGGGCCAATAAGGCTTTTGGAAAGCCTTTTAATTAAATCTAATATATATTATATAATATGATAACAAGGTTAAGCAAGGGGTTAATCATATTAAAAAAAAACCTAATAGCCACCAAAGCTTGCTCTCCGTCGCCGCCTCTTGATCTCTACCTCACGCCGCCAACGCCGTGAATAGGGATTTGAACGGCTGTCGTTGATCGGTTTTGAACCGTGAGTTTAGTTTTGGTTTAAGAACGAGTCTAGCAACTTGTCCTTGAACACCCTTTTTGATTTGATCGTGTGGATACCATAGAGACGAAGGTGCAAATCATTGTTCGTGCCTCGTGGTCTTGCAACGAGGATTCTGCTACAAACACGCTACAAGGGTATGATTCTTATCAATCTCGATATGATTACTTTGTATAGGTCCATGGTAGGAATCCAAATTTTTATTTTCCGCTGCGTATTGCTTGATGGGATTCCTAAAAGTTTCGTTTCCCGAGGCACCTTTATGACCGTCCATTCCATCATTTTTGGACGGTGAGGATCAAATGACTGTTCACATGGCCCCATCTTTAAATACCCATTATTTCTCCTCATTTAATTTTGCTTCCGAGCTAGCATCAGACGATCGAACAACTTGCCTCAGTAATCTTCAACTCTAAACATGGCTTCTTCTTCAGCCGATTCTTCACTACAGGCTATAGATATGTCCAATGAGGAAGATGTTATTAGCCCCTCTCCTCAACCCTCTTCTTCTTTTGATAGTGAAAAAACTCTAAGCCCTTCTGCTGCATCAGCTGCTCGTATACAAGAGCAGAGACTTGCTACAGAGCGAGATTTAGTGAAAGCCCGTGTTCCCTGGTTCGAGATCTTTGAATCTGAGGTCAAATTGACTCAGGATCTGAGTAACATTCGAAATTTTAATTGTTTACTCTTGGGATCGGGATGTTTGGTCCACATTTAAACTTAAAACATCGTTGTTGTTTTACGGGGGGAAAGTAGCCAAGTGAATAATTTTATTCATGATTGAAAAGAAATACAAGAAAAAGTAAAAACTCTACTCTACGGGTGAAATATCTCTTCAGGGAGGCTTTCTAAGGCAGCCCCCACATCGAGGAAATCTTTTGAAGCTCCTTCGGGAGGGTTGCCTTGAGCTTCAAATTGGCTGACACATGCTCGTCCCCACTTACCCCTAAGGGGTACTTTCCTTTTTACATAGACCAACTCCGAAGAGGCCTCCGCTTTCCTATCCCTCCTTTCTTTATAGAAGTAGCCTCCAACTTTTCTGTTTCTCTTAGTCAACTGTTTCCCAATAGTTATCGGTTATTGGCTGGCTTCTTCATAGTTCTTTCTTTCCTGGGTTTTACCCCTACTCCCGAACTTTTCCATTGCTTTTTTCAATTAAACAAGAAAGAGATTGGGCTCTTCTTCTCGGACAGGGGTTGGTTTCCTCAAAAAATACCCCTCCTCTATAAAAAAAACTAGAAGAACTCCTACTTTTTTGCCCGTCCACTCCAACCCTGGGATTGCCCCATGGAGTGGAGGGAAAATCTCCCGAGGGGCAAGTCAATCAAGGGTCACCTTGAGGAGGAACCGTATTTGTCGGTTCGTCGTGCACTTGGCGATCAGTGTTTTAACTTAATGGAGCTGAATGAAGCTGATTGACGACGGACTGCTATACTTGTTCCAGCTGAGGGGTGCATCCTTGAAAATGCCCCTCGGTGAGTGCTTCTAAGCAGTCTCACTCGTTTTACTTTTGACTTGTTATACTCAGACTAATATTTCTCTGGTCTTTTCAGAAACGAAGATGATGAAAGCAAGGATGGTTGAGAAGTTAAAGGAAAAGCGCCAGAAAGGCCAGACTTCTGCAGCTGTTACTGCTCCGGCCCCTCCCCCTTCCGTTGAGATTGTGACTCCTCCTGAGGAGAGGGCTTCTCCCAAGGGGACTCAAGCTCTTCAGTGCCGAAAGAGAGCTACTCCCGAGGGTCCAAGTTCTTCCCCCAAAGCCCCCCCCCTTAAGAAAACTTCTTCTTCCATCATCCCTTCTGAACCTCGAGCCTCCTCCCAACCTGCTCTTGGTAGTTCTCGGCCTCCCTCGAGATATCACATCCCTTCTTGGACGTATTCTCTCAGTGTCCCCTTATTGAAGAAACCCGACCCCAAAGCCTCCCAATCCATTCTGTTCTACACCCCCAACTCAGCCGACCATAAGTATCTCGGGGAATTGGCCTTCAGCAACTTGGTGAACGACTTCTCCATCTCCTTTAACCAGGTAGATATTTTTACCAATTAATCTTCCCCGCCTGTCTCTTTTGGTATATTCATTCATCATTTTTATTTTTATATGCTCTGATACAGGCCCACATGATGGCGAGTGAACTTCTCACCCATTTTCACTCAGTACGATCAGCTGATGGCCATAACCAGAAGAGCATCAGGCAGCTGGAAAGTATGGGTGAGGACCTGAAGAAGTTGGTGAGTCTTCTGGAAGAGCGGCACTTGGTCCTGGTGTCAGCTCGGAATAAAGCGGAGAAAGCCTTACAGAAGAGCGGACAAAATTTGCCGATCTGGAAAGTGCTAACTCTACTTTATCGGAGCAGCACAAATCCATGACCGAGCAATATCAATCTGTCTCTGAGCAACTTGCTCAAGAGAAATCTTCAACTGCTACTCGAATGGAAGAATTCTGGCTCACCAAGAAGGCTGAATTTTTGAAGTCTCCGGAGTATGGCAACATGGTGGCGGACCGTGCTTTTAAGTTTTTTGATCATGGATTTGAAGCATGTGTCAGCCAATTTGAAGCTCAAGGCAACCCTCCCGAAGGAGCTTCAAAAGATTTCCTCGATGTGGGGGCTGCCTTAGAAAGCCTCCCTGAAGAGATATTTCACCCGTAGAGTAGAGTTTTTACTTTTTCTTGTATTTCTTTTCAATCATGAATAAAATTATTCACTTGGCTACTTTCCCCCCGTAAAACAACAACGATGTTTTAAGTTTAAATGTGGACCAAACATCCCGATCCCAAGAGTAAACAATTAAAATTTCGAACAAGCTCGCAACCCCGAGCACAACCACTTAGGTAGTTTTAAGTTTAAACGTGGACCAAACATCCCGATCCCACGAGTAAACAATTAAAATTCCAAACAAGCTCAAAACCCCGAGCACAACCACTTAGGCAGTTTTAAGTTTAAACGTGGACCAAACTTCCAGATCCCACTAGTAAACAATTAAAATTCCGAACAAACTCGCAACCCCGAGCACAACCACTTAGGCAATTTTAAGTTTAAACGTGGACCAAACATCCCAATCCCACGAGTAAACAATTAAAATTCTAAACAAGCTCGCAACCCCGAGCACAACCACTTAGGCAATTTTAAGTTTAAACGTGGACCAAACATCCCTATCCCACGAGTAAACAATTAAAATTCCGAACAAGCTCGCAACCCCGAGCACAACCACTTAGGCAATTTTAAGTTTAAACGTGGACCAAACATCCCTATCCCATGAGTAAACAATTAAAATTCCGAACAAGCTCTCAACCCCGAGCACAACCACTTAGGCAATTTTAAGTTTAAACGTGGACCAAATATCCCGATCCCACGAGTAAACAATTAAAATTCCGAACAAGCTCGTAACCCCGAGCACAACCACTTGGCAATTTTAAGTTTAAACGTGTACCAAACATCCCGATCCCACGAGTAAACAATTAAAATTTCGAACAAGCTCGCAACCCCGAGAACAACCACTTAGGCAATTTTAAGTTTAAACGTGGACCAAACATCCCGATCCCACGAGGTAACAATTAAAATTCCGAACATGCTCGCAACCCCGAGCACAACCACTTAGGCAATTTTAAGTTTAAACGTGGACCAAACATCCCGATCCCACGAGCAAACAATTAAAATTCCGAACAAGCTCGCAACCCCGAGCACAACCATTAGTCAATTTTAAGTTTAAACGTGGACCAAACATCCCGATCCTTCGAGTAAACATTTAAAATTCCGAACAAGCTCGCAACCCCGAGCACAACCACTTAGGCAATTTTAAGTTTAAACGTGGACCAAACATCCCGATCCCACGAGTAAACAATTAAAATTCCGAACAAGCTCGCAACCCGGAGCACAACCACTTAGGCAATTTTAAGTTTAAACGTGGACCAAACATCCCGATCCCACGAGTAAACAATTAAAATTCCGTTCAAGCTCGCAACCCCGAGCACAACCACTTAGGCAATTTTAAGTTTAAACGTGGACCAAACATCCCGATCCCACGAGTAAACAATTAAAATTCCGAACAAGCTCGCAACCCCGAGCACAATCACTTAGGCAATTTTTAAGTTTAAAAGTAGACCAAACATCCCGATCCCACGAGTAAACAATTAAAATTCCGAACAAGCTCGCAACCCCGAGCACAACCACTTATGCAATTTTAAGTTTAAACGTGGACCGAACATCCCGATCCCACGAGTAAACAATTAAAATTCCGAACAAGCTCGCAACCCCGAGCACAACCACTTAGGCAATTTTATGTTTAAACGTGGACCAAACATCCCGATTCCACGAGTAAACAATTAAAATTCCGAACAAACTCAATGAATCAAATAATTTCATTTTATTGCTACTAAATTCATAATCAAAATAACAAGGGAAGATTACACAAAATACTTCTTCAAGTTATGAAAGTTCCAAGGTCTTACCAACTCCCGGCCTTCATGATCTTCCAGTCTGTAAGATCCTCTTCCGATCACTTCCTTGATTCTATAAGGGCCTTCCCACTTGGGTGCTAGTTTCTTTACCTCACCAGCAGGATTTGTTCTTCGCAATACCAAATCCCCGACTTGAAATGTTCTTGGGCGAACCCTTCGGTTATAGGCATTGGTGATCCTTACTTTATATAGCTCTGTTCTTGCTACAGCTCGCTCTCTTAGCTGATCAATCTCATCTAACTCCAGCTTCCTTATACTTTCGTTCTGCTCTGGATCATAACATTGTACTCCGAGAGGCTCGACTCCAATTTCTGCTGGACTGAGGGCCTCCGAACCATATACTAGGCTATATGGAGTTTCCCTTGTAGATACCCGAGGAGTTGTTCGATAGGCCCACAAGACACCAGGTAGTTCGTTTACCCATTCTCCTCGGGCACCTTCCAGCTCTGTCTTAATCCCATGTAACAGATACGATTAAGAACTTCGACTTGCCCATTTGATTGCGAGTAGGCCACCGACGTGAATACTTGCCTGCTTTTCATATCTTCGCACCACTCCTGCACTTTCTTCCCCTGAAACTGCCTTCCATTGTCGGAAATTATTCTCCTCGGTATTCCGAATCGACACACTATGCTTCTCCATAGGAATCTAATGATTTCCTCTTCAGTTATCTTTGCTAAAGGCTCAGCTTCCACCCATTTTTTGAAATATTCAACTGCTACTAGAAGAAATTTCCTTTGTCCCGCGGCAAGAGGAAATGGTCCGACGATGTCCATCCCCCAGTGATCGAAGGGACAAGAAATAATACTGTTATCTAAGACCTATGCAGGCACATGAGATAAATTTAGATGTCTCTGGCAATTGTTGCACTTTTTAACAATTTCTTCGGCATTCTCTTTCATGCTGGGCCAATATTATCCAGCTCGAAGAGCCTTCTGATATAACATGTTGCTTCCCAGATGATTTTCACAACAGCCTTCGTGAATCTCTTTAGCAAATGCTCTCCTTCTTGTATTGATGTGCATTGCAAGAAGGGAGTTGAAAATCCTTTTTTGAATAGTTTGCCTTCTACTAACATAAAACGCCTAGCTTCTTTTAGATCAGATGGCAACACCTTGTTTTTCAAGAATTTAATGATATGCTCTCGTCAATCAGATATAATACAAGGCTCCAAATTCATTATGCTATTGATAGCTATGTGCGAGACTAAAAGGTCTTGTACCAGTACTTTCCTGTTCTTCCACTCGTGAATGGAACTAGCCAACTTTGCAAGTGCATCGTCTTGGTTATTATCTTCTCTTGGTATCTGCTTCAATTCCGCCTCTTGGAACTGAGTCATTAATGTTTGGGCATTCTCCACATATTTTTTCAACTTTTCTTTGTTTACCTTGTATACCCCATTTACTTGCTGAACAACCAGCATTGAATCCATGAACACTTTTACTTTCCGAGCTCCGGCGTCTAATGGTACCCGTAAGCCTGAGAGGAGAGCTTCGAATTCGGCTTCATTGTTTGAGGAATGAAAACCGAACTGGATAGCTACGGCAATTTCCTCTCCTTCTGGACTAATGAGTATAACTCCTGCACCGCTTCCTATTTGAGTAGATGATCCATCTACAAACAAGCTCCAATCTTTTTCTTCATGAGTATGAGTCACCTCTACCAAGAAATCTGACAAAGCCTGAGCTTTGATGGTAGTTTGAGGCTGATAAGAAATATCGAACTCACTCAATTCCGTGGCCCATTTCACCATCCACCCTGAAATTTCTGCCTTTGACAGGAGCCTTCCCAAGGAAGTACTCGTCACCACCATGATAGGATGAGATAAGAAATACGGCCGAAGCCTTCTCGCAGTGATAACTAGAGCAAGTGCTAATTTTTCAATTTCAGGAATCTTTGTTCGGCCCCTTGCAAAGCTCGGCTGACATAGTATACCGGCTGTTGCTGCCCTAACCTCTCTTGAATTAACATAGAGCTGATCACTTCTTCGGTTACTGACAAATAGACGAGGAGTGTTTCATTGTGCTCAGGTTTATTCATCAATGGTAATTGAGCTAGATATTCTTTCATGTCCTCAAAAGCTTTCTGACATTGATCATCCCACTCGAATCGCACCCCTTGCCGTAACGCTTTAAAGAAGGGCAAACTCTTATCAGCGGATCGCGATATGAATCGACTAAGTGCCGCTATTCTCCCTGCTAACCTTTGTACCTCGTTCAATGTCCGAGGAGGGTTCATTTCCTGGATTGCTCGGATCTTCTCAGGGTTGGCTTCCACGCCTCTCTCTGTTACCATCTACCCCAAGAATTTTCCACTATGAATTCCGAAAGTGCATTTGGCGGGATTTAATTTCATGCCAAATCTTCTCAAAGTGGCGAAGACCTCCTCCATATCTTCGATCAGATTTTGGGTCTTCTTGCTTTTGATCAAGACATCATCCACATAAACCTCCACATTCCGCCCTATCTGATCTTTGAATATCTTATCCATCAATGTCTGATAAGTGGCCCCAGCATTTTTCAACCCAAAGGGCTTTACCACATAGCAGAAAGTTCCTCCTGCTATGACAAAGCTAACCTTGGACTGATCTTCTTGTGCTAAGGGGATTTGATGATATCCCTGATAAGCATCCATAAGACACAACAGCTCGTGTCCCGCAGTAGAATCCACTAATTGATCTATCCTCGGCAATGGATAACAATCTTTGGGACACGCTTTGTTAACGTCCCGGAAATCTACACACATCCACCACTTGTCTCCTGCTTTAGGTACTAGAACCACATTTGAGAGCCATGTAGGAAAACTAATCTCCCGTATATGGCCGGTGTTCAGCAACTCCTCTACTTGTTTAGCGATGACGGCATCCTTCTCGGGCCCAAAATGCCTTCTCTTTTGCTTAATTGCCCGAACACTCGGGTCCACATTGAGATGATGCTCAGCAATCTCGGGTTTTACTCCAATTAAATAAGAAGTACTCCAAGCAAACACATCCACATTATGAATCAAACATTCAATCACCCTTTTCCTTAATTCTGGATCCAATTTGGATCCTACGCGGGTAGTTTTAGCAGGGTGACCTAGCTCGATGCTAAATTCCTCCTCGGGAACTATCCGCTCCTCAGCCTCCAGCTGTCCATGTTTCCTCTTATTGTTTCCTCGTTCCCCTTCTTCTCCGTTATTCCCCTTCTCTTGCTTTAGTTCTTGTACATAACATTTTCTCGATGAACTCTGACTCCCCCTTACTTGTCCAACCTCCCCTCCTACTGGAAATTTTATCTTCAAGTGGTTAGTAGAAGCAGCTGCTTCAAAGGCCGCTAACGCCGGACGACCCAATATTATATTGTAAGAGGAAGGTGCATCCACTATGAGGAAGGTGATCATCTTCGTTTTTATCTTTGATTCTTCACCTAGGGTAACGGGTAAGGACACTTGTCCTATTGGACTTATGACCTCTCCGGTAAACCCATGTAAAGAAGTATTCACTTTCTGTACAGCTATACTTCCCAATTCCATCTGTTTCAAAGTATTAAGGAAGAGCACATCTGCCGAGCTGCCTCTATCCACGAAGATTCTTTGTACATTTTAATTGGCTACCGTGGCAGAAATAACCAATGCATCCTCGTGGGGAAAATAAATCCCTGTAAGTCTGCATGCCCGAAAGCTATAGAAGGACTTTCGTGTGTACGACTTGGATCAATGGATAGTACTTCGAGTCTTCGAGCATAGCTTTTCCTTGTTCGGTTTGAATCTCCACATGATATTCCTCCCGCAATCATATGTATAGTTCCTCGGTTAGGAACATTGCTCAGGGTCCTTTCTCCGGGGACTTGATTTCCTCCCTCCAATCTTTCCCCCTGCACTGCCCAAGGAACTGGCTGAAGTGCTCCTCTCCAAGGATTAGCATTATTCCGAGGAAAAGGGACATTGCTCCTCAGGTCACGGTCACCTCCTTTCCTTATACCCATTCTTCCTCCCTGGATGTTCCCTCCTCGAGTGCTTCCTCCTCGGAATAATCCTCTTCCGTAAGGTCCTCCCCGACCTCTCTTCGGCATAGTTTGATTGATGGCTACCTCCCGATGAGATCTCATCGGAAGGTATTGATAAAAATTCCTCTTAGGCTGCTCCATTGGCATATCTTTCCTACTAACTTCACCACCATTTTTTACTTCTTTCTTCTGTTTCATCCTCTGCGCTTCCTCTAAATTAACGTATTTAGAGGCACGTCCCAGCATCTCATCATAATCTGACGGTGGCTTCTTTGCCAATGATATGAACACGTACCCCTCCCTCAGCCCTTGAGTGAAAGCGCTAGCTAAGTATTTCGGACGTTACATGTGGAACATCAAGGAATCTTTTTAAAAAATCCCGTAGGGACTCTTTCTCCATTTGCCTGAGACCGAACAGACTCAAGGCTGTTCTCTTGCAACTCCTACTGCTCGCGAATTGATGAAGGAACGACGATCTGAATTTAGGAACGGAATCTACTATTCCTGATGGTAATTGATTGAACCATGATTGAGCAGCGCCAACAAGGGTAGACAAGAACACTCTACATTTCACTCCATCTGTCAGCTGATGAAGGAGTGAAGCGTTTTCAAACCGAGACAATATTCCTCTGGATCCGTGCTGCCATCATAATTCCCCACATTTAAAGTTCTAAAATTAAGGGGCAGGGGATCATCAATGACTTGAGGAGCGAATGGGGTGCTCCTCCTTGCCGAGTAAATACGTCCTTCCATTTTATTGCACATTTTTTGTAACTCCTCCTTTAAATCCTCCATTGGTGATGCAAAGTCTTGTCTATTTCATCACCTGAATGATTGGGAAGATCTTTCAACTCTCTAACCTCCTCCTCCGACTTCCTTATAGAGGCTGAGTCTTCCTCTTCTTCCCTAGTTTCTTCCTTACAGGGGGGTCATAAACTGCCTCATAACCTCTCCGATAGTTTTAGCAATCACCTCCGTTAAATGTTCCATGGGTATTCCTCCGGTAGGAAATGCCCGTGAAACATCCTGAGATGACCCAGCCTCCCCTGCTCCTTCTGGTTCTGGGCATGAACGCGCGGGGGGGGTGGGGGGTGGGGGTGGGGGGGGGGGGGGGGGGGGAATTGGTTTATCCCTCCCCGAAATTGGCTCTCGTCCCTTGCTTCTAACCATCTTGCCCTGGATTCTTAATGAAATATCCTTGCTTCAACGTCTTTACTCCTTTGTTCCCACAGACTGCGCCAATGATGTGAACCGATATTTTAGGTATTTGGTATAATGAAGTGTTAACGAAAAATAAAGATGAACACACAAAGATTTTTACCTGGAAAACCCACAAATTGAGAGAAAAACCACAGGACCTAGTCCAGTATAAATTTTACTATCACATTTTTTGTTGATTACAGGATTCCTGGGACACAACTTACAATCGTCAAATGACTTATAGAAATATCCCAGAAAAATAATAAAAATGAACGAACAGAAGTGAATATGCTCTCTTTGGAGTCTTTTTGCATAGAAAACTTCAACCCCTTACAGTGAGACCTTCCGCGGGTATTTATAGGGCTGTTCCCAGTAACTAATTTGCGGGAGATCCGAAACACGATGTCCTCTGATCGTGGCTTAACTGGTGCCAAACGTGCCCGAGAAATCCGCACCCCATTACTACACGTTTATTCACGCCGGTTGATTTGTTGGTTATCCCGGGTCTTCCGCTAGTCTTTGACCAGAAGACCGAGGAGGGTTTAGCATCTGTTTGGTAAAACCCTGCTCTGTGCTATCTGTTCGGTGCCCTCCTGTTCGGTAAATGACTTGTTCGGTTCTTGGGGGGATTTTACCCGAGGAAGCCAATATGTCATATGACATTAATATAGTAAAAATTTAATGAAATTCAAAGACTTAAGGGCTAAGTTGCAAAATGACAAGTCTTTATCATCCAACCCCTACACACACATACCACACACTCTAAATCTCTTCACACACAGCACACACTAAAATCCCAAAATCTCATCGTCCCCTCCTTCACTATCTCTTCTAAGCTTAAGGAGAAATCTCAATTCTTACCAAGTATCAAGTAATTTAAAGAGTACTTTGGTAAGCTTAACTTGTATTTTAGTTTTATTTTGTTTGAAGTTGAGTAGAATAATGTAGTGTGTAGAAGATTTGAATGTCAACTATGGTACCGAATGGGGATGAACTTTCATGATGTTAGTTGGGTATAACTTGTATTAAGTTGAATGGTAAATGTGGTATTAATGAGTTCTTGCAATGGATGAGATTGTTGTGTGTTGGAGTTGAATTTTTGAGTTTAGCATCGTCCGGTCGATCGGTAACAGTCCACCGATCGATCGGTAAAATGCCTAATGAAGGATGAAATTTTAGGAAGCTATCGATCGGTCGATGTTATCTAGAGATCGATTAGTAGAGGTCTAGCGATTGATCGAGAGTCAATTACCGGTCGATCGGTAAAGTGCATATAGTAAAATGGAATTTTTATGTTTTACCGATCGATCGGTAGGAAGAATACCGATCGATTGATAGAGAAGAAATCTTGAAAAATTATTTTGTGTTGCGATGTGAATGAATTCCTTGTGCAAGGATTTTAAGTAATATTTTATTATAAATTGATGCTATATCTTGATCATGGGCTCGTGATTTAGTGGGAGGCTAATTATGTGCATAAATGTTAATATGATAACTAAATATACATAGACTGGTCTAGTCTAAGGACACAGAAGAAAGCAATTTACCACTAACTCGGAGGACATGGTATGTAATTACGTACGAGTAATGGATGTATATTAGGTCTATGTTTATTAATTGGGCGAAGTTAATCCTTGTTAATTGTCGAACTATTAGAATGTCACGAGTTGACATAGAACATCACGTTTACGTAGAACTATCAGAATATCATGAGTTGACATGGAACGAGATGGGTTTCATGAGTTGACATGGAACGACATGGGTTTACGTAGAACTCACAGGTTGACATGGAACATCACGGGTTGACGTAGAACTATTGGAATGTCAGGGGTTGCATGGAACGTCGCGAGTTGACGTAGAACTATTGAAATATCGCAGATTGACATTGAACATCATGGGTTGACATGGAATCATTGGAACGCCAGGAGTTGACATGGAACATCACGGGTTGACTTAGAATTATTGGAATGTCACTGGATGACATGGAATGTCACAAATTGACGTGGGAATTTATGTATCGATTGCTAAGGAAATGATTTAAGAATAATGTATTAATATCATATTGTTATTGTGGATTGTGGAATTGTGAGAGCAGGTACAATGCAGGAAAGATTATACTGATTCACGGAGTACTCTTTATTGATTTTCAATGACTCTCTTCTATTGTGATTTCTATATATATTGATATGATTATATTTATTGTGCGGAATATGCTCACTATGTGTGGGGGTTGTTTCTATTGAAACAAGTAAAACAGGTAATACGTTGTTCCGGGAAACAAGTTTGAGTCTCATTGGGTAGCATTGAGTAGGCATTGAACCAGTATTGGTAGATGAGAAACGTGATTTATGCAAGTAGAGTTATACTCAATTAATTATGGCTCGTCTGTGGGCATTCTGATGCATGTATATAACCTGTATATATGTTTCGAAGTTTCCCCTTTCTTTAATTGATTTAGATGCATAATATTCTGAGGAGAATATGTGATATAGATTGAGTATGTTGATATGATGTGTACCTTGCCCGGATACTAGCTAGGTATATATTAAAAATAATGTATTGGAGGATTGATCATGGATTTTAGTCCTTGGTTGAGGAGACGTAGTAATGATTCATTGATATTTTAAATTATTACCCGGATGTTCAATTTATGGGGAGACTCCGTCAAAATTTTTATAAAATTTACATCATATAATGTGAACTATGTAAAGAGATTGTTTAATGAATGAATTTTTACATACACATATGATGTCATAAATGCACTGTTGTCGTCATTGAGACGTTGGGGACTTACATTAATAATATCATAGCAATGGTTAGTTATCTGGACTGATTAAGGACCTAGGGTGTTGAGAGAATTGAATAGAACATGTTTTACACATGATGATTTCGATTTTGTGTTTATGTGGCAAGACATTTATTCACTTATGTACATGATATGATATGCGGTGAGGGGATTGCTAACAATTATGGTTGCATGAAAGATTGATAAGTGTCATTTTTGCACTTATATTTGTATATATTTCTTGCCATTTTTATAGTGATTCTTGGACAATTTTACGTTTTTGGTTGTGTTTTTGTATATTTCAAGAAATCCAGCTAAAGTGCAAGAGGTGGCTGAAAAACCCCATTTTGTGGACTGAAAGGTGGTAACTGGGACAAAACTAGCCAAGACATTGGAAAGAAGGTAAAAAAGAGTTGAGTGGATGAAATTGAAGCAGACGATCGATCTCCAGGTTGAAGAACTCGATCGCTGCAAGGCAGTGATGTAAGGAAAATTTTATACAAGAAGGCGATTGATCGCCGTCATGAAGAAATCGATCGCATCGGGGCAGAAGGCTGAGGCGCTCGATCGCCAATAGAGAGAAAAGTCGAAGAGATCGATCCATGGACATAGCAATCGATCGCCAACAGAGTCCTGCGGGAGAGAACTTCCTTTTTTAAGTTATGGGCTATTTTTGGTCCCAGATTTGAATGGGCTTGGTTCCTCATAATAAAAGGGAGTTTTTGCAGCAAAGAGGGAACTTTTACATCAGATATTACCTTAAACTTGGGAGAAGCCACCACATAATGGAGATTAAAAGCAACGCGGCTAAAGACAGAATATCGGATCAACGCAAGAGTCAACGCCTAGCGATTTTCTGTATTTCTAAACTTTGTTTTGGTTTAATTTTCAAGTTTCAATATTTATTGTGTTATTTAATATGATAAAACATTGTTCTTGATTTATAATGCTAGGCTAAGTTGTTTATTGAGATTATGAGATCTTTTGTATGAACCCCCAATTTTAATTCTAGTTTTTGATCAAGTTTTGTGCGCCGTTGCCGGGAATTAGTTTAAGTAATATCATAAGAGATTGGTTGACTATAATTTAGCCATTCCTTTTTATTACTACTTTTGTCACGATTTATACTATTTCACTACTGTTGTTTCTTCTTCTTCTTCTTCTTTTTTTTTTTTTTTTTTTGCAGGTAGTTGTCTTCGTGGTGCATGCTACGGAGTGACAATCATATACTAGAGCCACTCGACTTAGAGATTGAACGAACTTGTCGTAGACTTCAAAGAGAAGCTCGAGCGGTGGTTGAGAACAATCGAGGAGGGAATGGTGAACGTGAACGACACAAAGAAGAAGTGCCAATTACACGATCCATGATGGACTATGCACAACAAACTTTTCAAGGCACTATGTCTAGCATCACTAGACCGAGGATTCAGACTAATAACTTCGAGATCAAGCCTACAATAATTCAAATGATTCAACACTCGGTGCAATTTGGAGGATCGCCTACTGATGATCCTAATGCTCATATCTCCAACTTCTTGGAGATCTGCGATATTTCAAGCACAATGGTGTCACTGACGACGCCATCAGGTTACGACTTTTCCTTTTTATTTAAATGATAAAGCTAAGAGCTTGTTGAATTCATTGCTTGAAGGATCAATTACTACTTGGAAGGAGATGACTCAAGCCTTCATATCAAAGTACTTTCCCCCATCTAAGACAGCTAAGATGTGCAATGATATCACCACGTTCAAGCAAAATGATCTGGAGACACTAACTTTGAAATCCGATGGTGTTTTTTGTAGCAGTGCAAGGGGGTGGTTTACTTTTGGGCATGCTTAGTTTGCTTTGCTCTTATTCTTCGGACACATTTGGCATATCTCGGTAACAAAAAATAGAGGGGGCTGTATTGGCGGTATGAAGCTTGGGAGTGCTTCAAGGATTTACTTCGAAGATGACCACATCATGGCCTTCATATTTGGCTTCAGGTACAAACATTTATAATGGTTTATTTTCTGCTAATAGATCCATGGTTGATGCAGCAGCATGAGGTACATTATGAGAAAGACTCGAGGAAGCCTACGCACTTTTGGAGGAGATGGCTTCTAATAGTTACCAGTGGCAGTCTGAGAGGAATGTGCCCGACAGACCGATTGGGATCTATCAAGTTGATGAGGTGACATCAATAGCCGCTCAGTTGGAGGCTTTGAACAAGAATTTGGATAGCTTGAGCATGACAGCGATGCAACCTCAAGTGATCATATGTGATTTATGTAAGGACCCCACCCCCTTAACCCGCTAATAGTGCATTATTAACAAATAATGGTATACCTTTATCAATTAAAGAATTCTTGTACATGCTTCCATGACCTTAACATGTCATCTATAAAATTTTTGGCATTATCTCTTAATGTACAATTCTCAATACCGCTCAACTGGCATAAGTATACACCTCATAATACACGAACATGTTCTCAATTCATTATGCAATTCTCCTTAACTAATTCCATGCAAATCATAAATGAAAAGTGAAACCTCAAAACTTTTATACAATCCATATACACATATAATGATGCTTACATTCGAGCATTGAATAAATAATGTTTATCTACTGTATAAACATACTACCCAATACCAACAATGGTACCTCAGCCCTGGGAGCATTTTCAATCAACAACTCGAACTCAACTCCAGAGCCAATGCTGTACATGTTCTACCTGTCCCAACAGAAACAGTCCCACACAAGGTGAGCATATCAATCACACAATCTCAATAACATCAATCTCATGATTAATAATTTACAGAATATAAAATTGTAATTTAAAAGATACTTCTTGTACAATATCATCATCATATGGGATCTCCCATGTTGTTCTTGTTCTCACAATAACCAAAACCATCAAACTCCCAAAATCAATTAAGCATTACATTGATTAACTAAACTCATTCTCAAAATGCCAATTTCATAATCAAATATAGTTAAATCATTACACTAATGATTTACTAAAATCACATACATCTCAATTAATGATTTCTCAGTTTCACCACATCGTGTCCCATCGCTCGCAACAGCGGCAACATTCTAACCCCTCGCACGCTCAACAACGGTGATATCATAACCAATGCTCGCTCAACAGCGACCGCATTACGCTCATTGCTCGCTCCATAGCGGCATCACATAATTCTCAATGCATATCATAATGATTGCAATAACAATATATTCTTCATACACGTGACAATAATATATCTAACTACGCTCATACGTTACACGTACCTTAAAGTCGTCAACCGGATTAAGTCACTTTCGACAACCGGAGGCTTGTGAATTATATGTAACGAATATCAATTCAATGATAATTACTCAACAAAAGATAACAAATCAACAACATTATTATCTATTCTAAGCATGGCCCACCACAAGCCAAACATCTTTGTTCATTCGAATTATCATCTAACTCAAGTATTTATCATCTTTTCAATTCTAAGATTTCATATTTAGAATGTTAATTCATTGTTCAAGATTGATATCAAATTATCATTCTCTCTGACCAGATGTCTGAGTAGACTCTACATGAATTCAACAATAAGATAGACATTCATTAATAAGGCATTTAATCATTAAACACCATTACAATAGCATAGCCATTATGCTCAATATAAAAATCTCAAATCCAAGAATTAATCATCAATGTACCAATACAAGCTCCTAAAAGTTTAAGGAGAAGTTTTTTTTTAATGTTCAACCTTACCGATGGATCGGTAACCCCTATCTATCGGTAAAACCCAGATTTTCAATTTTGGCTACGGCACTAGTCAATCGATAACTCCTATCGATTGATCGGTAGAACCCTGAACTTGAAAATCACCATTTTCAACACCTCAAATCCTTCCCCAAACTCATACCAACAATTTCCAACAACCATAACACTTCATAAACTCCATTAAAACCCATAAAAACACTAAAAACAATAATTTAACAATTTCTCCAAAAAAAACCCAAAACTTAACCCAAATCAAACTATAACCAAACTTCACAAAAATACAACCAAAACGAAGATAAAAGCGAGGGGAAGAACATTACCCAATTATCTTTGAGATATCTCGCTTCGAAAGCGAGCCTCCATCGATTCTTCCATGGGAGAAGAAAGGGAAAGGAAAACGGGAAAAGGGAGGGGAAAGCGTGGGTAAGGCCCCGTTATTAATTAATCCGGATTAACGATAATTATACAATACCTAGAAAATTAATTAGTTAAGAATTTGGATAATTTATTTGGAGTTGAAGGAAATAATAAGTTAGTGGAATTTTGAGAAAAAATCGGATGATTAAAATATAGATCACGAATTATTGTGTTCCGAATTACATCATATATATATAGATATATTGGACACAAACAACTAACTAAACAATAAACAATATATTACCTATATAAAACAAAATAATTGGTGCAATAGATCACAATCACACAATCCAAAAATCCTCCATGTACATTGAAACCATCGATTTTTGCCCAATTTTTTCATTCCATAGTTTTCTTCCATTTTCTCTCCAAGATTTTGAAAACCCCACTTTCAAATCTTCTACAATCTTGATTAAAAACCACATGCAAGCAAGGATTTGGGAAGCAAACAACATGTGGATTTCGAAATTTAGGAAGCAAGAGACAATAAATGGAAGTGTGCAGCAGAAACATCAAGTTTAGGTGGAAATTCGCGAGTGCCAGATGTTTCTAGTTGGTTTTTATGCTTCAAATCTTGAATATACTTGAAGGTATGCTTCTATTCTTCGATTTGATAGGCTGGAGCCAAGTTATAGAATGCAATTACCTCGAATTTTAGTTTGAATCTCAGTGTCAAATGCAATCTGTTCTGAAGCAGGTATCTGTTCTGAAGCAGGTACATGCAGTGACTTGCTCGAATTTCTGCGATTTGTGTATTAAGATGTTTGGTCAAAATAAAGGCTGTAGATCTAGCAGTTAGCTTTAATATGCCACAAAATTCATCCAATTTGGAATTAAGATGAAAACGTTATGGTCATTTTACCGAATTGTGTACAATCTGAAAATTTAATGCATACGGGTGCACATGTAGTGCGTTCTTCGAATTTCTGGGAACATTTGTGCGTAATTTGGGATTATGATCTGAATAAGAGTTGTAGTGTTAGGTGTTATCTTGCATTTGGAACTGGCCTCACTCAATTTGGAGTTAGGATGAAAAAGTTATGCTAATTTTACCAAAATATATGCAATCTAGAAATTCAAATCACGCGAGTTTTTATGCAGTGTGTTCATGGTAAATCTGGGCAAAATATGCTACGATTTTGACCTTGCTGTCTGATTGAAAGTTGTAAAACATTGGGTTAACTTGCATTAGAAACTGGCCTCACATGATTTGTAGTTTATTTGTGTAAGATATGCACTTTTTCCTACAACTGCTCACTCTGTCAAAACAGAGTGTATGTGTATTTTTAAAACTGACATACTTTGTGTTGCATGAGCCTCAAGATGAGCGAGCTTGCTTCTGGACATCAAATATGAACTGTAGTACTTTGAGTTTTAGTTACTTGTCCAATAGCCTTAAGTTATTTGGAGGTCATATGAATTTATTATGATTTTTATACGAAAATGGGTCAAGCTGGAATTTGGTGAGTTATCCTGTTTTGTCAGCAGCTTGTTCTTGGCCATTTTACCTAGGATAAGTAAAACGAATTTGAAGATGAATTGAACTGATGAAATGTTTGATGCTTATGAGATGAATATCATATTAGATCTAAATCTGGAATTATATATTTCTAATATTTTGAAATGTTTTAAAAACAAAATGCGACAAATTTTGAGGGTCACTTTTGAAAGTTTTTAACTAAATCTTCCGCTGTTTACGGTAATATAACAATCGTGTATTAATTAAACCTCTGATTAGGACCGAGCCCTCACAGTTGGTATCAGAGCATAATTTGGGATATGCTCGAACTAGAGTTATGACACGTGTGTTTAGGCACGAATAAAATGTTTGCGCATGTACTTGACTACATGATTTTACATGCTATTATCTGTTTTGTCCGATATGACCTCATGATTTGAGTTTAGGCATGTAAATTTGAGAATGCCTGAATATTAACTAAGTTTGTTAATGGCTTGGCTTATATATGAAGTTAAGCATGTACTTATAGTAGACCTGAATATTAACTGATTTGTTAATGGTCTATAATTTTGACACCCATGCAATTTTTATTATGGGATAAATATTTATTTATAGCATTGAGGTGATCGATAAGGTTGGACGGTATGGAGATACTATGTATAGGCATAAATATTAACTGAATCGTTAATAAGAATTTTAGAGTATCATATTCCTGAGTAGATAAGAAACGAGTGCTTATTATTTTGAGGATTAACTTTCACGTGTTGTCAAATAACAATGGGAACTAGAGACTGTTGAGGCAATGATTTATACCGAATGATACATTGATACATGTATTACGTCTAAACAATTCCGTAAAGCCGGATTCTTCGCTAATCGAGAACTTGAATACGAGGATCGTCGTATCTCTCTTCCAGAATATGATTTCCATCTAATTCTTCCTGGAAAATTTTAGCTATTCGTAGCACTATATTGCAAATATAGTATTTTGATCCCCATATTTGTGCCTACACAATTTTATTGACTCTGGAGCAAGGGAAAAATCGTAAACTTTACCCAATAGAATCTTTCAAGTGAGGCGATGACTTGAGCCGGTTTAACCGATAGATCGAAAGCTGAGATAGAATTGATTAGAGAAAGCACTCAGTTGTTCCTCAATTGTCTCAGAAGCCGAATATTCATGTTTGGAGCAATTCAATAGTAGCTCCAATAGTATATCAATAACAGCAGATGCCGCAACAATTTCAGGAAATCGCAAAGGTTTAAATCGAATGTACAAAGATTGAGAGGATATTAATTCAGATCATCCGGAAACTAGTGGTTCTAGGATTGATTATGGGTCGTTTAATGAATCTTGTGGATCTTTGAGGATGAAGATAACCTATTGATCAATGCGTAGGAGTTTGGAAGTCTTGTAAGACTATGGTCATACAGAGCTTCATCCCGGAGTTGACCATTAGGTGCCCAGGGATGATACAACCACAGTAACGGATACTCCTTGCTGGAGGTGGTTTTTGGGCGTGGCTCTCAATTTTGATCAACTCAGTTCCACCAGTAGTCCAGTCAATCACAGAACGGGAGTAATACTCCATAGCTTTTTTCGAAACCAACCCTCAACAAGCCAGGGTGTTCACTTTGACAGGGGATCAAGTTAGAGAGATGGCATGAAGTGTGATAGAAAGTATACGTTTAGAATTCGATCGCATTGAACGAGTTTATTTGATACAAGAAACTTCAACTATCACATCAGCTGATTGATTCACTCAAACAATTTATGTTGCATTAACTGTGGTATACTATACGATGAGAGTTCGTGACCAGGAACTTGATGGTGCTACCAGCATACAAATCTGATCGGATACTTGCATGGATTACCGAGATATTGTACACTATTTCAGTGGTACAGTCCGGTTTCGATCATCTAATGGCTCTAAGTGAAAATTATATGGCCTAGTATGCCAGGCTATTATCGTTAGCATCGATGATGACTATGCTTCGGTTGTTATCCTTCGAAAATTAAGGGTATATGAATTACATGATTGATATAATGGATGAGCAGCAATTACCAGACATTTCGATGTTATAGAGAACTGCCTAATGTGTCAGTCAGATGAGATTTTGGGATTCCCCACCAGAGAGAAAAATCATTTTTGACACTGAAATGATGCTAGGTACGGCGCTAGCTGCTAAAACACTGTACGAGATGGCATTAGAAAAATTCAAGGAATTGATAAAGCATTTGCAGAATCTTCTGAGTAAAGGTTGCATATGTTCGGGTATGTCACCATGTAGAGCATTTGTTCTTTTTTGTAGAACAAAGATGGTACAATGTCGATATGCATCGAGTACAAGTAACAGAATCTAGTTACTGTCACGAATAAATACCTGCTGATTAGGATCGATGATCTATTTGTTCAACTTCAAGGAGTAGTAGTCTATAAAAAGATAAATCTTCACTCTGCTCAGAGCCAGTAAGGAAGATATTCCTAAGACAGTTTATGACTAGATATTTGGGCATTTTAAACTTTTGAGTAATGTCTTTTGGTCTGAAGAATGTACCTACAACATTGATGAATCGAGTGTTCAAAAATCTTCTGGGCAGGATCATGAGGTATCTGTTCCAGAGGATCAGTTATCCAAGTAAAATTGGCATAGTGATAAAGTGGCCCAGACAAACCAATGTACCGAAGAATAGAAGTTTCTAGGGTTTGACAGACCATTGCAGGTGTTGCATTGAGTGATCCTTGCAGATAGCCAAGTCTATTATCCAATTGACCAAGAAGAATTAGGGTCCAGTTGGTCAGATGAATATGAAGACAGTGTTCATGAACTGAAGCAATGATTGACTACAGCTCCAGTATTAGCGTAGTCATTTGGATCAAGAGAATATGGGATTATGCAAACACATCAACTAGAGGATTTGAAACGTATCCTTATGTGGTAGGGGAAATATTTCCAATGCTTCAAAGCAATTGAAAACTCACGATAATTGGCATCCTATCTATAATCTCGAGTTAGCCGCTATCATCGTTGTGCTGAAGATTATGGCACCACTATTTGGAAGGAAAGCAGTTCAATATCCACCCTGACTATAAGAAGTTGGTATATAAATATATGCACTCAGTCAAAGTTGAATACGGATCAGAGATGATGATTTGAAGTACTGAAAGACTTTTTCTGTGAATTACAGTAGCATCTAGAGAAGACGGATTAGGAAGCAGATTCTTTGAGTTGTAAGACTCTAGATGCCAATGTAGCATCTATGCATGTACGACTGAATTACGACAAATTATACGCATCCTTACAGATATTTTAGCCACAAAGAGGCTTTCTATTGTATCATTTTTTGCATTTTTGAGCCACCGTTTAGCTCAATGATTTGAAGGCTCAAGAGTCTGATTTGAAGGCTCAAGAATTAGACTCCAACATTCATTGTTGAGAGAACAGGCGATGCCAGGGCAACCAACTATATTCAATGTACCGTCTAGTAGTTGAATGGCGAAAGAGTATCAGTACGGAAAAAGAATGAAACTATATGTTATGTTTTGACTATTAGAAGTGTCACAATGGAATTAAGAGCGCATTGTTCCGAACTTTGTGACTCACTCGCCCAAATCGAACATAAGTTTCGATGCAGTACGGGTCGGGATTGATAGACTGACGAAATTAGCACATTCTTCTGTATAATCGTACCTTACCTACAAGAAAACGACACGATTGATTTGCGTATATAGAATACCAGTTTCCATAATTCCGGACAGAGATCCGAAATTTGTATCGAGATTTGGAAATTCCAAGCACCCCAAGGATACAAAATTTGTGATTAGTATTATCTAACATCCCCAAATAGCCTGAGTTGGCAGATGAAATGTAGGCAAGTCTGTAATATTCAGAAAATATATAAAGGCAGCCCGAGATAGGCAGGTCAGCTTTGCCAGCAAGGGAAAAAAATCATTAGAATTTGAGATCAGCGATTGAGTATTCTCCAGAATCTATTTTTGGGACGAATCGGTTCGGACATCGAGGTAAACTATCACCTCATACAATGGTCCTTACCAGATCTTGGAAAATTCCGATAATAAATGATGTACCTCATGTACCTATGCTAAGGAAGTTGGAACCATATCCATCTCATGTGCTTCAGCCGGGAGAGATTGAAATGAACAGTTCTTTGTATTTTTAAGGGACGACCTATCTGATTGCGAAAAGTATTGAGGCGGTACTACATAATCATAACCATTGAAGAATTACCATAGTACATAGAAATCAACATGGAATTTGCAGGCCAAGATGCGACAAGAATGGCCATAATTATATGAGAACCTCGTTTGTATCCCATGTCTAGTTCATACAATCATTCGATGTATATGTAAACCGAACGAATGTAATTTATGTGTTGGAATTCGTAGTTTTTCAGATTTTGAGGACGAAATCTTATAAGGATGGGAGAAATGTAAGGCCCCGTTATTAATTAATCCTGATTAACGATGATTATACAAAACCTAGATAATTAGTTAGTTAAGAATTTGGATAATTTATTTGGAATTGAAGGAAATAATAAGTTATTGGAATTTTGAGAAAAATTCGGATGATTAAAATATAGATCACGAATTATTGTGTTCCGAATTACGTCATATATATGTAGATATATTGACACAAACAACCAAGTAAACAATAATCAATATATTACATTAAACAAAATAATTATGGTGCAATAGACCACACTCACACAATCCAAAAATCCTCCATGTACATTGAAACCATCGATTTTTGCCCAATTTTTCATTCCATAGTTTTCTTCCATTTCCTCTCCAAGATTTCAAAAATTCCACTTTAAAATCTTCTACAGTCTTGATTAAAAACCACATGCAAGCAAGGATTTGGGAAGCAAACAACATGTGGATTTCGAAATTTAGGAAGCAAGAGGCAAGAAATGGAAGTGTGCACCAGAAACATCAAGTTTAGGTGGAAATTCGCAAGTACTAGATGTTTCTAGTTGGTTTTTATGCTTCAAATCTTGAATATACATGAAGGTATGCATCTATTCTTCGATTTGATGGGCTGGAGTCAAGTTATAGAATGCAATTACCTCAAATTTTAGTTTGAATCTTGCTGTCAAATGCAATCTGTTCTGAAGCAGGTACATGCAGTGACTTGCTCGAATTTCTGCGGTTTGTGTGTTAAGATTTTGATGTTTTGGTCAAAATAAAGGTTGTAGATCTACGAGTTATCTTTAATATGCCACCAGATTCATCAAATTTGGAATTAAGATGAAAAAGTTATGGTCATTTACCGAATTGTGTACAATCTGAAAATTTAATGCATGTGGGTGCACATGTAGTGCGTTCTTCGAATTTCTGAGAAACATGTGTTCGTAATTTGGGATTATGATCTGAATAATAGTTGTAGTGTTAGGTGTTATATTGCATTTGGAACTGGCCCCGCTCAATTTGGAGTTAGGATGTAAAAGGTATGCTAATTTTACCAAAATATATGCAATCTGGAAATTCAAATCATGCGAGTTTTTATGCAGTGTGTTCATGGTAAATCTGGGCAAAATATGCTACGATTTTGACATTGATTTCTGAATGAAAGTTGTAAAAATTGAGTTAACTTGCATTAGAAACTGACCTCACATGATTTGAAGTTTATTTGTGTAAGATATGCACTTTTTTCTACAACTGCTCACTCTGTCAAAACATAGTGTATGGGTATTTTTAAAACTGACATACTTTGCTTTGCATGAGCCTCAAGATGAGCGAGCTAGCTCCTGGACATCAAAGATGAACTGTAGTACTTGAGTTTTAGTGATTTTCTGTAAGTACTCTGGTACCTTAAGTGCGGATTAAAGGCATAAGTAGAGCTAACATACATAATCAGAGTATAAAAATTCGTGTTGAGGCCTTGCGCTTTAAGGATTACATGCCAAAATAATTACTTCCAAAATGGATTAGTTACATTCCTAGCAAAAATGAATGTTAATCCTATAGATTTACACTACTCCTAGATTAGAAACTACACAAAGAATTCCGGCTTCTATACCAAAAGCACTCCTCCCAAGCTCACCGCATCAACCCGTTCTTAGCCCCTTTATGCCAAAATGTACCTACAATGACAACCCCCAAATCATGAGCATGTAGTAATCCATATTCAACATAATATGATTATAAGGCGTAAATGCATAAACCGTAATTACAAAACACTTCCTGTATTCCAATGTATTTTAAGAGCTCCCATTTGGTTGTCCCTATACCAAAACTCATGATTATAATCAATAGATTATATTATGGTTCCACAAATGTCATGAAATATAACCATTTCATTATCACCAATCACCAATCCCTAGTCTGTTATAACAATGTATTTTAATGCACCTCGATTGTCATGATAGCGGCCCCTCGCTTCGACATATCAGCGGCATTGAATAACCTCGCTCATAAATGTGACATGCGACATTCACCCTCGCTTCACGTTTTAGAGGCAAATATTCTTTCCTCGCTACGATATGACAGTGGCAAGTATTCTATCATCGCTTCAAGTAACAGCGGCAAAGCATTTAAAATCATCACTCGAATATAACCATGACTCATGGGATGTACACCAAGTATCCAACATACACATATGCAATCATAATGCATAATTCAACATGTATTTGCATCCACAATGCACAACTAATATATACTTGCATCCACAATGCATATTCCAATAAGTATATAAAATACATGTTACCGTTGGGTGCCCGTACGTCTCTCTACGTACCTTTCCAAAATGTAGAATTTGGTAGGACTTTACTTCATTTGTTGTGTTGCCACCTGGGATGGTTCTACACATTCAAAAAAACAAATATTAGAACCCGATAATAGTCCGATACCAAAAATCCTACAAAAATAACCAAAATATGCAATTCTGGCATCTCGCGATCTATCGCCATAATGTCTTGATCGATCGCGAGGTTCAGCAACCATAATGCTCAAAAAATTCCAATCCCCGATCGATCGCCGAGTTTGTGCCGATCGATCGCGCCAAACTCACGATCGATCGCGCAAACATTCTGGAGCCTCCCTGGGGCTCGCGATTGATCGAAAAATGCCCCGATCGATCGCGGAAATCTGTACACGCGATTTTTGGCCATTTTCCACATTTCATCTTCTCCAATTCATTTTCCTTCAAATCTTTCCCCACCATTAACATCAAACTTCAAAAACCACCAAAATCAATACCAACAATTACAATACTATCCATATACAATAAAATCCCTATAAAACCAACATAAACCACATCAAAAACCATCTTCCAACCATTACAACAACAAATCCAAAACCCAACCAATAATATCACATTTTCAAAACCAAACCCTTTTAAAATCCCCAAATACAAACCCATTTCAAACCAATGCATAATATACCACACAAGAAGATATTCATACCACTTTAAGCTTCAAATCCCACCAAGGAATCCAAAAATACAAGCTTTGTGAAGTTTACTCATCTTCTCTGCTTAATGGGCGATTTTTATGGGTTTGGGGGGAAAGGGTTTGGGAGGTGATTTTAGTTAAGAGTGGAGAGTTAAAGAGGAAATGGGGTATAAGTGTGGGTTTAATATAAAATGGTTCCCCATTAATTAGCAAGATGTATAAAATATCTCCAACATGATATTTTAAAAGCATTTTTCTAAAAATGCACCATAACTCCAATTAAAAGAATGCTTTACCTAATAATCATTATCCACCACAAATAAACCATGCCAAGACCCAATTTCCCAACATGCATCACATGCACCCTGAAATGCATTTACCAGGTCACACCCACCGCATGACTAAGGATGTCACCATATTAATTAATTCAACACTAAATTATTTAACACCATAATTATCACATAAAAATAATTAATGCCCAAATGCACACAATTATTTCAAGGATATCACAATACTCCCCTACTTAAAAGATTTCCTCCTCGAAATCGCATGCACTTACCAATCCAAAACTAAACATAATCACATACCAGAAAATAGTTCCGTTTAGTGCTCCACCATATGCCGCTCCGTCTCCCACGTTCCCTCCTCGACACCCCTACGATCCCACTGAGCCTTGACCATCGGTATCACCTTGTTCCGAAGTTTACGATCAGCTCTATCCAGAATCCTGACTGGCGGTTCCACGTAGGACACATCCGAATCTAACTGCACCTCTGAAGGCTGCAATACATGTAACGGATCCATCTCATACTGTAAGACCCCGTTATCTATACAAGATACTAAGGTGCAATTAAGAGAACTAATCATTCATAAATCAGAGTATTAGGTCGTGTTGATAATCCTGAGCTAAAGAGATTACAGTACCAAAAGTTCAAAAGGAATTATACATATTCCTAACAAAAGGGTACTACACTATAGATTTACTCTACACTTTGTAGAAACTATACAAAAAGGAATTTCTATTCTTCTAATCATGTAGCACTCCTTACAGTTCAGCGTATCAACCCCGACCCTGGTTCTCATCGTCAAAAGCACCTACAAAGACAACCCCCAACACATGAGCATATCATAGTTCATATCAATCATAATATGAATATAAAGCATAAATGCATAAATCATAGGCATAAGATACTTCCTGAATTCCAATGCATTTAAAACACCCATTTTGGTTGTCCCTGTACCATAACTCATAATCAAATCAATACATGATATTATGGTTTCTTTAAATAAATGTCATGGCATATCTTTACTTCTTAAATCTTTACTTCAATCCTTAGTCAGTTTATCATCAGTGTATTTTAATGCCCATCGCTTCATAACTTTAGAATAAGCGGAACTCCCCTCCCTCGCTTCTTCATACAAGCGGTATTTCTATCCTCGCTTCGTATGGTAAATCTCGCCTCCATGTGCAAGCGAGCCTCCCCCCTCCCGCTCCACATTTTTAGCGGTATAAGCGGTAATCATTAAAATCATCATTGTGATAACCCTGACTCGTGAAATACACACCATTTATTCCACAACATACATATGCAACAACAATGCATAACAACATGTATCGTACTCATAATGCACAACTCGCATTTATCGTATGTCAAATAATGAATATATAATACATGTTACCGTTGGGATGCCCGTACGTCGCTTACGTACCTTTCCAAAATATGGTGTGTTGCAGGACTCTATCCCCTGCGTGGTGTAGCTATCTGTGAAGGTTCTACACCAGTGTACAACACAATATTAGATGCGAATTTATAGACCAAAATCAAAAAAATCCATCAAAAACATCCTTTTCCACTATTTGGCATCTGGCGAACGATCGCTGCATCGAGGCGATCAATCGCCAGACTTCACTGGCTCGAGGAGATCGATCGCGCCATTTATGGCGATCGATCGCCTGCCTTTGATTTTGGCTACTGGCCTTCGGCGATCGATCGCTGCGTTTGTAGCGATCGATCGCCACATGCTTTGTGCGCGATTTTTCCAGATTTCTCGAACACCCATCTTCATACCAACAATTATAGCATATAAGACATACCACATGCTTGAACAAACATGCTAAGAGCTACTAGGAACTACCATGAATGTATTCAAATTGAAGTTCCATCCAAACTTAAACCCACATGCATCAAAATCACCCAACTACATCAGCACTCACCCAAGCTTTCTGGAAACAGGGTATCTCAATTCTTTTCCCAGATTTTCGAGCACCACTTTTTATACCAACAAATCTACCACATAACAAATATAACATGCTTAAGTAAACATGCTAGGAACTTCAGAAAAAAACACCATGAATGTACTTGAATCGAAGGTTTAATAAAACCTAAGCTAGCATGCCATTTTCACACCAATAAAAGCATGAACTCAAACAAAACTTAAACCAAAACAGAACATGGCTCCTCACCCTCTTTTGCTCCGATTTTGCAAGCTTTCTTGCAAGGAAATTTGAAGTTTCTTCCTTTCTACCTGCTAAGCTACTGTTGGACGTTTTTGGGGTGAAAGGGGGGAGAGTTTGGAGTGATGGAGGTGGAGTGAAATGAGAGGGCAAGTGGGGGTATGGGGCAGCCTGCAATTGCTGAAATGGGTATGGGTTGAGGGGGTGGTTGGGTGTTGGGTGGTGTGATGTGTTATGTTTTGGTCCCGGTATTTAGCACGATGTATTAAAATATCCTCACATGATATTTTATAGTATTTAATCAATAAAATACTTCAATTTCCAATTAAACATGCTTCACCAAAACAAATAACACCCACCCCAAATAATCATGCAATAACCCAAATTCCCAACATATAACACATACACCTTGAAATGCATTTCCCCAATATTATTAATTCAACCCAATGAATTAGTACATAATCTTCATAACATAATTAATGTTTAAAATCACATAATCATTTCGGGGATATCACACATACTTCCGCAACATAGATACATGGAACACGTCATGAATACCCGACAATGACGGTGGTAAAGCCAGACGGTAAGCCAAAGTACCAATGTGCGGCCCAACATACCTCGGAGACAATTTCCCGCGCATCCCAAACCGCACAACACCTCTGAAAGGTGAGATCTTCAAAAATACTCTATCTCCCAACTGAAACTCCAACGGTCGCTGCAGTTTATTTGCATAGGCTGTCTGTCTATCCTAAGTCGCCTTCATTTTCTGTCGGATAACCTTTATCTTTTCCTCCATTTCCCGGATCAATTCCGATCCTCATTTTCTTGCCACGAAGTATCAAATTCTAACACACATGCCCGTAACATGCCCTAAAGCATCTGTATAGTATGCTCGGTCAGACCGTCCGTTTGGGGATGATATGCCATGCTCAATCTCACCTCAGTACCCAAAGCTAACTGAAGTCCTCCCCAAAAGTGAGATGTAAACCGTGGATCTCGGTCAGATACAATGGAAACTGGAATCCCGTGCAGTCTCACTACATACCGGACATACAGCTGAGCCATCCTCAAGTATGTGAATGTCACAATGTACGGAATAAAATGAGCCACTTTGGTCAGTCTATCCACAATCACCCAAATAGCATCAAAACCCGACGTAGTCCTTGGCAAGTGGGGTCACGAAGTCCATGGATATGTGTTCTCACTTCCATTCCGGTATTTCCAAGCTCCTCAGCTCGCCACCAGGCCTCTGCCATTCTGCTTCACCTGTTGACAGATTAAGCATCTCTTAACTAACGCTATCACATCTCGTTTCATCCTTTCCACCAAAATTGATCACATAGATCATTGTACATCTTCCTCCCGCCTGGGTAGATACTGAGCCTGCTACTATGAGTTCGCTGTAAGATCCCTCTATGAAACTCCGGCGTACTCGAAACTACCCAACGGTTACCCAATCTCAAAGAACCATCCTCAGCCACTCTGAACTTCGATGGCTGTCCAAGAAGTACCAATGATAACCATCTCTGAATCTCATCATCTGCCTTCTGAGCCCTCCGAATATTCTCATAAATGTCCGGCTCTGTCAATAAGGTTGATACACGTACCGGTGATGTATCCACATAGAAATCATACCCCATATGGCAGTAAGAAGTCATCATAGCCGATAGATGCATGGTATCCTCAGCAGTACCCTTCACATTCCGACTCAAGGCGTCTGCTGTCAAGTTCGCCTTTCCAGGATGGTACTCTATTTCACAATCATAGTCCTTGAGTAAGTCCATCCATCTCCTATGTCTCATATTCAGCTCTGACTGAGTAAACAAGTACTTCAGGCTCTTGTGATCCGTATAAATGGTAAACGACGTACCATACAAGTAATGCCGCCAAATCTTCAAGGCAAAAATGATAGCCGCCAGCTCCAAGTCATGAACTGTATATCTTGTCTCATGCGGCTTCAACTGTCTCGATGCATAAGCTACCACATGATTATCTTGCATCAGTACACATCCCAAGCCCTGTAGTGATGCATTAGTGTACAGAACAAACCTTTTGTTCTCCGTAGGAATCACTAACACAGGTGCTGTCGTCAACCCGTGCTTCAACTCTTGGAAGCTCTGCTCACAAGCCTCAGACCAATAGAATGGTACTCCCTTTTGAGTCAACTGTGTCAATGGCTTAGCAATCTTAGAAAATCCTTCGACAAAGTATCGATAATACCCGGCCAAACCAAGAAAGCTCCGTATCTCGGGCACAGAAGTGGGTGCAGACCACTCCATCACTGCCTCCACTTTCTTGGGATCCACTGATATCCCACTGCTAGAGATGACATGCCCCAAAAACACCACGCTGCTCAACCAGAATTCACACTTGCTGAGCTTGGCAAACAACTGATTATCTCTGAGGATCTGGAGCACTGCCCGCAAGTGTTACACGTGCTCCTCCTCACTCCGAGAGTAAATAAGTATGTCGTCAATAAACATTATGACGAACTTGTCAAGATATGGTTGGAACACCCGGTTCATCAGACTCATAAAGATAGCCTGGGCGTTCGTCACACCGAACGGCATAACTAAGAACTCGTAGTGCCCATACCAAGTCCGGAATGCTGTCTTCTGAACATCCTCCTCTCTAACCCGAATCTGGTGGTATCCTGACCTCAAATCAATCTTGCCATACAGCTTCGTACCCTGCAACTAATCAAATATATCGTCGATCCTTGGAAGAGGATACTTGTTCTTTACCGTTGCCTTATTCAGTTTCCGGTAATCGATGCACAAACGCATCGAACCATCCTTCTTCTTAACAAATAGAACCAGCGTGCCCCAAGGCGATACGCTAGGGCGTATATATCATTTGTCAAGGAATTCTTGTAACTGCTCCTTCAATTCCCTTAACTCCGCAGGTGCCATCCTATAAGGGGCACGAGAGATAGCGGACGTTCCCGGTAGCAACTCAATCCCAAACTCGACCTCTCTAGCCGGCGGGAACCCTGGAACTTCCTCCGGAAACACATTGGCAAACTCCGCCACTACGGGTACATCCTCAATTCTCAATTCCTTATTCTTTTCAGCCAAGTCAACGACATAGATAAGATATCATGTATGTCCACGTTCCAATAATTGTGACATTTTGAAAGCCAATATCAACGGAATCTTCGCACGAGGACTGTTCCCATAGAAAGTCCACTGAATCCCCATATCAGATCGGAACCGAACCGTTCTCTACTGGCAATCTACCACTGCCTGATATATGTTCAGTATGTCGATGCCCACAATTCAATCAAAAACTGACATACCCAGAACAACGAAATCCATCTTCAATTCATTGCCCGCAAAATAAATGAGGCTATCAGCAAGAAACCGATCAGTAATGACATTCTTTCCAGTGGGTGTCGAAACCATAAGAGGTGTGGGTAACGGAGACGAGCACATATGATGTCTCTCCACAAAATCAGCAGATATAAAAGAGTGGGAGGCACCTGTATCTATCAAAATAAAAGTAGGGTACGTAAGTAAATGACACATACCACTAATCACCTCTTCTGGGGCTGCCTTGGCCTGCTCTCTAGTTAGTGCATACACTTGCCCTGGGACGGTCCCACTCTCTGACGTCCCGATGGTCGAGGCACAATCTGCTGCCTCTGATGCACTGTCCTATCATCAAATCTCGGCCTATTCACCCTGAAATCTGACTGTCCTCCCCGGTTGGGGAATACCGAGAAATATGGCCCATCTTGCCACAACTGTAACTAGCCGGGCAGGTGCTTGATAAGTGCGGTCCTCCACAATTTTCACATCTTGTTTCCCCCGTTCTATTCACTTGCGTTGATCACCGGTTGGTCGGTACATTACTCTTCCGACTCTCTTGCTTCAGGTTGTAAGACTTCTTCCCACTAAACCGAGAGAATGAAGAAGCTCCACGAGGCTTAAACGACTCCCATCGTGGCCTCAAGCTGTGAGCAACTGGCCTCTACGGTGGCACATGTGGGGGTAGAACATCAGCATAAGCACCAAATCCGATCTCTGCTAATTCCGCTCTTGTGAGAGCATCATCAAAGGAATTGGGGTTGTTGGAGATAACCCGGTCAAACAACTCCGGTCTTAGACCTTTCAGAAAATGCCTCATCTTGGCATGTCCATTTGTAGCAACGTGAGGGACATACCTCAATAGTGATGAGTAATGCATGGCATAGTCCGAGACGGTCATGTTGCCCTGTTTCAAGTTGGTGAACTCATCCTCTTTCATTTGTCTGGCAGCAGCTGAGAAATATCGGTTCAGAAATCGGGTTAGCACAAACTCCAATCAATCAGTACCCCTTGAGTGTCTTCCACCACATGGAGGACTTCTTAGCCAGTTGGAATTCCATAATCTCAGCCAAGCAGTCTTGGCACAAGGTGCCGACACGAAGATCTGCTCTATCCTCTCTAACCATTCCTCAGCTTCTTCCCCTTTCTCGGTTCGCTCAAAGCGGGGCGGATGGAAAGTCAGGAACTGCGTCAGACTCAATTCACCAGTCAATAACGGCTGCACAATAGGTTCCACACCCACAGCAGGTGGCGGTATGGGATTAGTCTGAGCAATGCTAGCATTCACACTCCCTATATCACCTACTTCCTCATTGAGGTTCTCCAAATTTATGGCCGACATGTTGTAATACAAGGGTTAATAACAATACTAGATACAATTCATGCATTACACCTTTAGATAACATGAGCAACAATATTCAAAGCATGTTAGTATAACAATTATATACTCTAATATGCACCACATGCATAAACATGCTCGCAAGTGAATACCTAGTCAACTTGTTTCTAAGGCTACCCTTCATTCATTCTCTGGTTCTCTAACCACTGCTCTGATACCACTAATGTAAGGACTCTGGTACCTTAAGTGCGGATTAAAGGCATAAGTAGAGCTAACATACATAATCAGAGTATAAAAATTCGTGTCAAGGCCTTGAGCTTTAAGGATTACATGCCAAAATAATTACTTCCAAAATGTATTAGTTACAGTCCCAGCAAAAATGAATGTTAATCATATAGATTTACACTACTCCTAGAGTAGAAACTACACAAAAGAATTCCAGCTTCTATACCAAAAGCACTCCTCCCAAGCTCACCGCATCAACTCGTTCTTAGCCCATTTATGCCAAAATGTACCTACAAGGACAACCCCCAAATCATGAGCATATAGTAATCCATATTCAACATAATATGATTATAAGGCGTAAATGCATAAACCGTAATTACAAAACACTTCATGTATTCCAATGCATTCTAAACGCTCCCTTTTAGTTGTCCCTGTACCATAACTCATGATTATAATCAATAGATTATATTATGGTTCCACAAATGTCATGACATATAACCATTTCATTATCACCAATCACCAATCCCTAGTCTGTTATAACAGTGTATTTTAATGCACCACGTTTGTCATGATAGCGGCACTAATACCCCTCGCTTCGACATATCAGCGGCATTGAATAACCTCGCTCATAAATGTGACATGCGGCATTCACCCTCGCTCCACATTTTAGAGGCAAATAATCTTTCCTCGCTACAATATGACAGCGGCAAGTATTCTATCATCGCTTCAAGTAACAGCGAATCATTTAAAATCATCACTCGAATATAATCATGACTCATAGGATGTACACCAAGTATCCAACATACACATATGCAATCATAATGCATAATTCAACATGTATTTACATCCACAATGCACAACTAATATATACTTGCATCCACAATGCATATTCCAATAAGTATATAAAATAAATTTTACCGTTGGGTGCCCGTACGTCTCTCTACGTACCTTTCCAAAATGTAGAATTTGGTAGGACTTTACTTCCTTTGTTGTGTTGCCACCTGGGATGGTTCTACTCATTCACACAAACCAATATTAGAACCCGATAATAGTCCGATTCCAAAAATCCTACAAAAATAACCAAAATATGCAATTCTGGCATCTCGCGATCGATCGCCATAATGTCTCGATCGATCGCGAGGTCCAACAGCCATAATGCTCAAAAAATTTCAATCTGTGATCGATCGCCAAGTTTGTGCCGATCGATCGCGCCAAACTTGCGATCGATCGCGCAAACATTCTGGAGCCTCTCTGGGCTCGCGATCGATCGGGAAAATGCCCCGATCGATCGCGGAAATCTGTACACGCGATTTTTTGGCCATTTTCCACATTTCATCTTCTCCAATCCATTTCTTTCAAATCTTTCCCCACCATTAACATCAAACTTCAAAAACCACCAAAATAAACACCAACAATTACAATACTATCCATATACAATAAAAATCCCTATAAAACCAACATAAACCACATCAAAAACCATCTTCCAACCATTACAACAACAAATCCAAAACCCAACCAAAAATATCACATTTTCAAAACCAAACCCTTTTAAAATCCCCAAATACAAACCCATTTCAAACCAATGCTTAATAAACCACACAAGAAGAGATTCATACCACTTTAAGCTTCAAATCCCACCAAGGAATCCAAAAATACAAGCTTTGTGAAGTTTACTCCTCTTCTCTCCTTAAGGGGCGATTTTTATGGGTTTGGTGGAAAAGATTTGGGAGGTGATTTTAGTTAAGAGTGGTGAGTTAAAGAGGAAATGGGGTATAAGTGTGGGTTTAATATAAAATGGTTCCCCATTAATTAGCATGATGTATAAAATATCTCCATCATGATATTTTAAAAGCATTTTCTAAAAATGCACCATAACTCCAATTAAAAGCATGCTTTACCAAATAATCATTATCCACCACAAATAAACCATGACAACACCCAATTTCCCAACATGCATCACATGCACCCTGAAATGCATTTACCAGGTCACGCCCACCGCATGTCTAAGCATTTCACCATATTAATTAATTCAAAACTAAACTAATTAACACCATAATTATCACATAAACGTAATTAATGCCCAAATGCACACAATTATATCAGGGATATCACAATACTCCCCTACTTACAAGATTTCCTCCTCGAAATCGCATGCACTTACCAAGCCGAAACTAAACATAATCACATACCAGAAAATAGTTTCGGGTAGTGCTGCACCATATGCCGCTCTGTCTCCCACGTGGCCTCCTCGACACCCCTGCGATCCCACTGAACCTTGACCATCGGTATAACCTTGTTCCGAAGTCTGCGATCAGCTCTATCCAGAATCCTGACTGGCCGTTCCACGTAGGACACATCCGAATCTAACTGCACCTCTGAAGGCTCCAATACATGTGACAAATTCGGCTCATACTTCCACAACATAGATACATGGAACAGGTCATGAATACCCGACAATGACGGTGGTAAAGCCAGACGGTAAGCCAAAGTATCAATGCGCTGCAAAATCTCATATGACCCAACATACCTCGGAGACAATTTCCCGCGCATCCCAAACCGCACAACACCTCTAAAAGTTGAGATCTTTAAAAAGACCCTATCTCCCAACTGAAACTCCAACAGTCGTTGCCGTTTACATAGGCTGTCTGTCTGTCCTGGGCTGCCTTCATTTTCTGTCAAATAACCTTTATCGTTTCCTCCATTTCCCGGATCAGTTCCGGTCCTCCGACCGATCTGCTAGTCAAGTCATCCCAGTACAATGGTGATCTACAACGTCTACCATAAAGAGCCTCGAATGGAACCATCTGAATACTCGTCTGATAGCTATTGTTGTACGAGAACTCTACCAAGGCCAATGAATCTTGCCACGAAGTATCAAATTCCAACACACATGCCCGTAACATGTCCTCGAGCGTCTGTATAGTACGCTTGGTCTGACCGTCCGTTTGGGGATGATATGATGTGCTCAAACTCACCTCAGTACTCAAAGCTGACTGAAGACCTCCCCAAAAGTGAGATGTAAACCGCGGATCTCGGTCATATACAATGGAAACTAGAATCCCGTGCAGTCTCACTACATCCGGACATACAACTGAGTCATCCTCAAGTATGTGAAGATCACACTGTACGGAATAAAATGAGCCACTTTGGTCAGTCTATCCACAATCACCCAAATAGCATCAAAACCCGACGTAGTCCTTGGCAAGTGGGTCACGAAGTCCATGGATATGTGTTCCCACTTCCATTCCGGTATTTCCAAGCTCCTCAGCTCGCCACCAGGCCTCTGCCTTTCTGCTTTCACCTGTTGACAGATCAAGCATCTCTTAACTAATGCTATCACATCTTGTTTCATCCTTTCCACCAAAATTGATCACATAGATCCTTGTACATATTCCTCCCGCCTGGGTGGATACTGAGCCTGCTACTATGAGTTCGCTGTATGATCCCTCTACACAACTCTGGCATACTCGAAACCACCCAACGGTTACCCAATCTCAAAGAACCATCATCAGCCACTCTGAACTTCGATGGCTGTCCAAGAAGTACCAATGATAACCATCTCTAAATCTCATCATCTGCCTTCTGAGCCCTCAGGATATTCTCATAAATGTCCGGCTCTGTCAATAAGGTTGATACACGTACCGGTGATGTATCCACATAGAAATCATAGCCCAGATGGCAGTAAGAAGTCATCATAGCCGATAGATGCATGGTCTACTCAGCAGTACCCTTCACATTTCGACTCAAGGCATATGCTGTCAAGTTCGCCTTTCCAGGATGGTACTCTATTTCACAATCATAGTCCTTGAGCAAGTCCATCCATCTCCTCTGTCTCATATTCAGCTCTGACTGATTAAACAAGAACTTCAGGCTCTTGTGATCCGTATAAATGGTAAACGGCGTACCATACAAATAATGCCGCCAAATCTTCAAGGCAAAAATGATAGCCGCCAGCTCCAAGTCATGAACTGGATATCTTGTCTCATGCTGCTTCAACTGTCTCGATGCATAAGCTACCACATGCTTATCTTGCATCAGTACACATCCCAAGCCCTGTAGTGATGCATTAGTGTACAGAACAAACCTTTTGTTCTCCGTAGGAATCACTAACACAGGTGCTGTCGACAATCGGTGCTTCAACTCTTGGAAGCTCTGCTCACAAGCCTCAGACCAATAGAATGGTACTCCCTTTTGAGTCAACTATGTCAATGGCTTAGCAATCTTAGAAAATCCTTCGACAAAGCGTCGATAATACCCGGCCAAACCAAGAAAGCTCTGTATCTCGGGGACAGAAGTGGGTGCAGACCACTCCATCACTGCCTCCACTTTCCTGGGATCCACTGATATCCCACTGCTAGAGATGACATGCCCCAAAAACACCACGCTGCTCAACCAGAATTCACACTTGCTGAGCTTGGCAAACAACTGAGTATCTTTGAGGATCTCGAGCACTGCCCGCAAGTGTTTCACGTGCTCCTCCTCACTCCGAGAGTAAATAAGTATGTCATCAATAGACATTATGACGAACTAGTCAAGATATGGTTGGAACACCTGGTTCATAAGATTCATAAAGATAGCCTGGGCGTTCGTCACATCGAATGGCATAACTAAGAACTCGTAGTGCCCATACCAAGTCCGGAATGCTGTCTTATGAACATCCTCCTCTCTGACCCGAATCTGGTGGTATCCTGACCTCAAATCAATATTGCCATACAGCTTTGTACCCTTCAACTGATCAAATAAATCATCGATCCTTGGAAGAGGATACTTGTTTTTTACCGTTGCCTTATTCAGTTGCCGGTAATCGATGCACAAACACATCGAACCATCCTTCTTCTTAACAAATAGAACCGGCGACCCCCAAGGCGATACGCTAAGGCTATATATCATTTGTCAAGGAATTCTTGTAACTGCTCCTTCAATTACCTTAACTCCGCAGGTGCCATCCTATAAGGGGCACGAGAGACAGCGGACGTTCCCGGTAGCAACTCAATCCTAAACTCGACCTCTCTAGCCGGCGGGAACCCTGGAATTTCCTCCGGAAACACATCGGCAAACTCCGCCACTACGGGTACATCATCAATCCTCAATTCCTTATTCTTTTCTGCCAAGTCAATGGCATAGATAAGATAGCTCGTATGTCCACGTTCCAATAATAGTGACATTTTGAAAGCCGATATAAACGGAATCTTTGCACGAGAACCATTCTCATAGAAAGTCCACCGAATCCCCATATCAGATCGGAACAGAACCGTTCTCTGCCGACAATCTACCACAGCCTGATATCTGTTCAGTATGTCGATGCCCACAAAGCAATCGAAATCAGACATACCCAGAACAACCAAATCCGTCTTCAATTCATTGCCCTGAAAATAAATGAGGCAGTCAGCAAAAAACCGATCAACAATGACATTCTTTCCAGTGGGTGTCGAGACCATAAGAGGCGTGGGTAACGGAGACGAGCACATATAATATCTCCACAAAATCAGCAGATATAAAAGAGTGGGAGGCACCTATATCTATCAAATAAAAGCATGGTACGTAAGTAAATGACAAGTACCAGCAATCACAACTTCTGGTGCTGCCTCGGCCTGCTCTTTAGTTAGTGCATACACTTGCCCCTGGGGCGGTCCCACTGTCTGACCTCCCGATGGTCGAGGCACAATCTGCTGCCTCTGATGCACTGTCCTATCATCAAATCTCGGCCTATTCAACCTGAAATCTGACTGTCCTCCCCGGTTGGGGCAATACCGAGAAATATGGCCCACCTTGCCACAACTGTAACAAGCCGGGCAGTTGCTTGATAAGTGCGGTCCTCCACAATTTTCACATCTTGTTTACCCCATTCTATTCACTTGCGTTGGTCCCCGGTTGGGCGGTACATTACTCTTCCGATTGTAAGACTTCTTCCAACTATATCTAGAGAATGAAGAAGCTCCACGAGGCTTAAACGACTCCCCTCGTGGCCTCAAGCTGTCAGCAACTGGCCAATGCCGTGGCACATGTGGGGGTACATCATCAGCATAAGTACCAACTCCAATCTTTGCTAATTCCGCTCTTGTGAGAGCATCATCAAAGGAATTGGGGTTATTGGAGATAACCCGGTCAAACAACCCTGGTCTCAGACCTTTCAGAAAATGCATCATCTTGGCATGTCCACTGGTAGCAACGTGAGGGACATACCTCAAAAGTGATGAGTAATGCATGGCATAGTCTGAGATGGTCATGTTGCTCTGTTTCAAGTTGGTGAACTCGTCCTCTTTCATCTGTCCGGCAGCAGCTGAGAAATATCGGTTCAGAAACCAGGTTCTGAACAAACTCCAATCAATCAGTACCCCTTGAGCTCTTAGCTCTATCACATATGTCTTCCACCACATGGAAGACTTCTTAGCCAGTTGAAATTCCATTAATCTCAGCCAAGCAGTCTTAGCACAAGGTGCCGACACAAAGATCTGCTCTATCCTCTCTAACCATTTCTCAGCTTCTTCCCTAGTCTCGGTTCCCTCAAAACGGGGCGGATGGAAAGTCAGGAACTGCGTCAGACTCAATTCACCAGGTAATAACGGCTGCACAATAAGTTCCACACCCACAGCAGGTGGTGGTAGGGGATTAGTCTGATGCTAGCATTCACACTCCCTATATCACATACTTCCTCATTGAGGTTCTCCAAATTTATGGCCGTCATGCTGTAATACAAGGGTTAACAACTACTAGAAACAATTCATGCATTACACCGTTAGATAACATGAGCAACAATATTCAAAGCATGTTAGTATAACAATTATATACTCTAATATGCACCACATGCATAAACATGCTCGCAAGTGAATACCTAGTCAAAGGCTACCCTTCACTCATTCCCTGGTTCTCTAACCACTGCTCTGATATCACCAATGCAAGACCCTGGTACCTTAAGTGTGGATTAAAGGCATAAGTAGAGCTAACATACATAATCAGAGTATAAAAATTTGTGTTGAGTCCTTGAGCTTTAAGGATTACATGCCAAAATAATTTCTTCCAAAATGGATTAGTTACATTCCCAGCAAAAATGAATGTTAATCCTATAGATTTACACTACTCATAGAGTAGAAACTACACAAAAGAATTCCGGCTTCTATACCAAAAGCACTCCTCCCAAGCTCACCGCATCAACCCGTTCTTAGCCCCTGTATGCCAAAATGTACCTACAAGGACAACCCCCATAATGCTCAAAAACTTCCAACCATTACAAAAAGCACTTCCTTCAAATCTTTCCCCACCATTAACATCAAACTTCAGAAACCACCAAAATAAACACCAACAATTACAATACTATCCATATACAATAAAATCCCTATAATACCAACATAAAACATCAAAAACCATCTTCCAACCATTACAACAACAAATCCAAAACCCAACCAAAAATATCACATTTTCAAAACCAAACCCTTTTAAAATCCCCAAATACAAACCCATTTCAAACCAATGCATTATAAACCACACAAGAAGAGATTCATACCACTTTAAGCTTCAAACCCCACCAAGGAATCCAAAAATACAAGCTTTGTGAAGTTTACTCCTCTTCTGTCCTTAAGGGGCGATTTTTATGGGTTTGGGGGGAAATGGTTTGGGAGGTGATTTTAGTTAAGAGTGGTGAGTTAAAGAGGAAATGGGGTATAAGTGTGCGTTTAATATAAAATGGTTCCCCATTAATTAGCATGATGTATAAAATATCCCCAACATGATATTTTAAAAGCATTTTCTAAAAATGCACCATAACTCCAATTAAAAGCATGTTTTACCAAATAATCATTATCCACCACAAATAAACCATGCCAACACCCAATTTCCCAACATGCATCACATGCACCCTGAAATGCATTTACCAGGTCACGCCCACCGCATGACTAAGCATTTCACCATATTAATTAATTCAACACTAAATTAATTAACACCATAATTATCACATAAACATAATTAATGCCCAAATGCACATAATTATTTCAGGGATATCACATTTTCCCATTGGCATCAAGTCATTTGGGCGTCATATGAATTTATTATGATATTTATACGAAAATGGGTCAGACTGAAATTTGGTGAGTTGTCCCGTTTTTTCAGCAGATTGTTCTTGGCCATTTTACCTAGGCTAAATAAACAAATTTGAAGATGAATTGAATAATTGTAAGGACCCACGTGCCCTTATACCGTTATTAGTGTATTGACCCTTGCTTTTAGTGCATACAATCATATATGTAGGGGAAAACCACTTGCTACCATAACAAAACATGCCAATAATAAAATTTCTTTCATTATTCCATATAATGTCCAATTCCCCCCAACCAAGTCCACGTACAAATCATGCACCCTTATAATACACTAACATGTTCTCATTTCATTTAGCAATTCCTTAATTAATTGCATGCAACACATGAATGAAAAGAGAAAGGCCCTTGCCTTTTTTATACAAACCATATACACATATAACAGTGCTCACATGCGAGCATCAAACGAATGTATGTGTATTAAATGTATAAATTATTGTGCTCAATACCGCTACTGGTACTTCAATCCTGGAACCACCTCCAATCCATAGCTCGATCTCAACTCTGGAGCTACCGCTGTACCTGTTCAACCTGCCCCAACATAGACATCCCCCACACGGGGTGAGCATACCAATACCACCATTCCAAAAATCACAGTACATAATTTACAGAATATAAAACTGTAATGTAAAAAATACTCCCTGTATAGTATCGTTACCCCATAGGATCCCCCCTACTGTTCATATTCTCAAAATAACCAAAACCATCAAATTCCCAAAACCAGTTAATCACCACATTGATTAACTAAAAGTCTAAAACCATTCTAGCCATACCCGTTTCATTACTAAATATGATTAAATCATTAACTGAAGTACCATAGATACCACATATGTCTAACCAATTATCAATAGTTCTATTTAATCGCTCGCTCCACAATAGCGGCATTTTAACCTCACGCACGCTCCACAGCAGCGGCATCATAACCGTTGTTCGCTCAACAGCGACAACATACCAATCATTGCTCGCTCAAAAGCGGCACCATATAATTCCCAATATATATCCATTTATTACAAATACAATAAACCATGCATTTCACAGTTGCAATAATATAAAAGGGTATGCTCGTACGTTATACGTACCTTATAATTCCATAGTTCGAGTCCAACATTGCCTTAGTCCCGTGACCCGATGAATTACGTGCTAAACACAATTAATAATCCACTATCAATTACAAGCATGCAACCACGTGCCCAAATACATTTACAATCCCCAAACCTATCGTCAATCCATGACAATTTACCCTTTTAAAAGACTCCGGCTAAGCATGCATAATACCCAAAATATTCCATCTTTACAAGTTCAAAGGTTAACCAATTATTAAATTGAGTATTCCATTTTTTATTAAAACTTGGCTCCAACCATTTCATTTTAAAGGTATAGCATTCCCATTGGAATGTAGACATTGCCCCGAAAATTGGTTAATTAAACCTTGACTCCAAAATCTTGATGTTTTCCAAAATTTCGAAAAATCAAAGGAAACAGGGCCGCGATCGATCACCACTTCCCCCGATCGATCGCGAGAACTACTGCCCAAAAAAAACATGCCGCGATCGATCGCCAAGACCCCCGCGATCGATCGCCCATTTTTCACGATCGATCACTGATGTGACTAGAAATAGACACATCTATTGCGCTTAATTGTCTACAATTTGGTATATTTTGATGGATAAATTGATACATATGCTACCTAACTATATAGTTGTGTAAATGTAGGGAAATGTGAAGAAATCAAGCTAAAATGACGAAAGAATGAATAAAGTTGAAGAAATAGGAAAAAACCAGAATCCAAGACACATGTTGCTCATTTCTCCTCAAATTTCTATATGTTCGAGCCATGTTTTGGAAATGTGGTCCATAGAAAAGTTGTAGAACTTTGAGTTATCTTCGTGTGAAAAGCTGATTCATTGAATTCGGAGTTTGTACGAGAACGTTACAGCCAAAATACAAAACTCGCCAGAAAAATTGGAGACAGACATAATTACGCCATAATTAGGCGTAATTACGCCAACGCTACGGAATGGACAGGCGTAATTATGCCACCTTGACGCGTAAATACGCCAAAAATGCGGGAAGACGTATTTTTGACACGTCTTCAGGCGTCTTTACGCCATTTTCTGGCGTAGCTAAGCCAGCAGAGTTTTGGAAAGTGTAAAGACTTGATTTCTTTCCTTCCCACATGGATTCTACCCTACTCCATCAGCCTCAAAGCCTATATACTCGAAAATCAGCCTCTTTAAGACACAATTCAGACCTTAGAACATAGTTTTGATTTTTAGAATAGTTTTTCTTTCAATTTTTGTGAAGAACGATTGAAGAACGAGGACGGAATCGACAAGCCGGAATCGTGATTCCTTTTAGTAACTTTTTCTTTTCCTATTAGTTTAATGCTTTCTAGATTAATTTTGATTTTTTTTAATCTAGTTATGAGTAGCTAAATACTTTTGTGATTCTCGGTTGAGGAAAACGATATATTGGAGTTACCGATTCTTGTGAGATTAAGTCTTGATTGTGTATTTTCATTGAGTATCAATTGTTTTTCTGATTTGATTGTCAAAATTGTTATGCATGATTGTTGGACTGATCACCTAGCTATTGTTCATACAATTTATTGCTAAATTAGATATCAAATACGGAATCGTTTGATCCCTCTAATTTACGAAGCAACTAAGATTAATTAAATTCCGCTTGTGAGTTTGTTAAATTCTTAGGAAAAATAATTGACTAGATTAAACATAGACTCTTGGATTATATTGTTTAGCTTCATCGATCTCACTAGTTCATATGCTATCATCGATTTAAATCTTAATCGCTTGTATTTTGATTGATTGTTTGATAAGGGTTAAACTAGAACGCTTGGGCTACTTAACTAAACTTAAGGTGAAATAGGACTTTGATTATTGGATTAAATGTCCACGATGAATATTCATATGGAAATTGACGCTAATTGTATAGTTAACTGAAAATCGAGAATCGTTCTTTTCTCATAAGTTTATTCATCTAGATAATTTTGCATATTAGTTTTGTGATATCCCCAAAATAATTAATTACAATTTGGGCATTAACTATGTTTATATGATTAATTATGGTGATAATTGATTTATGTGTTGGAATTAATTATCTTGTTGAAATGCTTAGTCACATGGTAGGCGTGACCCAGGAGTGCATTTCATGGTGCATGTTGTGCATGTTGGGAAATTGGGTGTTAGCATGATTTAATTGTAATGGTTGACAATTATTTTGGAAAGCATGAATTTTTGGGAGTTTGGTGCATTTTCGTAAAATGCTTTTAAAATATCATGTTGGGGTATTTTATACATCATGTTAATTAATGGGGTACAAATTTAATTATAAACTCTTTTAACCCCACTACACCCCCACTTTACATTCACTTTACCCATCACTCTTAAATCCCCAAATTTCATTCCCAACCCTAAACCTCTTCCCATTTTCGAAATTTGGCAAAGGAGGAAGGAGAAATCTTCACAAAATCTTTGTTTGTGAGATTATTGGTAGGATTTGGAGTCCTCAAGAGGTATGGAACCCTTCCTAATGTTTTAATGGTGTTTGGTTTTGAAATGGGTTAGCATTTTGGGATTTTTATGGATTTGTTTTTGGGTATGTTATGTACGTGGTTGAGTTATGATTTTTGAGGTGTTTCATGTGGGTTTTAGTGAGTTATGGTGATATTTGAGTTGTTGGAATGTTTGAGTTTGAAGTGTATGTGGTAGAACTTGGAATATGCTAAAAAATGGTGAGAAATCGCGCACACAGCAGGTGGCGATCGATCGCTACAAATGCATCGATCGATCGCCGAAGGACAGTGGCGAAAAATGATGCAGGCGATCAATCGTCATATATGGTGCGATCGATCGCCGCGAGGTAGAAAGGTCTGGCGATCGATCGCTACATCGAAACGATCGATCGGTATGGCTCGCGATCCATCGCCTCGAGGTAGCGATCGATCGCCAGCTGCTGAAAAGTGAGAAATGATGTTTTTTGTTGAATTTTTTGTATTTGGCTATAATTTGGCTTCTAATATTGGGTGTGTGATTGTGTAGGAAGTAAAGTCATACCAAATCCCACTTTTGGAAAGGTACGTAGTGAGACGTATGGGCATCGGACGGTAAAATGTGTTCTTACGCTTTTGGCTATATATATATATCGTGGACAAGTGTGGATTACGAAATGTGTTGATATATATTGAGATAATGGTGATGCATTATGATTGTGGACTCAAGTTTTGTGTTTATATATATGTGATTGGAAATGCTTGATTGTTCCGGTAGTTGTTATGAAGCGATGGTAATATGATATTTGCCGCTGTCATGTCGGAACGATGTACATGCCACTGTCATTGTCGAAGCGAGGGATATCATATGATGCCGCTATATGTCGAAGAGAGGGGTCCTAAAATTTCGCTGTTGTAACAGGACCGGAACAGTCACATTTCTAGTGATTAATGTGGAATATTGTGGTTATAACTGGAACGTGGTATCGATCATTACTATGAACTAATGATTTTGTGCATGAGTTTATGAAATAGGAACAACAATGAAAATGTGCTAATGTGGTAAATCAGGGAGCATACATACATATATATCTCATGCAATTATTTATGTTATTGTTCTTGGATTTTGTTGAATAGTGATGTATATGCTCATGGTGAGTTGTTCCTGTAGGTACACCTTTTGGACTTGGAGGGCTATGAGCCAGGTTGAGGCAGTGAGCTACGAAGAGCATTAAGGAATTAGGATACAGGATTTTTGGATAGTCTCTACTCTAGGAGTAGTGTGAATCTATAGTATCAACATTCATTATTGGGAATGTAATTAACTAGCTTTTGGAATTTTATTTTTGGCCTGTAATCCTTTTAGCTCAAGGCTACAACCGGAACCATAAACTGTCTTTAATGCATGTTAGCCCTATTTATATTTTTTTACACTGTTAGGGTAGAGAGACCCTACAAGTTTAATTTTGCATCGTGGTATTAGTACTTTGACTTCAAAATCCCTTTTTATTTTAGCTTGCATAACTTAACACAAAGATATAACCTTCCTTGTGGGATCGATGTCTACTCACGCTACTACATTTATAATTGTTATTAACTTGAGAGGGTTAATTTGAGCGTACGCGATAAACGCTACCAAATTTTGGCGCCGTTGCCGGGGAAGGCATTTACTTTGTGTTAACTATATTTTTTTTTATTTTTTTGTGCTATTTTGGTTTGTTAATGAGTACAGGTGAATCGTCCAATCACGAAGATAATTTTCACTACGATCCCAAGATAGAAAGGACTTTACATCAACTTAGGAGAGAAAATCGAAGACAACTTGAAGAAGAGGAAAGAACTATCATGGCGGATAATCGGAGCCTACGACAGCTAGCGAATCCTACTGTGGATCAACAACCTCTTTGCATCACCTTTCCTACACTTGCTACTAACATAAATTTTGAATTAAAATCTGGCCTAATACATCTTTTACCATCTTTTCATGGCCTTGCAGGTGAGGATCCGCATAAGCACTTGATGGAATTCCATGTAGTATGCACTACGATGAAGCCGACCGGGATAACTGAGGAACAAATCAAATTACGAGCTTTTCCGTTCTCTTTTAAGGACGCTGCTAAGGATTGGCTCTTCTATTTGCCTTCTGGATCCATCACTACATGGAACGAGCTGAAAAGAACTTCTTGGTGAAATACTTTCCTGCATCAAGGGTGAATATTCGAAAAGATATATATGACATCAGACAACTCCACGAGGAATCACTGCATGAATATTGGGAACGCTTTAAAAAGCTTTGTGCAAGCTGTCCTCAACATCAGATAAGTGAACAGTTACTTATTCAATATTTTTATGAGGGTCTTTTGCCAAATGACAGGAACTTGGTAGACGTTGCAAGTGGAGGAGCATTTGTGGATAAGACACCAGTGGAAGCAAGGCACTTAATTGCTAACATGGCAGCCAACTCTCAACAGTTAACTGCTCGATCGGACCATAAGCTTAGGAAGCAAGGCGAGGTAAATGTTTCTAGCCTCGAACAACAATTGATTGATTTAACCGGTATTGTGAAACAGCTTGCAATTGGAATTGGACAAAGTGCTAAGGTATGTGGAATTTGTGCACTACCAAGTCATCTAACTGACGCGTGCCCCACACTTCAAGAACCATCTATTGAGGAAGCAAATGCAGCAGGCGGATTTCCGGGACAGCCACAGAGAAAGTATGATCCTTTTTCCAGCACATATAACCCCGGATGGCGAGATCATCCAAATTTAAGATATGGGAATCAAGCTGAACCACATACACAACATCAACCATCACCATATCAACAACCACCATATAGACCACCATTCCAAAGGCCACAACAAACCATCCCAACTCCAACACCTGGTGAGTATCTAGAAAATATGTTTAAAGAACTTGCTAATGGATCTGTGAAATTTCAACAGGAAACGAGGGCAAGCATCCAGCGCTTGACTACGCAAATGGGTCAGATGGCCACCGCAATAAATCGCATGGAGTCTCAAAGGTCAAACACCTTACCATCACAACCAGTAGTGAATCCGAGGGAGAATGCAAGTGCGATTAAACTAAGGAGTGGGAAAGAACTTGAGACACAAGAGGAGGAGAAACCGATTGAGACTACACATGAAGAGGAGACAGAGATCGAACCTACGGGAAACGATTCCATACAAAGAGAGGAACAAAAAGGTAAATCCCCTCTAATTTCTGAGTATAAGATTGAACCACCTTTCCCTCTTGCATTTCAGGAAGATAGGAGGAATGAAAGCATAAAGGACCTCTGCGAAACCTTTCGGAGATGTGAGGTGAACATTCCACTGTTGGATGCTATCAAGCAGGTACCCCGCTATGCAAAATTCTTAAAGGAGTTGTGCACTGCTGAGAGGAAACAAAAGCTTAAAGGATGCCGCAAAGTTGAGTTAGGGGAGAACATCTCAGCGGTCATTCAACGGAAAATCCCTACCAAGTGCAAGTACCCAGGTATGTTCACTATTCCATGCAAAATTGGTACAACACGTCTTGAAAAAGCTATGCTAGATTTAGGAGCATCGATAAATGTCATGCCATACTCTCTCTATGCTTCTTTAAACCTAGGGCCTTTAAGTGAAACAAGGGTAGTTGTCCAACTAGCGGATAGATCTAATGCATATCTTAGAGGGATTTTAGAAGATGTCTTAGTGCAAGTAAATGAGTTGGTATTTCCCGCTGATTTTTATGTGCTCGATATGGCAAAGGGTGACAATAGTAGCCCTATATTGTTAGGGAGACCCTTCTTAAAAACATCCAAGACTAAGATAGATGTTCACAATGGCACACTCACGATGGAATTTGATGGTGAAATTGTAAAATTCAATATACATGATGCCATGAAATATCCTTGTGACGACGATGATACAGTTTTACTCTATCAATATTATTGATTACTTGTACCAAGGCATTTTTGAGATTTCATGTAAAGAATAGTTAGAGATAGCCCTCACCACCCCTCTAGACCATTGTGAGGAAGAGTTGCCACTAGGAGATGAGGTGAAACACACCATCACCACTTTGGACATCACACCCGAGACACAAGGTAATGTTTCATTTGCGGTCTTGCCTATTCCTAACACTAGGCATCTTCCTTCCGTATCGCAGGCACCCACTGTTGAACTGAAGCCGTTACCAAGCCACCTAAAGTATGTGTTCCTTGGAGAAGGAAACACACTACCGGTAATAATCTCTAGCAAGTTGTGGGGTGGCCAAGAGAAGGAACTCATTCACGTGTTAGAAGAGCACAAGACCGCCATAGGATGGAAAATTGCTAGCATAAAAGGAATAAGCCCATCCACATGCATGCATAGAATCCTACTTGAAGAAGGAGCCAAACCTACACGCCAACCACAAAGAAAACTCAATCCACCGATGATGGAAGTTGTGAAAGAGGAGATCTTAAAGCTTCTGGCAGTTGGAATGATATACCCCATTTCGGATAGCCAGTGGGTCAGTCCTGTCCAAGTAGTTCCAAAGAAGACTTGTATTACAGTGGTGAGGAACAAAAACGATGAACTAGTAACCACCCGCATTAAAAATGGATGGAGAGTTTGCATTGATTACCGCAAGTTGAACACTGTGATCCGCAAGGACCACTTTCCATTGCCCTTCATTGATCAAATGCTTGAAAGGTTAGCATGTCATTCTTATTACTGTTTTCTTGATGGGTATTCCGGCTATTTTCAGATTGCGATTGCTCCGGAAGATCAAGAAAAGACTACATTCACATGCCCATTTGGGACTTTCGCTTATAGGCGCATGCCCTTTGGACTTTGCAACGCACCGGCCAATTTCCAACAATGTATGGTTAGTATATTTTCCGTGTAAGGACCCCGTGCCCTTAACACGTTATTAGTGTATTAAGCCATACCATTAGTGCATATAATCGTACTATCAGGGGGGGGGGGGAACCATGTGCAAGTGCAACACCATATGCTATCCAGAAAATTTCTTGCATTTAATCCACATAATATTCAAATTCCCCAACCAAGATTATTCATATAACATGCACCTTCATAATACACTAACATACTCTTAGTTCATTTAGCAATTCCATATCTAATTGCGTGCAAACCATAAATGAACAGAGAAGAGCCGTAGCCCATTTATACATCCCATATACACGTAAAATGTACTCACATGAGAGCACCCAATGAATGAGCGTGTATCTAATGTATAAGGATAGTCTACCAGATACCATGACTGATACTTCATTCCTTGAAGCACCTCCCAAGCACAGTTCGATCTCAACAATGGATCTGTGTACTTATTCAATCAGCTCTGGTACCTCAATTCTGGAAGTACTTCAAATCAACAGCCCGAGCTCAACTCCAAAGCTACTGCTACACCTGTACCACCTGCCCCAACAGAGACAGTCCCCACTCGGGGTGAGCATACCAATATCCCTAATCCCATAATCACAATAATGCAATTCATAATTTACAATATGTAAGTGCTATGAAATATAAGAGATACTCCCTGGATGGCATCATCCTCATCCGGGATCCCCTGTACTGTCCCTGTTCTCAAAATAGCTGAAACCATCAAATTCTCAAATGCCAGTTAATCATTACATTGATTAACGAATTCACTTGCCACATACCGACATTATAACAATAACATCAAATCATTCAACAATGATCACAAAATATCCCATATATCTCTTTTATGGTTCCATAGTTCTATTTAATTGCTCGCTCTACAATAGCGGCATTTCAGTCTCGCGCATGCTCAACAGCAGTGGCGTCATAACCGATGTTCGCTCAAAGGCGACCACATCCAATCATTGCTCGCTCAAAAGCGGCACCATGCAATTCCCAATGTATATATATCCATTTGTAGCAATCAACATTAAACATGTGTTTCAACATCCGTTAATATCCGTTATTGCTAAAACCATATATCAGGCACTTCCAGACACATTTATTGCAATACAGTGTGTCATGCACTCAACAATTGCATTTAAAATAAGGGGCTATGCTCGTACGTTATACGTACCTTATATTTTCCGTAGTTTGAGTCCGACTTCGTCCGAGTCCCACGATCCGATGAATTACGTGCTAACACACAAATAATTCACAATCAAACACAAGAATGTACCCACGTGTCCAAGCACGTTCAAGACTCCCAATTATATCGTCAATCCCCGACGATTACCAAAATAAAAGCCCCCCGGGTAAGCATGCATAATACCCAAAATATTACATTTTATATGTTTAATAGATAGCCAAAAACCCAACCAAAAATTCCGTTTAATTAAACTTTGGCCTCCGCCAATCCATTTTAAAAGTATAGTATTCCCATTGGAATGTAGACATTGCCCCGGAAACGGCCCCTTTAAACCCCGGTTCCAAAATCCTGACATTTTTCCAAAAAATTCAAAAAAACAAAATCCTTCCGGTGGCGATCGATCGCCACCTTTATCGCGATCGATCGCCACACTCCAGTGGCCAACCAGTGCCCTCTCGCGATCGATCGCCAATCCTCGCGATCGATCGCCAACCCGCTCGCGATCGATCGCCGAGACCTCGCGATCGATCGCCAGCACTGTTCATCGCCTTCAAAAAATTGGACTGCTCGTCGAGATCGATCGCTACCCCTCGGCGATCGATCGCCACCTGCGATTTCTGAAAAATTCGAGCTTCCATGGTGTTTTTAACACCCAAACTCAAAACCAACACCCCACACACCACCAACACCTCAAATACAACATTTAAACTCCTTAAAAACACTAAAATCAACATTTTAGATTTTAACCCAAAACCCCCAAATACAAATCCAACCCAAAAACTCATCCATAACACACCATACCACAATCAAAACGAAGACAATGACGAGGGGAAGAAACTTACCAACTTATCTTCGAGAAATCCGACTCCTAGGACGAGCCTCCATCAATTTTGTTCATCAAAGGGAAAGGGGAAGGGTTTGGGGTGGGAGAGAGGCGTGAGAGGGAGAGGAGAGGAGAGAAATGGATTCCAAATGACGGAACCCCGAGTCCAACTGGTATATTTAGCAAAAATGCCCCAAAATACAAATACCTTCACCAATACATCATGATTCATTAAAAATTATCTGTTTTCAAAAACTCTCTCTCCAACATCAAATCCCCAGACTGGCCCCAACAAGGCACCCCGGACACCAAGTCCCACTAAAAACCCAACTCATAGGTTTTCCACCAAAATGAGAATACAATCTCAACCTTTGGATCCAACGATCCCAAATGCCCGATTTAACAACCTCGGGAGACGCAAAACCGCAATTAATTCCTAATTGCCACAATTAAAAATCCATCAAGGATTAATATCACACCGGGATTAACACCATAAATCCCCGGACATCACAATTATCCCCCACTAATAAAATTTCGTCCTCGAAATTTGCACCGGCATACTCTACGTAACACCAGGACTACACAAACAAAGTAAAGCCACAACCCCGATTCTGGCCCACATTAGAATCGAATCATCAACTGCGAGAACACCAATCTCGCACCAAGCTCTACAGTAGAGCAAACGCCAAAACCAATATAAACTCGAAAGATAACAACATACCTCCTTGTGAATCGTCCCGGAAGTCAGTCCACCATGACTGCAAATTAATCAAAACCCCATTGGTTCTAACGTAGATATCTCTCCGTGATATCCACCACTCGCCCACGATGCTTAACACACATCGTTATGATGGGAACCACTAGTATACCACAGCATACTCACAGAAAATCCAGTTTTCGCCTTCCAGCCTATCTCCTCCAAAGGAGTAGTTGCACCACTTGCAACCCGGATCGGTAACCCACGGTCACTAATCCACACAAAGCGCATCACTACAGATGTTTACATCCTTGTGTTCCAAGAAATCCCATCTTGGTCCAAAACACACTATCGAGACTCCACAAGGTCTCAAGTTCCACAGGGGACATGCAAGATAATCAATTGCATTCCCACACACGTGTCAACCATGACACTAAACAAATCCGAATCCTGGCCATCCCTCATTTATCCTGGGATTCAACAATCCTAAAACAGGGAGGCTATCGAATTAACCAGCAAGAATTACCACGGTCCTAAGACACGACAGTCCCTCCCAAGGGAAGTCGGCCGGCCTCACAATTTTTCCTCGGAATACATCGTGCCATCGAGATTACCAATCTCAAAGTGCTACAATCTCTCACCGGAGATCCATTCATCAAAGTATATGGATCCGATGCTCGACGAGTACCAAGAAAATGCTGGCATTCGTATACCCACACTGGCATACATGTCCACGCATCAACACAAAATGCATACTCAATGCAATAGACTCGGGTATCTCCAATCATACCCAAAATCCCAAACCACTGTCAAACCTCGATTATTCTCACTCCACGGAGAATAATGGTTGACAACCAAAACCAAAGGGTGTGATTTCAACATCAACACCACACATCCAAAATAACGAATCTCCCAAAAGATTCAACCGGTAGGTATAAAATACCGCATTCCTCTCAAGGAAAAGTCATGAATCCATGATCCTCCAATCTCCGAACCACCGTTCGGAAACCTGGATATATTTATACCGAAATATCTCGGAACCAAAAATACACAATTGGTTCAAAATGATGCATCGACGCCACTATTACCAAATCGAAGTCCGTATACTCAATGTATACCAACTTAGTAATGCTCGGTACTAATACCATAGTACTACACAATCTCGAGCATTTCTCCGGAGACGTCTCCTCGAACGTCTCACCGAAGTACGAAGCCAACGCCTAGTCCAACACTAGCAGGGCTTACTCCGGTTGGTTCACAATCAACCCTCAACCGATACTAGCTGTCTTCTTGACAGTACAATCCAAACCTCTCTAAGAGATAAAATCAATATAGGAGTGTCACCCCACTAACTATATCTCACAATTCCAATTGTGACTCCCGTTGCATTCCATATGCGAGGATGTTCTACCGGAGCTAACGACGACTTGTTGACACTCACGTTGGTATTCCCAACAAAACGAGGTGTCCCAGAACAAGTCCCTCAAACATTAGACGTATAAATGTCCCCGTGAGGTATTCCCTGCCTCAACAACATGCCACATAGAGACTACAAGAGTCTACCAAAAGTCCTCATCGTATCATCATACGATTCACTGAGCTCGAATCCAACGAGCAATATAATGGCTATCACAAGCACACTATAACACTGCTACCATATCTGGCTAGTAAAACGCCGCTTTCATAGGCTCATACCAAGCCTACTAAAGTATCATACGTTCCATCCCGGTACACCATACAGTAACAAATCATTAGAGTTGTGGGTCATCACCCAACATACCTCTAACCACCAAAGCACCACGGACATCCCAGTGTCCCTGCTCGGTCACGAAGTAATCCTAATTCCGTATGATTTATTCCGCACCCCCAGAGGTGGATGTGACCATGTCTACCACATGTCACCTCGGCACAAGCAAGTAGTTTCCTCACAACTACTCCTGTTACCATTTACTTGGCCATACACATTCCAACGAGTATACCTAAGGGTACCACCACTCGTAAAATATTCACATCCGATATGTGCCGCGGTACACTTCCTGTACGGCGCACTCAATAATTCATCGAGTAATCTGCTCGGCATAATGGTCTCGCAACTAGTGACCCAGACACTATCATGTGCTCACCATCGGCACTCAACCATACAATTAAATACATATACATGAACGTATTGTTCATCGAAACGACGTCACGCGTCCACATAGACATCCACTATGTCATTGTCATCCCGTGACGATACTTGTCAACATATGACATTTCAAAATAACATCGTCAACTCGTGACGGTATATGTCGATATACGACATTCATAGTCTCATTGTCAAACACATGACAGCATAAGTAAATCAACGCATGATATCCCAATAATGCTAAATAAACAGTAATATGCCATACCTCATCGCTATCAATATAGCGGCATACCTGTCTCCGACGTCCAACAGTGGTACGCAATCAGCACCCATCGCTCGTAGGTGGCATAATCCAGTGTCACGTACATAGCGGCATAACCCATCGCTATAGAATCAGCGGCATGATCCCTCGCCATGGAGTCGACGGCATAAAACATCACTATAGATATCCGGCGGTATAAACCATCGCCAATGGAATAGCGGAATGAACCGTCGCTATGAATACCCGGCGGCACGAACCATCGCCAATAGAATAGTGGAATGTACCATCGCTATGAATATCCGGCGGCATGAACCATCGCCAATAGAATAGCGGAATGTACCATCGCTATATAATACCCGGCGGCATGAACCATTGCCAATAGATTAGCGGCATGAGCCATCGCTATGAATACCAGGCGGCATGAACCATTGCCAATAGAATAGCGGCATGAACCATCGCTATGAATACCAGGCGGCATGAACCATCGCCAATAGAATAGCAGCATGAACCATCGCTATGAATACCAAGCGGCATAAACCATCGCCAATAGAATAGCCGGTCCCTAGTCATTGTTACGGTAGTGTATTTTAATGCCTCTCGTTTAAATAAAACATGCGGTACTCCCACCCCTCGCTTCACATATAGGCGGCATAGAATAACCTCGCTTAAATGGACATGCGGCGCTTCCACCCCTCGCTTCACATTTTAGCGGCAAATATTCTTTCCTCGCCTCATATGATAACCACGCTTCAATGTGACATGCGGCGCTCCCACCCCTCGCTTCACATTTTAGCGGCACAAAACAATAAATAGCGGCAAGCATTTAAAATCATCACTCATCCATAACAATGACTCCTGGGATATTCACCAAGTATCCCATCTATACCTGCAACACAAAGCATATTCCATATTCCAACATACATCATCATGAGTGTATTTTAATGCACCTCGCTCAAATGCGACATGCGGCACTCCCACCCCTCGCTTCAACATTTGGCGGCAGAGCATTAAAATCATCACTACATTGTACACATGCAACCACAATGCATAATTCCATGATGTATATAAAACGCAGGTTACCGTTTCGTGTCTTTCAACCCTGGCCTTAGCCTTTCGCGTCATAGTGTCCCTACAGGAACAATCCCAAACCATGAGCATACGATAATCCATATTCCACACAATATGATTATAATGAGTAAATGCATAAACTATGAGTACACAGTACTTCCTGTATCCCAATGCATTTCAAAATGCTCCATTTGGTTGTCACTGTGTCACAACTCACAATCATAATCAACAGATTATATTATGATTCTATAGATGTCATGACATATAATCGTTTCACTATGATCACATATCACAAATGCACATAAGCAAAATAGTTGTGTCACACAACACTAACTACTATCATGCATAAATATGTGCTACTTATCCCTATCAGCATGTTCTAGGCCTTCAACAGCCCCAAAGAGCTAACCACTGCTCTGATACCACTAATGTAAGGACCCCCGTGCCCTTAACCCGTTATTAGTGTATTAAGCCATACCATTAGTGCATATAATCATACTATCAGGGGGGGAAAAAAACCATGTGCAAGTGCAACACCATATGCTATCCAGAAAATTTCTTGGATTTAATCCACATAATATTCAAATTCCCCAACCAAGATTATTCATATAACATGCACCCTCATAATACACTAACATACTCTTAGTTCATTTAGCAATTCCATATCTAATTGTGTGCAAACCATAAATGAACAGAGAAGAGACGTAGCCCATTTATACATCCCATATACACGTAAAATGTACTCACATGAGAGCACCCAATGAATGAGCGTGTATCTAATGTATAAGGATAGTCTACCAGATAGCATGACTGATACTTCATTCCTTGAAGCACCTCCCAAGCACAGTTCGATCTCAACACTGGATCTGTGTACTTATTCAATCAGCTCTGGTACCTCAATTCTGGAAGTACTTCAAATCAACAGCCCGAGCTCAACTCTAAAGCTGTTGCTACACCTGTACCACCTGCCCCAACAGAGACAGCCCCCACACGGGGTGAGCATACCAATATCCCTAATCCCATAATCACAATAATGCAATTCATAATTTACAATATGTTAGTGCTATGAAATATAAGAGAATTCCCTGGATGGCATCATCCTCATGCGGGATCCCCTGTACTGTCCCTGTTCTCAAAATAACTGAAACCATCAAATTCTCAAATGCTAGTTAATCATTACATTGATTAACGAATTCACTTGCCACATACCGACATTATAACAATAACATCAAATCATTCAACAATGATCACAAAATATCCCATATATCTCTTTTATGGTTCCATAGTTCTATTTAATTGCTCGCTCTACAATAGCGGCATTTCAGTCTCGCGCATGCTCAACAGCAGTGGCGTCATAACCGATGTTCGCTCAAAGGCGACCACATCCAATCATTGCTCGCTCAAAAGTGGCACCATGCAATTCCCAATGGATATATATCCATTTGTAGCAATCACCATTAAACATGTGTTTCAACATCCGTTAATATATGTTATTGCTAAAACCATATATCAGGCACTTCCATACACATTTATTGCAATACAGTGTGTCATGCACTCAACAATTGCATTTAAAATAAGGGGCTATGCTCGTACGTTATACGTACCTTATATTTTCCGTAGTTTGAGTCCGACTTCGTCCGAGTCCCACGATCCAATGAATTATGTGCTAACACACAATAATTCACAATCAAACACAAGCATGTACCCACGTGTCCAAGCACGTTCAAGACTCCCAATTATATCGTCAATCCACGACGATTACCAAAATAAAAGCCCCCCGGGTAAGCATGCATAATACCCAAAATATTCCATTTTATATGTTTAATAGATAGCCAAAAACCCAACCAAAAATTCCGTTTAATTAAACTTTGGCCTCCACCAATCCATTTTAAAAGTATAGCATTCCCATTGGAATGTAGACATTACCCCGGAAACGGCCCCTTTAAACCCCGGTTCCAAAATCCCGATATTTTTCCAAAAAATTCAAAAAAACAAAATCCTTCGGGTGGCGATCGATCGCCACCTTTATCGCGATCGATCGCCACACTCCAGTGGCCAACCAGTGCCCTCTCGCGATCGATCGCCAATCCTCGTGATCGATCGCCAACCCGCTCGCGATCGATCGCCGAGACCTCGCGATCGATCGCCAGCAATGTTCATCGCCTTCAAAAAAATTGGACTGCTCGTCGCGATTGATCGCTACCCCTCGGCGATCGATCGCCACCTACGATTTCTGAAAAATTCTAGCTTCCATGGTGTTTTTAACACCCAAACTCAAAACCAACACCCCACACACCACCAACACCTCAAATACAACATTTAAACTCCATAAAAACACTAAAACCAACATTTGAGATTTTAACCTAAAACCCCCAAATACAAATCCAACCCAAAAACTCAACCATAACACACCATACCACTATCAAAACGAAGACAATGACGAGGGGAAGAAACTTATCAACTTATCTTCGAGAAATCTGGCTCCTAGGACGAGCCTCCATCAATTTTGCTCATCAAAGGGAAAGGGGAAGGGTTTGGGGTGGGAGAGAGGCGTGAGAGGGAGAGGAGAGGAGAGAAATGGATTCCAAATGACGGAACCCCGAGTCCAACTGGTATATCTAGCAAAAATGCCCCAAAATACCAATACCTTCACCAATACATCATGATTCATTAAAAATCATCTGTTTTCAAAAACTCTCTCTCCAACATCAAATCCCCAGACTGGCCCCAACAAGGCACCCCGGACACCAAGTCCCACTAAAAACCAAACTCATAGGTTTTCCACCAAAATGAGAATACAATCTCAACATTTGGATCCAACGATCCCAAATGTCCGATTTAACAACCTCGGGAGACGCAAAACCGTAATTAATTCCTAATTGCCACAATTAAAAATCCATCAAGGATTAATACCACACCGGGATTAACACCATAAATCCCCGGACATCACATTCCGAGTACACGGAGCATATATTAGAGGTATTCATGGATGATTTTACTGTTTATCGTGACTCTTTCAATGCTTGTCTAACTAACCTTATCCTAGTCCTAAAGTGTTGCATAGAAACAAACCTTGTGCTAAATTCTGAAAAATGTCACTTTATGGTAGAACAAGGTATTGTTTTGGGTCATGTGGTCTCATCAAAAGGTATGGAAGTAGATAAGGCAAAAATTGACATTATTCAATCTCTCCCTTATCCCATTTGTGTGCGGGATGTGCGCTCCTTTCTTAGCCATGCAGGTTTCTATAGGAGATATATCAAGGACTTCGCCAAGATCGCATCCCCATTATGAAAATTATTGCAAAAGGAAGTGGCGTTCAAGTTTGATGAGGCGTGCAGGACTGCATTTGACACATTGAAGTCATCCTTGACATCCACACCAATTATCCAACCACCTGATTGGAGCAAGCCATTTGAGATCATGTGTGATGCAAGCGATTATGCAGTAGGCGCCGTTTTAGGCCAAAATGATTGGAAAGATTTCCCATGCCATCTACTATGCCTCCATGACCTTGAATGATGCCCAGCGAAACTATTCCACTACTGAAAAGGAGCTATTAGATGTTGTATTTTCTTTAGAAAAATTCGATCTTATTTGCTCGATGCTAAAGTTGTTGTTTATTCTGATCATGCAGCTCTTCGCTACTTAATGACGAAGAAGGAGTCAAAGCCAAGGCTAATTAGATGGATCTTGCTCTTAAGTGAATTCGATGTTGAAATTAAAGACAAGTGAGGAACGGAGAATAAAGTGGCTTATCACCTAAGTCGCCTAATTCATGTGAAGGACACACCGTGTTTCAAAGAGGAATTCCTGGATGAGAGACTCTTTGTCATGCACAACATTTTACCATGGTATGCCGACATTGCTAATTTTTTGGCAACTAATACTTTTCCTAATGGATTGAATAGGACTCAAAAAACAAAAATTCGAAGTGACGCCAAGTACTATATTTGGGATGATCCATACTTATGGAAACATTGTGCGGATCAAGTAATTTGGCGTTGCATTCCGGTAAATGAGGTATCTTCCCTACTCCGCTTTTGTCATTCACATGAGGTTGGTGGGCACTTTGGAGCCAAACGAACTGCACACAAGGTATTAGAATGTGGCTTCTTTTGGCCAACTTTATTTCGTGATGCTTATAATTTCTGCAAATCATGCCCTAAGTGTCAAAAGACGGGTAACATATCTCAACGAAAAGAGATGCCCCAACAATCCATACTTTATTGTGAAATTTTTGATGTATGGTGCATCGACTTCATGGGACAGTTTCCACAATCTTTCGGCCACGTTTATATTTTACTTGATGTTGATTATGTGTCAAAATGGGTGGAAGCTATAGCCACCCGTACTGATGATTCAAAAGTGGTTGCAGGTTTTATAAAGCATAACATTTTCTCTAGGTTTGGGACTCCAAGGGAAATCATAAGTGATCGAGGTACCCATTTCTGCAATAGGACAGTGGAGAGTTTACTAAAGAAGTACTGATAGGGTTGATTATTACGCGTTTTTATGCTATGATTTCTATATGTTTTCGTGTTGATACTTGAATTATTTTACGTATTATGGTATATATTTCTATATTTCAGGAATCAATGTTGAAATTCATAAAAGGGGAAGAAATCAAGCTAAAATGATGAAAAAATGAATAAAGTTGAAGAAAAGAGGAAAAAACCAGAATCCAAGACACATGTTGCTCGTTTCTCCTCAAATTACTATATGTTCGAGCCATGTTTTGGAAATGTGGTCCATATAAAAGTTGTATAACTTTCTCTTATCTTCGCGTGGACAGCTGATTCATCAAATGAGTTTGTATGAGAAGGTTACGGCCAAACTACGAAACTCACCAGAAGCTGAAAAAGGCGAAGAAAACTTACTGTGAAGCTCGATCGATCGAGCAAGCATTTCCGATCGATTGAGAAGGGCTGAAAAAGCCACGAAATTCTTACTGGAAGGCTTGATCGATCGGCCACTTTGTCCGGATCGATCGGGACGAGGAGTTTTCAGAAAAATAACTTCCTTGTTGAGTTTGTATGCAAAAGGGAAGTCCATAATTCTTTCCCCTATATATTATACACAAGATTTTCAACCCAAAATAAGACTTTTAACCCTAGAAACACACGCCCCAGCCTCCATATCACCATACGTTCTTCATCTTACCTTGACCATACGCCTCTTTACACATCTCTTTCCTTCACCCCATCCAGTCATATACCTCCATCATTCTCCACTAACACCATCTCAAGCCTCCTTCCATATAATTCACGTCCATCAGCCCCTTTCCTTCACTTCATGTCCAGCCTCCATCCTTCTACCATTCAACCTTCATCCATCTTCACCTATTCATCCTAGGATTTGGAACAACCCAACAAGGCGATAAAAAGAGACGATCGAGAAGGAAGCAAGAGAAGGAGTGAGGATCTACTACCGAAGTCGACATCGGGAGTTTATTCTTGTCTTTTAATATTAGTTTTGATTTCTTTTGATTTACTATGTTGAACTAATTTATTTATCGAGGCTAAGCGAATCCTTTGTTATGAACCTTCGATTTGATGATTTAATGATTGAATTCTTATAGTTCTTTGCGTATGTTTTATGTTCTTCATGCTTTTAGAGGATTGATCACCTTTGAATGATGTTAGTATCGTAATTGAGATCGAGAGATGATTTTATGATACTGAATAAATAACTCATACCATGGATTTAAGACCGAGATTGAGAGATGACGTCAAATACATGCGTGATAGCCATAGATATCTAGTAATTGAAAGCTATGAGTTTTCATGGATCTTATGCAACGTTGAATTGTTAAATAAGCGAACGAGAGTTACTTGCTGCAATTCGGTGTTAGGTTTAATATAGCTCGAGAGAGTGTATTAGATAAATTGGGAGAACTCGTCACCTTAGAAATATTTGAATATTCAATCGAGAATTGTAGGGAATTGCATTGGTGAGCCAAAGTCTCGATAATCTTCTCTAGTGGATTTTTCTCGTTTATTTTTATTGACTTGGTTGGATTAATAGTTTATATTAATTAATTAGTTGTTAATTATAAATTAATTATCGTAGGTTAAATATAGTTAAAAGACATCTTATTTGGTACTTGCTTGTTAGTCCCTATGGGTTCGACAATCCGTATCTTCCTATCTATACTAAAACTTGAGACCGTGCACTTGCGGTCTAAAATCGCTAGATTGGAATTAATTGTTTAAAATAAAAGCGATCAAGTACCATGTAACACACAAGGTGTCCACCGCCTACCACCCACAAACAAATGGACAAGCCGAAGTTTCAAACCGAGAAATCAAATCTATCTTGGAAAAGACTATAACTCCCACTAGGAAAGATTGGAGCTTGAGACTAGACGATGCACTGTGGGCTTATCGGACTGCGTACAAAAAACCAATAGGTATGTCTCCTTATAGACTAATCTTTGGTAAACCTTGTAATCTGCCTGTAGAGTTGGAACATCGAGCATATTGAGCCATTAAGCACTTCAACATAGCTATGGACAAGAGCGGAGAGATAGAAAGCTGCAATTGCAAGAGTTGGAAGAGATCCGCAATGATGCGTATGAAAGTTCAAAGATCTACAAAAAAAAACGAAGACATTTCATGACAAGATGATCTCGAGGAAGGAGTTTGTCGTTGGTCAAAAAGTTCTCCTCTACCTTTCCCGCCTGCGCCTATTTCCAGGTAAGCTACGTTCTCGATGGGTTGGACCTTTTATAGTAACTGCTGTTTTTCCTCATGGTGCAGTTGAGGTTCAAAGCCTAGCAAAAGCAAAGACGTTCAAGGAGAATGGACATCGACTGAAACCTTACTATGAAGGTTTCCATGCCACTAAAGAAGGAGAAGTGGATCTTGAAAATCCACCAAGCATCACGTGATCCATGGACTGACGTCGGGCCACCGACGTTAAACAGAGACGCTGCTTGGGAGGCAACCCAATGGGAGTTAGTTTCCTTTCTCCCTTTTACTTTTATTTTTATTGCTTTAGTAGTTAGACTTTTCTCTTTTCTCGTATTTTTGCCTTACATTGGGGACAATGTAAGATTTAAGTATGCGGGAGGGATTAGTGGTGTGTTATTGCTTTCCTATTACAAAAATACAAAACAAAATCGAAAAATTTGAAAATTTTGAGCTCATAGTTAGTAATGAACACATGTTTGGAAACACTAGCCCATGATGAAACCGAATTGATATCATGCATGCTTTTGAACATAGGTGAATTGCTAACCCTGGAACACTTTGAACTCTAATGCAAATTTTGCTTTGACATAGTAGTTGAATATTTTGAGCACATTATTGTCATGACTTGTGAAGTGTGCATAGCTTAGTGAAGATTGTGTGAACTTTGTAATAGTCTTAAGAAGCCTCTAATACATGCTAGAACTTAACTACATGCTCTTTGAGGCGTATGTCTAGACTACTTGCAAACATGAAAGTGATATAGGCAATCTTTACCATGTAAAGAAAATCAATCACTAGTACCTTTTTTGAGCTTTAATGTAAAAAGAATGGTTGTGTGCTAGCATACAAACAACCCCCATTCAACATTCTTTGATTAGCTTATCATCCTTCCCTCATGAGCCTAAATGTGATTCTATCCATACCTTTGAAGGGAGTATGATGTGTTTCATTCACATACACTTAGGAATTCCTTGCGTTATATGTTTGAACTTCATTGTCAAAAGAATGAAATGCATGAAAGAAAAGGGATGCCTTGAAAAGAATTAATACAAATATGACTCCAAGGGAGCCAAGGCACAAAAGAAGAAAAGAATTGAGTTAAACCTTGAGAAATGAACAAGGTTTGAAAAAAAAAATCATGTAAGAAGAGAAGTTTAGATTGTGCATATCATCATACTCTATTGCTTGATATATCCTTACCTTTCTTTCATAAGCCAACACCTAGGCCAAGCTACAAGCTAATAAAGACCAACTTGATTTGTGTTTGCAAGTGGCTAAGATAGTGGAGAAGAGTGTGCAAGTGAGCTTATACTTGTGTTGGTGTACAATTTGAACTATTGTGGGTTTACATTTGTTGGATCTATAATTTGCATATGACACTTGTTTATGACCACATACACATGTTCTCTACTTTGTTAAGTATGAGATGTCTAGGGATTGAAATTGTTCCACTGTTAACTTTTCACAGCCTTTCATTACTATGCATGTTTGAAATTATTGAGGCATTAAAGTGAGAACAAGTTTTTTTGTTATGATGCTATGAGCCAAACAAAAAGATTGTAGTTTTGTCTGATTACTCGAGGTCGAGTAAAGTTTAAGTATGAGGGTATTTGATGTGACTAGAAATAGACACATCTATTGCGCCTAATTGTCTGCGATTTGGTATATTTTGATGGATAAATGGATATATATGCTACCTAATCGTGTAGTTGAGTAAATGTAGGGAAATGTGAAGAAATCAAGCTAAAATTATGAAAGAATGAATGAAGTTGAAGAAAAGAGGAAAAAACCAGAATCCAAGACACATGTTGCTCATTTCTCCTCAAATTTCTATATGTTCGAGCCATGTGAAATATGGTCCATAGAAACGTTGTAGAACTTTGAGTTATCTTCGCGTGGACAGCTGATTCATTGAATTCGGAGTTCGTACGAGAACGTTACGGCCAAAATACAAAACTCGCCAGAAAATTGAAGACGGACGTAATTACGCCATTATTAGGCGTAATTACGCCAACACTATTGTTCATGTTCTCAAAATAATCAATACCATCAAATTCCCAAAACCAGTTAATCACCACATTGATTAACTAAAACCTATGTTGCACGGCTACGGATACGGATACGCGGATACGTGGATACGCAGATACGGGTACGATTGCACGAGATTTTCGAAATTTGTAGGATACGATACGTCTGGATATGGCAAATTTTATTAATTTATTTATATATATATAAATATATAATTAATAATATTTGTAAGAAATCAAGTTTCAAGCATATAATCAACATTAAACACATTAGAAATAAGAATAAAGTTGCAAACTCACCAACTTCACGACAAATGGTAAATATTAATCCAGGACATCTAAAACATTCAAGCATATAATCGACATAAACCCATTAAAGTGGTTAGGAAATAGGGATTTAGTTAAATAATTTAACTTCAATTACAGTTTCAACCCTATTTTTTAAAAAAATTACGAAAGTTCCCGTATCTAACCCGTGTTTACTGTCAGCGGCGTATCTTGACCGTATCCGAAACGTATCCGAAATAAAAACTTATTTTTTGTCCCCAGATACGCCACGTGGCGTATCAGATACGTATCGGTGTTGTACCCGTGCGTATCCGTATCCCAGAAGTATCCGATACTTGACCGTGAAATTTTTGGAGTATCGGTGCAACATAGACTAAAACCATTCTAGCCATACCCGTTTCATTACTAAATATGAATAAATCATTAACTGAAGTACCATAGATACCACATATGTCTAACCAATTATCAATAGTTCTATTTCATCGCTCGCTCCACAATAGCGCATTTTAACCTCACGCGCGCTCCACAGCAGCGGCATCATAACCGATGTTCGCTCAACATCGACAACATCCAATCATTGCTCGCTCAAAAGCGGCACCATATAATTCCCAATATATATCCATTTATTGCAAATACAATAAACCATGCATTTCACAGTTGCAATAATATAAAAGGGTATGCTCGTACGTTATACGTACCTTATAATTCCATAGTTCGAGTCCAACCTTGGCTTAGTCCCGTGACCCAATGAATTATGTGCTAAACATAAGTAATAATCCACTATCAATTACAAGCATGCAACCACGTGCCCAGAAACGTTTACAATCCCCAAACCTATCATCAATCCATGACGATTTACCCTTTTAAAAGACTCCGGCTAAGCATGCATAATACCCAAAATATTCCATCTTTACAAGTTCAAAGGTTAACCAAATATTAAATCGAGTATTACAATTTTTATTAAAACTTGGCTCCAACCATTTCATTTTAAAGAAATAGCATTCACATTGGAATGTAGACATTACCCCCGAAAATTGGTTAATTAAACCTTGATTGAAAAATCTTGACATTTTCCAAAATTTCAAAAAATCAAAGGAAACAGGGCCGCGATCGATCGCCACTTCCCGCGATCGATCTCGAGAACTACTGCCCAAAAAAAACATGCCGCGATCGATCGCCAGATCTCGCGATCGATCGCCAAGACCCCCGCGATCGATCGCCCATTTTTCACGATCGATCACTGATTTGACTAGAAATAGACACATCTATTGCGCTTAATTGTCTACGATTTGGTATATTTTGATGGATAAATTGATACATAAACTACCTAACCGTATAGTTGTGTAAATGTAGGGAAATGTGAAGAAATCAAGCTAAAATGACGAAAGAATGAATAAAGTTGAAGAAAAGAGGAAAAAAACAGAATCCAAGACACATGCTGCTCTTTTCTACTCAAATTTCTATATGTTCGAGCCATGTTTTGGAAATGTGGTCCATAGAAAAGTTGTAGAACTTTGAGTTATCTTCGTGTGGACAGCTGATTCATTGAATTCGGAGTTTGTACAAGAAATTTACAGCCAAAATACAAAACTCGCCAGAAATATTGGAGACAGGCGTAATTACGCAATTATTAGGTGTAATTACGCCAATGCTACGGCATGGACAGGCGTAATTACGCCACCTTGACGCGTAAATACGCCAAAAATGCGGGAAGACATATTTTTGACACGTCATCAGGCGTCATTACTCCATTTTCTGGCGTAGCTACGCCAGCAGAGTTTTGGAAAGTGTAAAGACTTGATTTCTTTCCTTCCCACATGGATTCTACCCTACTCCATCAGCCTCAAAGCCTATATACTCGAAAATCAGCCTCTTTAAGACACAATTCAGACCTTAGAACATAGTTTTAATTTTTAGAATAGTTTTTCTTTCAATTTTTGTGAAGAACGCATGAAGAACGAGGACTAAAATCGACAAGCCAGAATCGTGATTCCTTTTAGTAACTTTTTCTTTTCCTATTAGTTTAATGCTTTCTAGATTAATTTTGATTGTTTTTAATCTAGTTTTGAGTAGCTAAATACTTTTGTGATTCTCGGACCTCGGTTGAGGAAAACGATACATTGGAGTTTACGATTCTTGTGAGATTAAGTTTTGATTGTTGATTTTCATTGAGTATCAATTGTTTTCCTGATTTGATTGTCAAAATTGTTATGCATGATTGTTGGACTGATCACCTAGCTATTGTTCATACAATTTATTGCTAAATTAGATATCAAATACGGAATCGTTTGATCCCTCTAATTTACGAAGCAACTAAGATTAATTAAATTCCGCTTTTGAGTTTGTTAAATTCTTAGGAAAAATAATTGACTAGCTTAAACATAGACGCTTGGATTATGTTGTTTAGCTTCATCGATCTCACTAGTTCATATGCTATCATCGATTTAAATCTTAATCGCTTGTATTTTGATTGATTGTTTGATAAGGGTTAAACGTCCACGATGAATATTCATATGGAAATTGAACCATTTGTGAAGATCGATGATTAAGATAGTAAACGCCAATTGTAAAGTTAACCAAAACTGTGAATCGCTCTTTTCTCATAAGTTAATTCATCTAGATAATTTTGCATATTAGTTTAATTTTGCATCGTAGTATTAGTACTTTGACTTCAAAATCCCTTTTTATTTTAGTTTGCATAAGTTAACACAAAGATATAACCTTCCTCGTGGGATCGATCCCTACTCACGCTACTACATTTATAACTGTTATTAACTTGAGAGGGTTAATTTGGGCATACGCGATAAACGTTACCAATCACCGCGACTGTTCATCGTCACCCCCAAAATCAGTATCATGTCGCGATCGATCAGCGCCAAGCCGCGATCGATCGCGACCTGCGGGTTTCCGAAAAATTCGAGCTTTAATGGTGTTTTTCACACCCAAACTCAAATCCAACCCCCATACACCTTTAACACCACCTATGCTCCAATTAAAACCAATAAAAATACCAAAAACTCAACTTTGAATTTTTACCAAAAATCCCCAAATTTCAAATCTAAACCAACACCTAACCAAAATCTACAATACAACAATCAAAACGAAGGTAAAGGCGAGGGGAAGAAGATTACCAACTTTTCTTCGAGAAATCCAGCTCCTGAGCCGAGCTTCCAGCCATTTTGTCCAAGGGAAGAAAAGGGGAGGGAAATGGGGTTGGGCGTGGTGAGAGAGAGAAGAGAGAGAGAGGAGATTCCGTGCAATGACGGAACACCGAGTCCATTTGGTATATATAGCCCCAAAGCTCCAAAATACCAATTCCTCCACAAATACATCATGATTCATTAAAAATCATCTGTTTTCAATAATTATCTCTCCAACCTCAATTCCCAATACTAGCCCCAATACAAAGTACCATCGACCCCATATACCACCAAAAACCCAATTCCAAGGTTTTTCACCAGGATGAGAATACAATATCAACCTTTGGATCCAACGATCCCAAATACACGATTTAACATCCTCGGGTGTTCCAATACCGCAATTAATTCATAATTGCCATAATTAAAATCCATTGATGATCATTACCACACCGGGATTAACACAATTAATTCTCGGGCATCACAATAATGTTCATTTTTGAGTTAGCTTTTAAACTAAATTGGACCCATGTGTTTTTATTAAGTATCGTACAAGTTATGATCCGAACTCTACGGTTGCGCAAGCTGAAATTTAGAGAATTGGTTTTGGGTCTAAGTTTGAGTTTTATTTTGATAAGTTTAAGGCTAGTATGTGACATTATGTTTTTATTTGGAACTGTTATGACCAGGTTTATTAATCCTGAGATCGAGTCGAGGATCACTTGGTAATTAGATAACGGCTTGAGATACGTAGAAAATCGGTTCTTTCACGATGTCTAGCAAAGACATGTGATGTTCCCGGGGTATGTTTTACTCGTCATTACTTGCTACTTATGTGACATTACTTGCTACTTATGTGACTATATGCCATGTTGAACTGCAGTATGTGAATTACATTATACATTGAACTTATTAATATGTGATGACATGATATATTGAGATGCATCACATGAGATTATGATATTGCATGATGCATTGACACGCATGGACAGTATGTTGATCCTATCGATTCTTTTGTTGGTACCTATATCTTTTTGTTGGTATTGGTGATGCGTGTCTGGGGATGATGGGCACGCCGATGGCTCGGTGGAGAGTGAGCTGAGAGATGCCGTAGCGATGAGTGTACCGACATCGCCCAGACACGAGGGATGGTGGACCGCCGGTGGCTGACCGAGAGAGATATCGTAGCGAGGAGCATGTCGACGCCCTGCTCGAGCTTGATGATTGATTGATGATCTTTCCTTTGGACTCCTGAGATCTTGATATTGGAGATTTGATACCCCTCATATGCATTTGCAGTCATGCAGGTCATGCATCGCATGATATTTTGTCATACTACTATGATTTTACCTGTTTCTCGTACTGGGTTCTGACCCTTTGCGGGGGGCTGTCATGTCTTTGTTGTATGGGCATGACAGGTGGTACATGTGGACGTACTGCGGATGCTCGAGATGATGCATCGATGAATACCGGAGCTCCTTGAGAGCGATCTCAGGTTACGATTTATGTTTGAGTCACAGTAGTTGTTAAGAGTATATTTTAACTGTGATTCCATTTACGGAGTATGCCCCAAGTATCTGTATTTTAAGTATTACATTACTGCAGAGTTTATATGTGATGCTTATGCGATGAATATCATATTAGATGTTAAATTGGAATTATATACTTTCAATATTCTGAAATGTTTTAAAAACAAAATGCAAAAAAATTTGAGGGTCACTTTTGAAGGTTTTTAACTAAATCTTCCGCTGTTTACTGTAATATAACAATCGTGTGTTAATTAAACCTCTGATTAGGACCAAGCCCTCATAGATCGAGAGAGAGAGAGAGAGAGAGAGAGAGAGAGAGAGAGAGAGAGAGAGAGAGAGAGAGAGAGAGAGAGAGAGAGGGAGAAAGAGGAGAGAAACAGTGTAATGACTGAACACTGAGTCCACTTTAGCTTGAGAGAGAGAGAGAGAGAGAGAAAGAGAGAGAGGAGAGAAACAGTGTAATGACTGAACACCGAGTCCACTTGGTATATATAGCACCAAGGCTCCTAAATCCTGACTCTCAAATACTCGTACCATAACTTATTAAATCATGTGTGTTCAATAATCATCTCTCACTCACTAATTACATCACAACCCTCAATCCAAAGCTCCACAGACTCTAGATCCCACTACCAACACAATTCCAAGGTTAACACCTCAATGAGAATAAAATCTCAACCCTTGGATCCAACAAACCCGATACTGGATTAAAATCCTCGGGAGTCTCAACACCACAATTATCTCATAATTACCACAATTAAAATCCATTAAGGATTATAATCACTCCGGGATCAACACAATAATTTTAGATATCACAATTTATGTGGAGGCAACCATCCGAGTACGGAATGCCAGACAGGTAATCCCTTTGTTCAATTTACTGAAAATGCTAACTTCGTAGGAAACATGCCACCACATGGTAACTCTTACTCCAACAACTATAATCAGCTGTTGAGGAATCATCCAAACTTCTCTTGGTCCAATCAAAAGAATGTCTTGAATCCACAACCTTCATCGGGTTATCCACCTAAGCAATGCATGGAAGAGTTGCTGACGATACACATTATGAGGATTCATAACCCAAATTTTATTTGAATTTGATGTTCCGAGTTGTGAGAAATCGATGCCCAAAATTTTCACAATTTAGGGTTCTTGGGGCGAGAAACACGATAAAAATTTGAGCATATTCCCTTGTTTGTGATTTCAATTGGATAAAAGGTTTTTGTTAGGCATGTGATAAGGATTATAAACCCAAAATTAATTTGAAATTATTGTTCGGATAGATTACAAAATCGAATCCCCAAATTTCTGTGACCTATGACTCTAAGGGGCGTCAATTGCGGCCCAAATTTGGAAGCTTTCTTTGTTTGTAAAACCGGTTTCTTAGAGGGATTTTTATCGAAATGCTACAAGAATTAATAACTCAGATTTAATTTGAAATTTATGTTTGGATGACAGGTAAAAAAAAGCGAGAATCAAAATTTTGGGAACAGTAAGGATTCTGGGGCTTGATTTTAGGCTCAAAATTGGTCACCTTTCTAAATTTTTAATTCGATTTATTAGAGGACTTTTAATATACATGTTATGAGGATTCATAACTTAGAATTAATTTGGAAATGGTTCGAATGATTGAGAAGTCAAATATGGAAATTTCAAAATTTCTTGGTACATTTCCACGGTCATTCGATCTAAAATCGGCAACAAATCCGCTATTATTGTTTGAATTTGGTAGAGGGCTTTTTATCAAGGATGACATTTTGATTATTAGTGCAAATATAATTTGGAAATATAAGACCGGAGGCGACATATCCCGATACAAGACCGGAGGCGGCAAGATCGGGAAGTATAATTTCGAACGATTTCGAGTTTTGATCGTGATTTGTTCGGAAAACTACGTTCATTAGAGCTGATACTTTGACCGGAGACGTGCCATGGGGCGTCTGTTCGTCGTTAATTTTCCGGCAGTGGCGAGGCAGCGGCGATGCAGAATCTAGATCTAGGGTTTTCTAAAAAAAATTATCCTTTTATTTTAAATGTTTTTTTAAAAAATATAACATCAGAATGTTGATTTGATTCCCTCGACTGATTTTTGATTATTAATCAGTTGGTCTATTGGATCTGAGATTTATATTTCGGCTAATAGGTATCCATCGAAAATCTTTTTCCAACGAAATCATGGAACCTGTTTTTGCTATGATACCACTAAAATATCACGCACCGAGATCGGAGCGCGTGACACCGATGTTGATTCTAATAATTAATTCAAAATCAACAAGCCTCATAGTACATATCTATTATGAAACCAATCTATTTATTCCCTTAAAAATAATAATCGTCTTTACAACTGGAAATCAACTTGAATAAGTTGTTCATAAAGCACATTAGATCTAAACAGAGTTGCGAAAGCGTAACTGAAAGAATAAAAGTTTTGGAGCCTCCTCGGTGTATAGCCACCCTAAAAGTGATATTGTCCTCATTCATCGAACTCTTCCTTGTTCTTAACTAGGGAAGGGAGGTAAGGGATGAGTGTGTGGAAAAACACTCAGCAAGTAGCGGTCAGTTAAACATCATAAAACATACATATAAAGCTTTTCAAATAACTCTTTATCAAATACATAGTAAATCGATACACATACTCATAATTGTTCACATAGAGCCTTATCACATAAACACATAAGCGCTTTTTGGGATCAAGAGGTGGCTCACGTGTGCATAGCACTTTGCTCTTAAGGATCAAGAAGTGACTCACATGCATATGGCACGCCCACATCATATAGCACTTTGCCCCACCCAATCAAGTGGTGGCTCCTACACGAGTAGCACTTTGCCCCGCAAAGCCTTCGACTTTCGATGCGCATTTCTCATAAACTTTCATAATATGATCTTTAAAATACTTTTCGTGTTCAACTGAAATTTTAACAAATGTATAGAGTTCAGAAAACGAAATGACATTTGTAGCAAAAATCCACTTACTGTTATTAAATATTCGAATCACGTTTGTAGGGATTCCGGGCTGTGAAACTAGCACAAGTTATCTCCTCCCTTGCCTTGAAGCTTTCGAACATGGAGTGTGTATGAGAGTGTATTATTCGAAAATGGTGTTTGAAGATAGGATAGCCTTTTCTTAGCATACAATGATGTGTTTTAAGGTGTAGGATTAATTAATTGGAATTCATAAATTTATGACATTTAGTGACATCAATTTGGGCAAGGTAATTGAATGTATTAGTGAGTCAATTGAATGATATGTCATGATTTGAGCTAGGTACTTAAATGTCATTGAATGGCTAATAATAAGGTTTGGCAAGACATTGAATGGCTAACACGAATTGGGGCAAAGAATTTGAATTGGACAATTCAATGAGTCATCATATTATCATGATTTGAGCAGTAATGAATGTCATCAATGGGTAATGTAAGAGATTGATTGTAAATTCCATTGCTTTGTAATGACAATAATTGAGTCAATGTAATGAATGAACGATATCAAGGTGATTGAGATGAGCGTTAATGAAATCATTGAATGTTCATGATTATGGGGATCAAATTTAGTGGTCATCACAAATCATAGTCATGTCATTCTCGTTGAAGGAATACTGACAACAAACTAGCACTAACGTTGGATCGTGAACCGAGGGATCACTTTCAGATTACCTCAAAGAACGGTAATATATTTCCGTGCATTTATATTTGATATTTGCATGCTATATATGAATTTGACGCAATCGATCGTCCCCGAGTTTAGATCTGGTTATATCATATTTCCGTTGCATTTTTTTTTCTGACAGCGGTGGTGAAACCCAAAACGTTAGCCCAGTCACAGGTGGGTAGCTAATGCAGTACTTCAGTTGGTATCTTAGAAATGGAGAAGGTTTGGAGTGGGGGTAACCCCAAAAATGCATTCAATTTTTTTTTGGAAATTTGGGCCCCACATTTCCTTACATTGTTTGGGTTACCCCATCCGCAGTCACTCATTTTTTGTTTCCAGTAGTTGCTGTCTCACTAGTATGCTCATTTTGTCTATGTTGGTTTTCTACACTTTCCAATAATTTAGAAAGATTTTGAGATTTCAAAAAAGAAAATGCATCAGTGAAAATGTTTTCCAAAAACGACGAAGTTTGGCTAAGGTTGCACAGTTTTTCTTGTACATATAGGTGGTCTTCTAGCAGTCATCTGATTGATTTTCGATTACACTATGCAAACCATCATTGGTAAAGGCTTTGGCTACCGTTTGTGAGGTATGCATTTGTACTGAAGTCAGAAATTAGGCAATCCTATCTGATATATTTTAAATTAATTCTAAATGTTCGAGTAGATTCTTTCCTTTCTCTGTTGATCTTATCCTCCCGTATGGCGAGCAATTAGAACTTAAACTTTTGAGTCCTTTTTGCCTGTGGTCTCTATCGGACAGATGTTAGTGGAAAGAACTTAGACGTAAGAAAGTGCCAACTTTAATTTGAAGAATTAGCTTGTTATTTCATGAATTATCTTAGTTTATTTTTGATAAAAGATAATGTACTTGTAATATGAGATTTATTTACGATATAAAGTCGCGGAACATTTTTATAAAATCACAATATATATTGTTTTCCAAATAGGTGATTTGTCATATATGATTTGAAAATAGATAGCTTACCTCGTGCAAAGTACCTCATCCACGTATGAATTGTATGACACACGGCTTCTTATGTTTGTAGGCTTTGAAACTATATGTTAAAATACCAATTGTATCAAGGTAAAATGCGCATAAAGAATAATGTATGTGGTAAAATGCTCCTAACTAATAACATATGAGGATAATCTGTACCTAAAAAATAACATAATGAGTAATTTGCACATAAAATTAGAAAGTCAATTTGACGATTTTACCCTGTCACAATTTACCTTGTAGTTCGGTCAAATGTGATTTACCCCTTGTGTTTTCGATAAAGTGCAACATATCTTCATATAGTTTGGAAATAAAAAGCATGCACACATATGGTTTTTGAGTATGTGCAAAATACAATATCCTAAACTGGGTATTTTTGTCACGACAAGTCAAAAATTTCTGAAATTTGTGGTGGGAGCGACGAACTATATGCCTAATTACAAACGACATGAGGTATTATAATATGATAAATTTACACTACCTCCAATATATAAAATATTCAAAATAGTTAGACGGGTGAATATACAACAATTCACCAAATGCAAATTTTGTTTCAAATGGATACAAGTGAGTGGATCCAAGTTGGACATGTAGGTTGAGTTATGAATTTTTTTTTTTTTGACACCTATTAAGAATTTGATGTATTTATATGTTATTATATTATATTCGTGTGGCTCAAGCTCTGCACGAAACCCGACCACCCTGTAGTAGGTTCAAAAATTCACTATATTTTATTTTATTTTATTTTTACAAGCTATAAGTAATATTCAACGTACTCGAAAGCAGTCATTTCTCGAAACCTCGTAAAAATCCTTTTTCACATCCCAGCTGTATTTCAACGCTTTCCTCTGAAATCTCAGTCGGATCTTTGGAATTTGCTCTTTGCGTTCTTCTCTTCTTCTTCGCTCAGAAATCGAGATTCAGGCTCAATTTCAGTTTCTGCGGAGAAGAAGAAGAAGCAGTTGTAATGGGGTCGCAGCAACATTTAGAGAAGATGCAGCAGCGGCAGAACTATCGAAACCTATGGCACACGGATCTAACGCGCACCATTCAAAATGATCCTCCCTGTATGTGTGATCTTGCATTCATACTTTTGATTATGTACTCGATCTCTGGAACTTTAATGTTTATGTAGTTATTTCTGTAATTGATGGATATTTTTTTACCTTTTTATGATTTTTTTTGGTGTTTTTATTTTGCAGATTGTTGCTTGGCGCTCTGGTGGTGAGTAATGGAGTTTTGATTTTGTTGGTTTTTTTTATTATTTCGCAGTAATTGATTGGTATTTTTGTGGTGATTCAAGTTGCTATTGCGTTCTGATCTAAGTTTATATTCGAATTCAGTAATTTTTAAATATATGAAAATTCAATTGCTCGTTTTTTGGGGGTGAGACATTCTTACAATATTGAAACTTTATTGCGTCAAGTGAGTTGGTTTGAGCAATTTATTTTAATATGATGCATTGAACACTTAATTTCTTCTTTGTTGCCAGGTTTAGATTGACTTGACTTGACCATGTTTAAATTTCCAGCATGGTTTCATGCACAGAAATATATTTACATATATTTGAATTGACTTTAATCGACATACCAGACTAAAGAGTAAACGAGTTTACCACTATTTGAGGATGAATGTAGAACAATGAGTTTCGTTAGTTTCTTATACTATGAGTATTATTTCTTACCGTGAAATGGATCTTAGGATCCCTTATGCTTGAGAGGTATTATTATGATATAAACTACTTTTTTCTTTTTATTGTCCTGTGTTCTTTTACCGATCTTGCCTTCTTTTTTAGTAAACGATCCCTTTTTCGATTGGCATAGAGTACATGTAGTTTTTGTTTTCGACAATTGTTTGTTGGACTTAAATGTTAATGACAGTAAGAACTTTTGTTAAACTCTCACTTTAGTTGTAGAGTACGTGATTAAAGTTATATACTTTCTTTGTCAACAGTTCCCGTTAGTCTTGCTTCTTTTCGTTAGCTGATTACTGTTACCTGTTCATGGTCATCTCTAGAAACTTGTACTTTATTACAAGATAGGCGCCTAACTGAGCTCCTCATTCTTCATTGTGGTTGTCGGAACTGATGTCGTAGATAATAACTATACTATTCTTGTCCTAGTTGCCCTCATAAAACTGTAACCTTTAAGTTTGATCAAGTATACTATTATGTTAACAAGGGACTGTAAGATTACGTCTAAAGTTGATCAAAATTTTGATTGACGAGCTTCATAGTTAATGATTAATGTAAAATTGAGTCAAGACTTGATGATATGATATAACTGAAACTTTCTGGATAATTTATCTGAAATAGTAATCCATATGCTATGAATGAGTTATATGGAAGGAAAGCTTGTTGATTGAGCTTTTGGAATGTTTTTTGAAAATTATTGTGTTGTAACTTACGCGATGAAATTGCATTTATTTCGTGATTTCAAATTGCAGTGGACCCTGTGTATCTTATATGCTTCGGAAAAGAGCCCTTTACAATGACATGTCTCGGTACTTGAAGTCTGCTCCCATTATTATAGCTCGTAACCGGTTCCACCTCCTTGCATTATTAAAGTGTAATTGTGCGTTTGACAGGTATCTCTGCTGTGCTGGCTATATGCCTTGCAGTGGTCGATGTGGAGAAAGCCGTTGCCCGGAATTTTGCCTTGCCACAGAGGTAAAATAATTGTTGATCTTGGTTATTTTTAAGAATTAGTATTTTTTTTTTCAGAAAAGCTGTGATGTTTAACTTCTTAAGAAGCTTCCTGCCTAGATAGGTGAGTTTTGATGTTATAGGCTATATCTTTGATCTCAATGTTAAACCATTATAAACTGTCTCTTTAGTTACCAATTTTCAATTATGAATCATAGGAGTGCACCGAGGCCTATTCTTATCATATATTTATTGTCTTTCAAAATTTCAGGTGTTCCTATGCTTTGGAAATTCGGTAGCATCAACAAGGTTTTTATTGCAAGATGAGTTTAACATACAGACTACACAATGTGATAATTGCATCATTGTACTATTTCTCTCTCTGGATCTATTTTCCCATCAACACCCTCCTACCCCCGACTAAATATGCCAGTATTTTACTGATAAAAAATATATATGCCAGTGTTTTCGAGGTTTTGGTACTCTGTTTGATCCAATGTCGATTCCTTACTTCTAGGGTTTCATGTTCTGCCTCCAACAAATTGCTTGCATTTTTTCTATCGTTGCTATGATTGTTGGAAGCGAGGAAGTTTCAGAGGCTTCTCAGATACTGTCTTGCTTGGCGGATACGGTGTACTGCTCGTAAGAAACTTAGCTTTAGCTCATCTGATTCCTGGTCAAGATTGTTGAGGTGAAAGGACATTTTAAATAACTCTTATGTTTTATTTTTTTCAGGGTTTGCGCTTGCATGCAGGTTAGCAAAAACTTTATATGATTACTTGGATATTCATGGGGTAGTAAAATTCTTGCTTATATTCATGGTGATGAGAAATGTGGATGAACCCTGTTGGGATACAAGGAGGGCAGTTGCCCCATTTCAAATGCACACACTTTCAACATGATATATAAATTTGTCTTTACTTCCAATATGTAGTAAGTTGTAACCTTCATCTGATATTTCAGAAATTTTGAAAAGAAGATCAATATCGATCTTCTGAAAGTTCTTATAGCATTGTTGGTTAGAGACATTGATGTTCTCTTTAGGCCTTGATTCTATGTGGTAGAACACTAGGATTGCTATTTTTTGGTTTGGTTTTAAATAAAATCTTAAATAAAGTGTTTGCATTGTTCTGTTATATATCTAATTTATGCTTTTTTTATCCTTTTGACACTGTTTGACTCACCTTAATCAAATACATCTTAAAAATGTAATCCTGACTGCTTCAAAGGAAAATGGAATTAAAACAAGTTTTCCAATCTTTCTCCTCACAATGTCTCAACAAAATCATGGATTCAAATGTGGCATAAGCATATTGCTAACATCAACTAGCTCATGGTTTCTCCTCTGTGAATACTGTTTGTTTGGTCTTGATATTTCAGACGCAACACAAGATTGAAATGGACAAGCGAGATGGAAAATTTGGCCCACAACCAATGATGTCACGTCTCGATCAGCCATATCCCTAGTCTGTGGGATATCGTCAGTCTGTTGGATATCCTCCTGCATATGGCAACCTATTTATCCTTCACCTCCTCAGGCTCCTGGTTATCCTCCCACCCGGTTATCCACCAGCTGGCTATCAGAGGTGATGATCATTCCAGCTTTTTATATCTATCTACTACAAACTCGGGATCATAATTTGGCATTGCATGCACAATTGGTTAGTTACTAATATAGTGTCAATATTTGGAAATTGGAAGAACTTGATCAATGGTGATATAGTTGCATATTTGAGAAATTATTATATGTTTATTACAGAGTCAATTAATTGGTCAAAATATGTGTGATACTCCAGTTTGCAGCATCTGTATTCTAGCTTGTACTTGTCCAAACTTTTGGAATGAACTCAAATATTTAAATGCTTTGATTTTTTTTCATTTGAGTGGGATTTGACTTTTCTACTTACTCAGTCACTTATGCGTCATTTCTTATTTATATTTCGAGCAATAAATAAACACTTGTTCACTTGCTACTATCATTGAAGGTAAGCATAGTCCAAGCGAGAAGTGTACACAATCACAAGGAAGCTTGTTGAGCGCAATTGATATGATGAGTCTGACACGACTTGGATATGGCTACTGGAGAATTTGGAAACTATTATGAAGTATATAAAAAAAGTATATATATATATATATATATATATCACAACACACACGAATACAGGGTCCGAGCAATGACCGATATGATATGGGCTATTTTGCAATTTGTTAAGAATATGATCTCCGTAACCTAAAAATTAAAAATCGTTATCACAATATTTAAAAAAAAAAATTATAATCCAATAATTATTCTAGTTAATTATAAAACATTTATAAAAAAAAATTCCAAAGTGTGTTTTAATACAATCTTTAAATTTTGTAAACAAAAATTACTTGATACAAAAGATATCGTAAACAAAAATTATCTTTGTTTGGCGTGAAAATTTGTGCGGCGTGTCAGGTACGATTTGTATCAAATTTGTGAAATCTAATTTTTAAAAATAAAAAATGATGCAAGCCTCGATTTGACCTTAAGTTCTAGCCTCCACGCCTCCACGATTAGGTGTCGACAGAAACAACCGCTAAACAGGGTGGGCATAGTCTACACAATAAATAAAATGAATTCAATATATATAAAAATCATAATGCGACATAACAGAGTCATTGGAAATCTATAAAGAGTTCTCCCTGAATCATTTGTATCAGTATAAGCTTTCATGCACTGTACGTGCTCTCACAATTCCACAATCCACTATAACAACACGATAACAATATGATATTAATGCGTTATTCTTAAATCATTTCCTTAGCAATCAATATCTAAATTTTCACGTCAACCCGTGACGTTCTGTGTCATCCCGTGATATTTCAATAATTATACGTCAACCCATGACTTTCCATGTTAACCGTGACATTTCAATGATTCCCCGTCAACCCATGACGTTTCATGTCAACACGTGACATTTCAATAGTTCTACGTCAACCCGTGACGTTCCATGTCAACCTGACATTCTATGTGATATCCCCGAAATGATTAATTGTAATTTGGGCATTAATTATGTTTACGTGATTAATTATAGTGATAATTGATTTATGTGTTGGAATTAATTATCTTATCGAAATGCTTAGTCACATGGTAGGCGTGACCCGCGGGTGCATTTCAGGGTGCATGTTTGGAAATTGGGTGTTAGCATGATTTAATTGTATTGGTTGGCAATTACTTTAGAAAGCATGGTTTTATTGGGAGTTTGGTGCATTTTTGTAAAATGCTTTTAAAATACCATGTTGGGGTATTTTATGCATCATGTTAATTAATGGGGTACAAATTTAATTATAACCCTTTTAACCCCACTATACCCCCCCCACTTTATTTCACTTTTAACCATCACTCTTAAATCCCCCAATTTCACTCTCAAACCCTACCTTCCTTCCCATTTTTGATTTTTGGCTCCAAGGAGAGGAGAAATCCTTGCAAAAGCTTGATTTGTGAGATTATTGGTAGGATTTGGAGTCTTCAAGAGGTATGGAACCCTTCCTAAAGTTTTAATGGTGTTTGTTTTGAAATGGGTTGGTTGAGTTGTGGGTTGTTTTTGAGTTGTGGATTTTGTTGTGTTAAATGTGGGTTTTATGAGGTCTTTGTGGTGATGAGTTGTTGGATGTCTTTGGTTTAAGATGTGTTGGTTTATTTGGTAGGTTTATGCACAAAAATGGAGTTTACCCGAAAATGTCGCAGCGACCGATCGATCGGTAGCAGGGCAACGATCGATCGGTGCAAGTGCGTAGCGAGGGGTGATATTTCTTTATTTACCGATCGATCGGTGAAAGTGACCGATCGATCGGTGGATGGCTAACGATCGATCGGTACCTTGGACCAATCGATCGGTGAAAGGCCGTAGCTAAATTTTTAAATTCGGATGTTTACCGATCGATCGGTAGCTTGGACCGATCGATCGGTAGAGCGATTTTGATGAAAATTATTTTCTTGGCATAATTGATGGAATTTTTGGTATTGGTTTATAATTGGCTTCTAATATTGATTTGTATGGTTGTGTAGAACCATCCCGGGTACCAACAACTTCAAGGAGATAAAGTTCTTCAACTTCTCCACTTTTGAGACTAAGGTACGTAAGAGACGTACGGGCATCGGACGGTAAAACACACCCCTATACTATGACTATGCAATGATTGCATAAGTATTTATGTAACAGGTTGATGATGTTAATGATAAGTAAGTGTACGATGATGTTTATGATAAGTGAGGATGATGTTTATGATGAGTAAGGATGCTATGATGTTTATGATGTATATTAAACTATGTTATTAGAAATGGTAGAGTGTTCCGCTGGTTGTTATGGGCAAGCAAGGAAGGTACTTACCGCTGACTTAGCTAGCGAGGAGATATATCCGCTATCAAGGAGTAGCGAGGGATATCACAGTATCGCTATATGTCGAGCGAGGGGTCCAATTGTGCCGCTGACATAACAGGACCAGAACAGTCACATTTATAATTAACATTTTTATGGTATTTATTTTGAGTTTTAATGTTGTAAGGGGTGTGAGGATTGTTGTTGGGCAAAATTTTTGCAAGAAAACGCCATTTTTGGCTTTTACAGGTCGAGGCGATCGATCGCTAGGGCAGCGCGATCGATCGCCGCGACGTTGTTGGAAATTTCAGGAAGATGAACAGTGAGGCGATCGACCGCCTCAAATGAAGCGATCGATCGCCATGAGGCAGTGGCCATTTACGCTAAGAGGCGACCGATCGCCTGAAAAGGAGCGATCGATCGCCTGTTCCTGTTTTCGCGAGGCGATCGATCGCCTGAAATCATGCGATCGATCGCCAATGCCTTAATTTGGGGAATTATTTCGTGTTGAGTTTTCGATGCATGCTTCGCCCGGGGCCTTTTAAAATGGTTAATCGTCATGGATGACGATATATTTGGGGTTTGTGAACGTGCTTGGGCACGTGATTGCATGCTTGAGATTAATTGTGGATTATTATCGTGTTTAGCATTTAATTCTTCGGTCACGGGACCAAGGCAAGGTTTGGACTTGAACTACGGAAAATATAAGGTACGTATGACGTACGAGCATAGCCCTTTAATATAATTGCAATTGTTGAGTGCTTGGTACACTGTATTGTAATGAATGTGTGTGGAAATGCATGACACATGGTATTAGCAATAAACGGAGATTGAAATGCATGGTTTATGGCACTTGCTTCAAATGTCTATATATGCATTGAGAATTGCATGGTGCCGCTTTTGAGCGAGCAATGATTGGGATGTTGTCGCCTGTGAGCGAACATCGATTATGACGCCGCTGCTGTTGAGTATGCGTGGAAATGGAATGCCGCTATTGTAGAGCGAGCTATGAAATAGAATTATGGAACCATAAGTGAAATATATGGGGAATTTGTAATCATTGTTTAATGATTTGATAGTGTTGATTATGATACCGGTATATGGCTAGTAAATTCGTTAATCAATGTAATGATTAACTGGCATTTGAGAATTTGATGGTTTCAGTTATTTTGAGAACAGGGACAGTACAGGGGATCCCGGATGAGGATGATGCCATCCAGGGAGTATCTTTTATATTTCATAGCATTTACATATCGTAAATTATGAGTTGCATTATTGTGATCATGGGATTTGGGATATTGGTATGCTCACCCCGTGTGGGGGCTGTCTCTGTTGGGGCAGGTGGTACAGGTGTAGCAGCAGCTTTGGAGTTGAGCTCGGGCTGTTGATTGAAGTACTTCCAGGATTGAGGTACCAGAGCTGGATGGATAGGCGCTCAGATCCAGAGTCGAGATCGAGTTGCGCTTGAGAGGAGCTTCCAGGATCGAAGCACCAGTAACGGTATCCAGTAGAGTGTTTTATACATTAGATACACGCTTATTCATTGAGTGCTCTTATGTGAGTACGTGTATATGGAATGTATAAATGGGCTACGGCTTTTCTCTATTCATTTACGGTTAGCATGCAATTAAATGTGGAATTGCTAAATGAATTGAGAGCATATTAGTGTATGTTGAAAGGTGCATGACATGTTTTATGGAATATGTTGGGAAAGTATAGACATTATACGATAATGTAAAGGAATTTTATAGATGGCATTTATGCTAGAGTTGCATGTAATTACTTTCCCCTTGTTAACATGATAGTATGCACTAAGCACGGTGGTTAATACACTAATATCGGGTTAAGGGCATGGGGGTCCTTACAATAGGATTCAGGATGATAGTATCTACTCTAGAAGTAGTATAAATCTATAATGTTAGCATTCGTTTATGGGAATGTAACTAATAAGTTTTGAAATTTTATTTTTGGCCTATAATGCCGTTAGCTCATGTAACAACCGGAACCCTAAGATGTTATTAATGCATGTTTAGTCCATAATACGTTATTATAATCATGTTAAGGTAGGAAGACCCTACATTAGTGGTATCAGAGCAGTGGTTAGAGAACCCGGGAATGAGTGAAGGGTAGCCTTAGCAATAAGTTAGCTAGGTGCTCCTTTTTTGTTTTAAACATGTTCTGTGCATATGTTGCATATGAAGTATATGACCATTATACTAACATGTTATGGTTTTCTAACGATGTATTATATGAACTGTTTTTTGGTGTTAATGTTAACCCTTGTGTTACAGCATGTCAGCAAATATCGATATAGGAGACGCAGTGAGTGTTAATGCAAGTGCTGGGCGTACAAATCTCCTACCACCGCCAGCCTTGGGCGAAGAACCCTTTGAGCAATAGTTACTACCTGGGGAGCTAAGTTTGGCTCAGTTTCTGGCATAACGACCCCCGATGTTCGAAGGAACTGAGACAGGGGAATTGGCCGAGGAGTGGTTAGAAAGGATGGAACAGATATTTGTGGCAGCTCCATGTGCGAAGTCAGCATGGATAAGGTTAGCAGAATTCCAACTGGCCAAGAAGGCATTGATGTGGTGGAAGACCACAGTAGTAGAGCAAGAGGCTCAGGGACATGAAATAAATTGGAAGATGTTTCGAACTCGGTTTCTGACCCGCTATTTTTCAGCTGCTGCAGGACAGGCTAAGGAGGATGAGTTTACTAACCTTAAGCAAGGTAACATCCATGTGTCAGATTATGCTCTCCATTACTGTTCTTTGCTCAGATATGTACCTCATATCGCCACAAGTACTCAAGCAAAGATGAGGAACTTCATGAAAGGCTTGAGGCCTGAACTGTATGACAGGGTGGTCACTTATGGCCCTGCTTGCTTTGATGACGCCCTTTCACGGGCTGAGCTAGCCAAACTGGGAGTTGGTGCGTATCCTGATGCCGTGCCACCTCCAGCACCCTCAGAAATCTACTTCTGATAATTTGAAGCCGAGGGGTGATCAGTTCAAGCCAAGGGGGAACACATCAGCTTCGAGGTTCAGTGGTAAGAGGCCCGAGAATCGTTGGAAAGGAAATCGTAGGAATGACGCCCCGTCAGGAAGAGGACAATCTCAGGGAGGCAGATATGGGAAGGTCCAGTGCTCTCTTTGTGGGCAACCACATTCGACGAAAGACTGCATAGGTTGTTACGTATGTGGCAATAAGGGCCACTTTGCTCGGCAATGTCCCAATCGGGAGGGACAACAGAACTCTGCGGGGAGGCCTGCGGACAGAGCAGTGCAGCACAGGCCACCGTTTGTACCAAGGCAGTATGGAGGTCAGCCTATGGGGCCACCTCAGGGGCAAGTTTATGCATTGATAAGGGAGCAGGCTACAGCGGCTCCGGAGGAAGTGATAGCGGGTACGTGTCGTTTATTTACGCACCCTGCTTTTATATTGATAGACACAGGTGCGTCACACTCTTTTGTGTCGACAAGTTTTGTGGAAAGGCACCACATATGCACTTCTCCGTCGCCCATGCCTCTTGTAGTCTCGACACCTGCTGGAAGAAGTTTGATTGCTGATCGGATTGTCTATGACAGCCTCATTTATTTTGAGGGTAACGAGCTAAGGTCAGATTTGATTGTTCCTGCAATGTCAGACTTCGACTGCATTATGGGCATCGATATGCTGAACATGTATCAGACAGTTGTGAATTGCAGGCAGAGGACTGTCCGGTTCAAGTATGATATGGGAGTCCAGTGGACATTCTATGGGGATGGTTCCCGCTCAAAGATCCCGTTGATATCTGCTGTCAAGATGGCACAATTGTTGGAACGGGGCCATACAGGATATCTCATCTATGCTGTTGATATTACTGAAAAGATGGAAGAATTAAAGGTCGAGGATGTGCCCGTAGTGGCGGAGTTTCCTGATGTCTTTCCGGAAGAGATTCCCGGATTTCCACCGATGAGAGAGGTCGAGTTTGGGATTGAGTTACTACCGGGGATGTCTGCCATTTCTCGTGCCCCGTATAGGATGGCACCAGCGGAGTTAAGGGAGTTGAAGGTTCAGTTGCAAGAGCTCCTTGATAAGGGTTACATACGCCCTAGCGTATCGCCCTGGGGTGCACCAGTCCTATTTGTCAAAAAGAATGATGGTTCGATGCGTCTGTGCATCGATTACAGGCAACTGAACAAAGCCACAGTGAAGAATAAGTATCCACTTCCGAGGATCGATGATTTGTTTGACCAGTTGCAGGGTACGAGGCTCTACAGTAAGATCGATCTGAGGTCGGGGTATCATCAGATTCGGGTAAGGGAAGATGACGTTCAGAAGACAGCTTTCAGGACTAGGTATGGGCACTATGAATTCTTAGTCATGCCTTTTGGGGTGACAAATGCCCCATCTGTATTTATGAGTCTGACGAACAGAGTATTTCAACCATATTTGGGTCAGTTTGTCATTGTTTTCATTGACGATATACTCATTTACTCTCGGACCGAAGAGGAACACGTGAAGCACTTGAGGATAGTACTCCAGATCCTTAGGGATCATCAGTTATATGCAAAGCTCAGCAAGTGCGAGTTCTGGTTGAGCAGTGTGGTGTTCTTGGGTCATGTTATATCTAGCAGCGGGATATCTGTAGATCCCAGGAAGGTTGAAGCTGTGATAGAGTGGGCTGCACCCACTTTTGTACCCGAGATACGGAGCTTCCTCGGCTTGGCCGATTATTAATGACCTTTTGTCAAAGGTTTTTCAAAGATTGCCAAACCCCTGACACAGCTGACTCAGAAAGGAGTCCCGTTCTATTGGTCCGAAGCTTGTGAGGAAAGCTTCCAAGAATTGAAGCGTCGTTTGACTACGGCACCTGTATTGGTGATTCCTTATGAGAATAAGAGGTTTGTCTTGTACACAGATGCATCACTGCAGGGTTTGGGTTGTGTGTTGATGCAAGATAAGCATGTGGCGGCTTATGCATCGAGGCAGTTGAAGCCACATGAGGCTAGGTATCCAGTCCATGATTTAGAGCTGGCAGCCATTATATTTGCCTTGAAGATTTGGAGACATTACCTGTATGGTACGACGTTTACCATCTATTCAAACCATAAGAGCCTGAAGTTTTTGTTCACATAGGCTGAATTGAATATGCGACAAAGAAGATGGATGGATTTACTCAAGGATTATGATTGTGAAATTGAGTACCATCCTGGTAAAGCAAACTTGATAGCAGACGCCTTAAGTCGGAAGGTGAATAGTACTGCTGAGGACGCCATGAGTTTATCAGCTATGATGACTTCTTATTGCCATTTGGGCTACGATTTCGATGTTGACACGTCGCCGATGCGACTGTCGACCCTATTGGCTGAGCCAGACATATTTGAGGCTATCAGGAAAGCCCAGAGGTCGGATGATGAGGTTCAGAGATGGTCATCGATAGTACTTCAGGGACAGCCATCAAAGTTCAGAGTGGCTGAGGATGATTCCTTGAGGCTCAGCAACCGCTGGGTAGTTCCGAGTATGACGGAGTTGCGTAGAGGAATCCTGGAGCGAGCTCATAGTAGCCGATTTAGTATCCACCCAGGAGGAAGAAAAATGTGTAGGGACCTATGTGGTCAGTTCGGGTGGAGACGGATGAAGCATGATGTGATCGCTTTTGTTAAAAGATGTTTGATCTGCCAGCAAGTAAAGGCAGAGAGGCTGAGGCCTGGTGCCGAGCTAAAGAGTTTAGAGGTACCTGAATGGAAGTGGGACCACATATCTATGGACTTTGTGACCCACTTGCCAAGGACTGCCTCGGGATATGATGCGATCTGGGTGATCGTGGATAGATTGACGAAGGTGGCTCACTTCATCCCTTATTGTCTGTCGTACACATACTTGAAGATGGCCCAATTATATGTACGGGATGTGGTGAGGTTGCATGGGGTTCCAGTCTCGATTGTGTCTGACAGAGACCCAAGGTTTACTTCACATTTCAGGGAGGGTCTCCAGACAGCTTTGGGCACAGAGGTGAGACTGAGTACAGCTTATCACCCTCAGACAGATGGCCAGACGGAGCGTACTATACAGATGCTCGAAGATATGCTGAGGGCATGTGTATTGGAGTTTGATACTCCATGGCAGGATTCAGTGGCACTGGTGGAGTTCTCCTATAATAACAGCTATCAGGCGAGCATTCAAATGGCCCCTTTTGAAGCTCTTTACGGACGACACTGTAGGTCACCGTTGTACTGGGAGGACTTGACTAGTAAGACGGCCGGAGGACCGGATTTGATTCGAGAAATGGAAGAGAAAATCAAAGTGATCCGTCAAAAAATGAAAGCGGCTCAGGATAGGCAATAAGTCTATGCTAATAAACGGCGGCGACCGTTGGAATTCCAAGTGGGAGATAAGGTCTTTTTGAAGATCTCACCTTTCAGAGGTGTGGTTCGTTTTGGTATGCGCGGGAAGTTGTCTCCGAGGTATGTTGGGCCATATGAAATATTGCAGCGCATGGCTTACCGTTTGGCTCTACCGCCGTCATTGTCTGGTATACATGACGTCTTCCATGTCTCTATGTTGTGGAAATATGAGCCAGATCCATCTCATGTTTTACAGCCCTCAGAGGTTCAGTTGGGTTCAGATGTGTCCTACGTGGAACGACCGGTTAGAATTCTGGTTCGAGAGGATCGCAGATTACGAAGCAAGATTATACCGATGGTCAAAGTTCATTGGGATCGACGGGGTGTCGAGGAGGCTACGTGGGAGACGGAGCAGCATATGGTGCAGCATTACCCGGAACTATTTTCTGGTATGTGATTTATGTTTAGTTTCATTTTGGGGTAAGTGCATGCGATTTCGAGGACGAAATCTTATAAGTAGGGGAGTATTATGATATCCCCGAAATGATTAATTGCAATTTGGGCATTAATTATGTTTACGTGATTAATTATAGTGATAATTGATTTATGTGTTGGAATTAATTATCTTATCGAAATGCTTAGTCACATGGTAGGCGTGACCCGGGGGTGCATTTCAGGGTGCATGTTGTGCATGTTTGGAAATTTGGTGTTAGCATGATTTAATTGTATTGGTTGGCAATTACTTTAGAAAGCATGAATTTATTGGGAGTTTGGTGCATTTTTGTAAAGGCTTTTAAAATACCATGTTGGGGTATTTTATGCATCATGTTAATTAATGGGGTACAAATTTAATTATAACCCTTTTAACCCCACTATACCCCCCACTTTATTTCACTTTTAACCATCACTCTTAAATCCCCAAATTTCACTCTCAAACCCTACCTTCCTTCCCATTTTCGATTTTTGGCTCCAAGGAGAGGAGAAATCCTTGCAAAAGCTTGATTTGTAAGATTATTGGTAGGATTTGGAGTCCTCAAGAGGTATGGAACCCTTCCTAAAGTTTTAATGGTGTTTGTTTTGAAATGGGTTGGTTGAGTTGTGGGTTGTTTTTGAGTTGTGGATTTTGTTGTGTTAAATGTGGGTTTTATGAGGTCTTTGTGGTGATGAGTTGTTGGGATGTCTTTGGTTTAAGATGTGTTGGTTTATTTGGTAGTTTTATGCACAAAAATGGAGTTTACCCGAAAATGTCGCAGCGACCGATCGATCGGTAGCAGGGCAACGATCGATCGGTGCAAGTGCGTAGCGAGGGGTTATATTTCTTTATTTACCGATCGATCGGTGAAAGTGAAAGGTCGTAGCTAAATTTTTAAATTCGGATGTTTACCGATCGATCGGTCCATCGGTAGAGCGATTTTGCTGAAAATTAAAATACACATATATGGGGAAAGTGGTCCGTTAATTTAGGGCCCACAGAAGTGTGAGGGTAATAGAGGCAGTTAGTAGGTGTTGTAATGGTAAACACCAGGAAGTACAGGTAAATTAATAGGATGGAGTTTCCTTAAATAAAAGTGGTAATATACTTATTATTAAAAGACGTCAGGTAATACTGGTGCCGATGGGGGCCCCATAAAATAGACAAATAAGAGGGGCCCCATACCATATACGTAATCATAAACTAGAATATACGTAATAACTAATTCCGAAAGAGGGTTCTGGAAGCGGAATGGGCTTACGCACATTTCCTTGTAGGTCACAGAAAATCGACGACGTGACGTCGTCGATTTTTGTGACTTGATGGAATTTTTGGTATTGGTTTATAATTGGCTTCTAATATTGATTTGTATGGTTGTGTAGAACCATCCCAGGTACCAACAACTTCAAGGAGATAAAGTTCTTCAACTTCTCCACTTTTGAGACTAAGGTACGTAAGAGACGTACGGGCATCGGACGGTAAAACACACCCCTATACTATGACTATGCAATGATTGCATAAGTATTTATGTAACAGGTTGATGATGTTAATGATAAGTAAGTGTACGATGATGTTTATGATAAGTGAGGATGATGTTTATAATGAGTAAGGATGCTATGATGTTTATGATGTATGTTAAACTATGTTATTAGAAATGGTAGAGTGTTCCGCTGGTTGTTATGGGCAAGCGAGGAAGGTACTTACCGCTGACATAGCTAGCGAGGAGATATATCCGCTATCAAGGAGTAGCGAGGGATATCACAGTACCGCTATATGTCGAGCGAGGGGTCCAATTGTGCCGCTGACATAACAGGACCAGAACAGTCATATTTCTAATTAACATTGTTGATTATGGGCATATAAGTGAAGTACGATTTTAATCATTTATGTCAAGAACTAATGATTACATGCATGAATATGAAACAGGGACAACAAAAGAGGGTTAATGCGATTAAACAGGAAGTATATGTTAACGATTATTTCATGCACTTATTAATATGTCATTACCTTATGATGTTAAGTAATGATGTACATGCTCATGATGGGTTGTCCCTGTAGGTACACTTTTGGACTGAAGGGCTAAGGGTCGGGTTGAGGCAGTGAGCTGCAAGGAGCACAAAAAGGAATGGGATTCAGGATGACAGTATCTACTCTAGGAGTAGTACCTATAATGTTAGCATTCGTTTATGGGAATGTAACTAATAAGTTTTGAAATTTTATTTTTGGCCTATAATCCCGTTAGCTCATGTAACAACCGAAACCCTAAGATGTTATTAATGCATGTTTAGTCCATAATACGTTATTATAATCATGTTAAGGTAGGAAGACCCTACATTCTAATAGTTCCATGTCAACCCGTGATGTTCAACGTCAACCCGTGACATTCCGATACTTCTATGTCAACCGTGACATTCCGATACTTCTACAATGAACAAGGATTAACTTCGCCCAATTAATAATCATAAACAGGATATACATCCATTACTCATACGTAATTACGTTCATTGTCCTCCGAGTTATTGGTAAATTACCTTCTGATGTGTCCTTAGACTAGAGCAGTCTCAGCATATCCAGTTATCATATTAACATTTATCCACATAATTAGCGTCCCACTCACACAAGTCCATGATCAAGATATCATTAATTCATAATGAAGTATTACTTAAAATCCTTGGACAAGTATTCATTGACATCGCAACACAAAATAATTTTTCAAGATTTCTTCTCTACCGATCGATCGGTACTCTTCCTACCGATTGATCGGTAAAACATAAAAATTCAGTGATATGCGGACTTCGACCAACATTAGCATTGGAATTCTTCATTGCAAGATTGGAGTCACCAGTACCCACCGGAACCTCAATACCATCATTATACCCACCAACCATTTGAACATCACGGAGAGAGGGGAGATAGTTCTGAAGGATACATGGCTCAGTTGGAGGATGCACTACTAAGATTCATGGCGTCATCTGAGACAATGCTAGAACACCAAACCAACACTATACGTTTCTTGAAGCAGTAAGTAAAGAGCCTTACGAAGTTAATTTAACAAGCTGCCAAGAAGAGGAGACGGGATCTACAAATCAGGTTTGGTTACATGATGATGAGTAATCCACCAACCAAGTTTGGGGGAGTGATCTGATTCATAAGGAAGGGTGAAGAGAATTGAGCCTCCTCAAGTGATTGAGCCTATTTTAGAAACATTATCCGAGGAGTTCCCATGGGAAGATGAACGAGTGTGATGTTAGAAAAAGATGAGATTTTCGAAGATTCTGACACTCATCGATGGAGTCATGTTCTATGCCATGTGCGGATCCTTGTCTACATTAATCTCTAGTGTCTCACTTTGAGCTTTATTGAAAAAGAATAATTATAGCACATTTGACATTCTTGTTTAAACTCATTATACCTACAATTGTTGAGCCTACATGAAATTTTTTATCTTTACCTTAAGGGGGTATAATGAATCTCATTCGATGCACGTAAATTGTTATATCTTGATGAGCTTATTATTGAAAAATATTGATGAATGGGAACGAAGAAAAGAAAGAGCATTGTGGAAAAAAAATTATATAAATGAATAAGACCCAAAGTGCCAAGGCTAAAAAAAGAAGAGAAGCTCAAGTTGTGCTAACACATGAACTTTATATGATTATACTCTATTTTTTGTGCATATTCTACATTTTCTTTGAAACCAACACCAAAGGCCTTATATAAGCTTTAGAAGACCTTTTGATCCAAGTATAGGGATTAATTACATTAGTGGAGAAGTTGTTTGAAAATAGGTCTATGGGGTACTTGAAGATAATTTTGACTTTGATGATTAGCATGATAGATGTGCATGAAACTTTAGATTGACAAAAAACAACGTTCCAATTTTGAGATGCGTTACTTGATTTAGGAGAAAACATGTCTTGTTCAAGTTTTGAATGTGTGTAAGTGAGATTTCTGAGGATGACACTAGGCATGAGCTAATATGTTTCAAGTATCAAGAATAAACTCTACCTTTTGATTTTATTGCTTAATCGAGGACGATCAAGTGATAAGTTTAGGGGAATTGATAAGTCTCATTTTTGCAATTATATTTCTATGTTTTCTCGTTATATTTTACCGTGATTCTTGGAGGATATTAAGCTTTTTGGTATTAATTTGCATGTTTCAGGAATTTACGTAGAAATGCGAGTAAATGAAGAAAAAGAGCTAAAAACGAGGAAAAATTACTAAACCAAACCAACACGTTCAAGGAGGACAAGAATCCCGAATTTTGAGGAATTTAAAGGTCGTCGATTGATCTCCATTTAGACAAGATCGATCGATGTATGTCGATGATTCAAGCAACATAAATTAAGTCTTGGCGATTGATCGTGAGAGAGTTGGCGATCGGTCAACCGAAACAAATTTCAGAAAAATATGTCTTTTAAGGATAAATATAAATACATTTCTTTTTAGAAAAATATAAATACAATACATTGGACCAATATTTAGATTATTATTCACCACATATTTCAACCCTAGGATTCATCCTCCATATTCCATCTCCCACATTCACCATCATCCACCTTCGCCACAAATTCATCCTAGGATTTTGGAACAACTTCATCAAGGGGATTGAAGAGACATTCGAGAAGGAAGCAAGAGAATGAGCGAGGATCTACAACTGGATTCGACGCTGGAGTTTATTCTTGTCTTTTGAATTTTAGTTTTGATTTATTTTGGATTATTCATGCTTAGGTTTGGTTTTCGATTTAAATATGATGAACTAAGTTTATTTGTCAAGGCTAGGCAATCCTTTGTCTTGAATGTATGATTTGATGATTTGTTATTTGATTGAATTCATTTAGTTCTTTGTGTTTGTTTTTTGATTTTAATGCTTTTGAGGATTGATCACCTTTGAATTCGTGAAGTATTGAATTGACTTGACAATACGATATTATGATACGAAACTAGTAATTCATACCGTGGGTTTTAGATTGAGACGGACCAAGTAAAATCTAGCACACATGTTATAGCAATAGATACCAAAATTGAAGGCTAGACGTTTTCACGAAGCTTATGCAATATTGAGTGTTAAATATGTGCATGATCATTATCTTGTCACCTTATAAATATTTGGATATTCAATCGAGGGTCATAAGGGAGCTACATTGGTGAACCGAAGTCATGATAATTTTTTCAAGCGGAATTTTCTCGTCATTTTTGGTTTGCTTGGTTGGAATTTTAGTAGTAGTTTAATTATTTAGTTTAATTATTAATTCAATTTCGTAGGTTAAATATAGTTAAAAGCGTTTTATTTGGTACTTACAGTTAGTCCATGTGGGTTGGACAAATATTCTACACTAAAGCTTGACAATTCTGTACTTGCGATATAATCATGCTAAACTAGAATTTTATTGTTAAATAAAATGCGACCAAGTTTTTATGCACCAACATCAATATTTTATAATTAATCCCATACCTGTGTAATTGCATTACTCTGCAATGTACCTCAACATCATATTATTGTACTCATCAATTATTCTCCACAATATATCACAATACTCATGTTTTGAGGCATCAAGTTTTCTACCACTCCTTACCCAGCTATCATATGGCGTAGAATAAATAATAGAAAAAAAAAATCATTAGTTACTCTTCATGAACATGTATCATAATTACACCTCTGTATGCACATTATACTACATACTACCACATATTTTTGTATTCATATTCAACACAAGAATTAATTCCATATTTTGACAACAGAGTAGCTCATTTCAATCATCAACTCATTAGTATCTAAGTGACTGTACTATCACATTATTAGGCATCGCCGTAGCGTTATTCGTGAGCTCTTAAACATCAGTCATCTCACATATTATTGTCTGGCTATAATCTGGCGCCAAATAATTATTAGAAAATCCATTAGTAATTCTCATATGCCTATATTGTCATGAATATACTTCTCAATCACTAACTCAAATCAGAAAATATAGTTACTTGAACGTGATTATATCTGTATCACAAGTATTCACTCAATAAAATTCATTATATCGTTCATCATGTCGTGTCGACGTCATCATCGACAATCATAGGATTACTTATCATTATTGTCGTTATGCACTAGAAAACATAATCATATCTTCATGCGCACATAACTATATTCAACTCAACATAATATGTGATTAATCTATCATTTCATCACCAACATAAAAAAATTATGTTTCATCTTAATTCAATCCACAACTATTCTCAATGGTTTCACTAATTATCATAAACGAGTATAATTTAAAATAAATAATTCATCTAACATATACCGATATGTTAAACGAAATGAAATGGTTACCTCGACTCCTCGTTCCTGGAACATTCGAATATCATCTTGGGTCTAAATTCATGTACCCAAGGAACAACGTTATAGACGTTTATAACACAAGATTTCCTTCCATCTGCTATCAACATATCATCAATACGTTTTGCCCATAAATCGGTGTATATCATAATGGCACATGCCACCTGTGACACGTCTATCATACATACAATCTCATTGTTACAAGTGTATAAACAATACTCCCCGCTTCGATATATCAGCAACATTATATCCCTTGCTTCGACATATCAGCGACATCATACCCCTCGCTTCGACATATCAGTGGCACGTATAATATTTCTATCGCTACAATATAACAGCGGCATGTTCATCGCTTCGACATAACATCAGCACATATTATACTTCCATCGCTAATATATGACAGCGGCAGTTATTTCCATTGCTTCGATATGAGCAGCAGGTATCTCCATCGCTTTGATATGACAGCGGCAAGTATTCCCATAAATCACAATAACAAGACGAATATCAATGCATTATTATAATTCAACATGTACATGTATTGTCATATCCATGACATAACCACAACCAATTACGATATCGTTAATTGTCACATATCAACAGTACAGTACTGTCCACCATTTTCTGTTATGAGATATCACATATCGTTTCTCATTTTCTGATCCCCTACAAAATCAAACTTCTCAGCACTATATAAATATATATATATATATATATATATATATATATATATAATATATGTGTACAAATTCAATAAAATTCATTTATCCCTTTACTAACAATAACATCATATTACCCTCAATATTAAATATTGTCAGCATGACATATCATTCATCACGCATTTCTCAATGCTTCATTGCTACTAAAATGTCATGTTATATAACATAAAACAAGTTACCAACTCAATGCACTTCACAATAAGTGTCACCAGCATATTATATATCCAGTTGCACAATGGTTATTCTCACTACCATATTCTTCGTATTTCATCTACGATCTTTGATCGCTTTTTATTAAACAATTATTTTCTAATATGGCGCGATTATACCGCAAGTGCACGATGTCAAGTTTTAGTATAATGATATGAAAGTAGGGATGTCGTACCCTTAGGGAATAATAGTAATTATCAAATTTAAATAGCGTACTATATTTAACCTACAAAATTGTTATGAAAGATTAACTAATTTACTCAAATTCAGGAATTCACTGCACCACAAAGAGATAATATAGTAAACAGTAGAATAAATATCGAGACTTCGGTTCATTTAAGTAATCCCCCACGATTCAACTACTAGTTCTAATCAAATTCAATGCATCTAAGGTTAAAAGTTTTCCGGTTATATCTAATGCACTCTCTCGAGCTATATTAAACCTAACACCAATTTGCAGTAAGTAACTCTCGTTCACTTATTTAACAAATTAATATCGCATACGATTTATGAAAACTCATAGCCTTCTATTACTAGATATCTATAGAGATCACACATGTATTTGACGTCATCTCTCGATCTCGGTCTGAAATCCACGGTATGTGTTATTTGTTCCGTATTTGTGATGCCCGGGGATTAATAGCGTTAATCCCGATGTGGTAATGATCCTTTATGGATTTTAATTGTGGCAATTATGAATTAATTGCTGTATTGAGACTCCCAGGGATTTTTAAATCCGGTATTTGGAGTCGTTGGATCCAAGGGATGAGATTGTATTATCATCGTGGTGATAACCTTGGAATTTGGTTTTTGGTGGAATCTGGGGTCCGGAGTACTTTGTACTGGGGCTGGTAATGGAATTTGAGTTGGAGAGATAATTATTGAAAACAAATGATTTTTAATGAATCATGATGTAGTTGTGGATGTATTGGTATTTTGGAGCCTTGGTGCTATATATACCAAATGGACTCGATATTCCGTCATTATACAGAATCTCTTCCCTCTCTCCTCTCCCTCACGCCTCTCTCTCACCCCAAACCCTTCCCCTCTTTTCTCTTGGGAACAAATCGATGGGGGCACGTCTTGGGAGCCCGATTTCTTGAAGAAAAGCTGGTAATCTTCTTTGTGACGCCCCGAAATGATTAATTGCAATTAAGGCATTAATTATGTTATATAATTGAATTATGTGGTAATTGAGTTATGTGTTGGGTAAAAAGATGTTAACATGATTAAATCTGTGTTGATTATTAAATATGAGGAAGATGTGAATTTAGAGGAAGTGTGTTGCATTTTACTAAGTGCTTGTAAAATGCCATGATGAAGTATTTTATGAATCATGTTAAGTTTGGGGTGTGATTTTAAATTAATCCCCAACCCCTTTTTTTAACCCTTCACCCATCACTTTAGCCCCACTTTACCTTTACTCTTTTAAAACCCCCCAAATCATCCTCAACCCTAAACCATTCCACATTTTCGAAATTCTTCAAAGGAGGAAGGAGGAAGCTCCACAAAACTTGAGTTTGTGTGATTTTTATCAAGATTTGGAGTCTTCAAGACGTATGGAACTCTTCCTAAAGTTTTGATGATGTTTGGATTTGAAATGGGGTGATTTTTGAAGTGATTATGATGGGTTGTTTTGATGTATGTGTTGTATGGGTTTGGGGTATGGTTTTTTGAGCTTTTTGTGGTGATAAGTTGTTGGGATGTATTTGGTTTAAGATGTATTGGTTTATTTGGAAGTTTTGTGCCAAAAAATGGAGTTTACCCGAAAAAGTCGCAGCGACCGATCGATCGGTAGCAGGGCAACGATCGATCGGTGCATGTGCGAAGCGAGGAGTGAAATCTTTTTGTTTACCGATCGATCGGTGGAAGTGACCAATCGATCGGTGGATGACTAACGATCGATCGGTAGCTTGGACCGATCGATCGGTGAAAGGCCGTAGCTTCAAATTTAAATATGAACAGTTACCGATCGATCGGTAAGGGTGACCGATCGATAGGTAAAGCGATTTTGCTGAAGACTATTTTTCTTGGCTTAATTGATGAAATTTTTGGTATTAGGCTATTATTTAGCTTCTAATATTGATTTGCATGGTTGTGTAGAACCATCCCAGGCCCCCACAACATCGAGGAGATAAAGTGCTACAACTTCTCCATTTTGAGACAAAGGTACGTAAGAAACGTACGGGCATCAAACGGTAACATATTCCTAAACTATGACTATGCATTGATTGCATAAGTATTTATGATGATGATTATGATGCATAAGTTTATGATGATAATGTTGTGATAAATGAAGATGATATGACGTTACGATGACAATTATGATACGATGATGATGTTTGGAGATGATGATGCTTATAAAACGATAAAGTATGTTTAACTATGCTATTTAGAATGGTTGAATGTCCGGTGGCTATTATGGGCAAGCGAGGAAGGTACTTGCCGCTCACATAACTAAGCGAGGGGGTACATCCGCTATCAAGGTGTAGCGAGGGGTATCATCCGCTAAGCGAGGGGGTACATCCGCTATCAAGGCGTAGCGAGGGGTATCATCCCCTGAACAAAGAGATACATCCGCTATCAAGGCGTAGCGATGGGTATCATATGATGTGTTATGTCGAGCGAGGGGGCAAAATGTGCCGCTGTCATGATAGAACCCGGACAGTCCCATTTCTAATGAATATAGTTTGAAGTGAGCATGTATGTGAAGTATGATGTTAACTATTTATGTCAAGAACTAATGATGATATGCATAACTATGAAACAGGGACAACCAAAGAGGGATAATACGATTAACCAGGAAGTATACGTTACCAATTATTTCTATGCATTTATTTATATGCCATTAACTTATGATGCTAGATAACGATGTACATGTTCATGATGGGTTGTTCCTGTAGGTACACTTTTGGACCAAGACTAAGGGTCGGGTTGAGACGGTGAGCTAAAGGAGCATAAAAGAAGATAGATTACAGGATTTCTTTTTGGGATAGTTTCTACTTTAGGAGTAGTATAATTCTATCGGTACACTTCATTTTGAGGATGTAATTAATTTAACTTTTGAAAAATTTATTCTCGGCATGTAATCTAATTAGCTCAAAACTACAACCGGAACCCGAAGATGTCATTAATGCATGTTTAGTCCTTAATACGTTGTTGATGTGATGTTAAGGTAGGAAGACCCTACATTAGTGGTATCAGAGCAGTGGTTAGAGAACCCGGGTATGAGTGAAGGGTAGCCTTAGCAATAGGTTGGCTAGGTGCTTACTTTTAACATGTTATGTTACATATGAGGTATATGGTTGTTGTGACAACATGTTATGGCTTTCTAACGATGTATATGTGAACTGCTTTTGGATCTTGTTGTTAACCCTTGTGTTGCAGTATGACAGCAAATATCGACATTGGCTACGCGGTAAGTGTTAATGCTAGTGCGGGGCGCACGAATCCCCTACCCCCCGCCAGCCCTAGGCGAAGAGCCGTCCGAACAACAATTATTGCCGGGAGAGTTGAGTTTGACTCAATTCCTAGCGTATCGGCCCCCGACATTTGAAGGGACTGAAACAGGGGAGCGAGCCGAGGAATGGCTAGAAAGAATAGAACAAATATTTGTGGCAGCCCCGTGTGCAAAGACGGCCTGGATAAGGCTAGCAGAGTTCCAATTAGCCAAGAAAGCACTGATGTGGTGGAAGACCACCGTGATTGAACAAGAGGCACAGGGTCAAGAAGTAAACTGGAAACTGTTTAGAACCAGATTTCTGGCCCGATACTTTTCAGCAACTGCACGTCAGGCTAAAGAGGATGAGTTTACTAAATTGAAGCAAGGTACCATGACGGTGTCAGATTATGCCCTCCACTACTGTTCTCTACTCAGATATGTACCTCATATCGCCGCTGACACTCAAGCAAAAATGAGGAACTTTATGAAGGGCTTGAGGCCGGAACTGTATGATAGGGTGATTACATATGGCCCCACTTGCTTTGACGATGCACTTACACGGGCTGAGTTAGCCGAACTGGGGGTTGGTGCATACCCTGATGCTGTACCACCTCCAGCACCCCCTCAGAAATCTACTTCCGACAATTTAAAGCCAAGGAGTGATCGGTTTAAGCCTGGGGGGAACACTTCAGCGTCTAGATTCAGTGGTAGGAGGCCCGAGAACAGATGGAAAGGAAACCGCAGGAATGACGCCCCACCAAGAGGAGGACAGTCTCGGGAGGTAGTGTTGGGGAGGTCCAATGCTCTCTTTGTGGGCTACCACATCTGACGAAAAATTGTGTAGGATGTTATGTTTGTGGCGACAGAGGCCACTTTGCTCGACAGTGTCCCAACAGGGGAAGGCAGCAGAACTCTACGGAGAGGTCTACGGTCAGAGCAGCACATTACAGACCCCCATATGTACCGAGGCAGTATGGAAGTCAGCCTACGGGGCCACCACAAGGGCAGGTGTATGCATTGACAAGGGAGCAGGCTACAGCGGCTCCGGAAGAGGTTATAGCGGGTACGTGTCTTTTATTTACGTACCCTGCCTTTATATTGATCGACACAGGTGCGTCACACTCTTTTGTGTCGACGAGTTTTGTGGAAAGACACCACATATGCACTTCTCCGTCGCCCACGCCTCTGGTAGTCTCGACACCCGCTGGGAGAAATTTGATTGCTGATCGGATTGTCTATGATGGCCTCATTTATTTTGAGGATAACGAATTAAGGTCAGATTTGATCGTTCTGGGAATGTCAGACTTTGACTGTATTATGGGTATTGATGTCCTGAATAGGTACCAGGCAGTTGTGAACTGCTGGCAGAGGACTGTCCGATTTAAATCTGATATGGGAGTTCAGTGGACATTCTTTGGGGAAGGTTCTCGTTCAAAGATTCCGTTGATATCTGCGGTCAAGATGACACAATTATTGGAACGAGGCCATACAGGATACCTTATCTATGCTGTTGATATTGCTGAAAAGAAGGAAGAAATAAAGGTTGAAGATGTGCCCGTAGTGGCAGAGTTTCCTGATGTATTTCCTGAAGAGATTCCCGGATTCCCACCGGCGAGAGAGGTTGAGTTTGGAATCGAATTACTACCGGGGACGTCAGCCATTTCTCGTGCCCCGTATAGGATGGCACCAACAGAGCTAAAGGAATTAAAGGTTCAGTTGCAAGAACTCCTTGACAAGGGCTACATACGCCCTAGCGTAACGCCCTGGGGCGCACCAGTGTTATTTGTCAAAAAGAAAGATGGTTCGATGCGTCTGTGCATCGATTACAGACAACTGAACAAAGCCACAGTAAAGAACAAGTATCCGCTTCCGAGGATCGATGATTTATTTGATCAGTTGCAGGGAACACAACTCTACAGTAAGATCGATCTGAGGTCGGGATACCATCAGATTCGGGTAAGGGAAGATGATGTACAGATGACAGCTTTCAGGACCAGATATGGGCACTATGAATTCTTAGTTATGCCCTTTGGGGTGACGAATGCCCCAGCTGTTTTCATGAGTTTAATGAACAGGGTATTCCAGCCATATTTGGACCAGTTCGTCATAGTCTTCATTGATGATATACTTATCTACTCCTGGACTGAAGAAGAGCATGTGGAGCACTTGAGGACAGTACTTCAGATCCTTAGGGATCATCAGTTATATGCAAAACTTAGCAAGTGCGAGTTTTGGTTGGACAGTGTGGTATTCTTGGGCCATGTTATATCTAGCAGTGGACTATCTGTGGATCCCAGAAAGATTGAAGCTGTTATGGAGTGGGCTGCACCCATTTCTGTGCCCGAGATACGGAGCTTCCTTGGTTTAGCGGGTTATTACCGACGTTTCGTCGAGGGATTCTCTAAGATCGCTAAGCCATTGACACAGCTGACTCAGAAAGGAGTCCCGTTCTATTGGTCCGAAGCTTGCGAGGAAAGCTTCCAAGAGTTGAAGCGTCGTTTGACGACAGCGCCAGTGTTGGTGATTCCTTCTGAGAATAAGAAGTTTGCTTTGTACACGGATGCATCATTGCAAGGTTTGGGCTGCGTGTTGATGCAAGATAAGCACGTGGTGGCTTATGCTTCGAGGCAGTTGAAGCCTCATGAGACCAGATACCCAGTCCATGATCTGGAACTGGCGGCCATCATTTTCGCCTTGAAGATTTGGCGTCATTATCTTTATGGTACGACGTTTACCATCTATACGGACCATAAGAGCCTGAAGTTCCTATTCACTTAGGCTGAACTGAATATGCGTCAAAGAAGGTGGATGGACTTGCTCAAGGATTATGACCGTGAGATTGAGTACCATCCTGGTAAAGCAAATTCGATAGCAGACGCCTTAAGTCGGAAGGTGAGGAATACTGCTGAGGACGCTATGTGTTTATCAGCTATGATGACTTCTTATTGCCATTTAGGCTATGATTTTGATGTGGACACGTCGCCGGTGCGAGTGTCGACCTTATTGGCCGAACCAGACATATTTGAGGCTATTAGGAAAGCTCAGAGGTCGGACGATGAAATTCAGAGATGGTCATCGATAGTACTCCAAGGGCAACCATCAAAGTTCCGAGTAGCTGAGGATGGTTCCTTGAGACTTGGCAACCGTTGGGTGGTGCCAAGGACACCAGAATTACGCCAAGGAATCTTACACCATGCCCACAGTAGCCGGTTCAGTATCCACCCAGGAGGAAGGAAGATGTACAAGGACCTATGTGGTCAATTTTGGTGGAGACGCATGAAGCGTGAAATAATTGCTTTTGTTAAGAGATGTCTGATCTGCCAGCAAGTAAAGGCAGAAAGACAGAGGCCTGGTGGTGAGCTGAAGAGCTTAGAGGTACCTAAATGGAAGTGGGAGCATATATCTATGGACTTTGTGACCCACTTGCCAAGGTCGGCCTTTGGATTTGATGCGATCTGGGTGATCGTGGATAGGCTGACAAAGGTAGCCCATTTCATTCCTTACAGTATGACTTTCACATATTTAAAGATGGCCCAATTATATGTGCGGGATGTGGTGAGATTGCATGGCATTCCGGTCTCGATAGTGTCTGACAGAGACCCGAGGTTCACTTCACATTTCTGGGAGGGTCTCCAGACAGCTTTAGGCACAGAGATAAGATTGAGTACGGCCTATCACCCTCAGACAGACGGTCAGACAGAGCGCACTATTCAGACGCTCGAGGACATGCTGAGAGCATGTGTTTTGGAATTTGATACTCCGTGGCAGGATTCATACCACTGGTGGAGTTCTCCTATAATAACAGTTATCAGGCGAGCATTCAAATGGCTCCTTTTGAAGCTCTATATGGACGACGATGTAGGTCACCGCTGTATTGGGAGGACTTGACTAGCAAAGCGGTCGGAGGACCGGATATGATCAAGGATATGGAAGAAAAGATCAAGATGATACGCCAAAAGATGAAAGCGGCCCAGGATAGGCAAGCAGCCTATGCCAACAAGCGACGACGACTGCTAGAATTCCAAGTAGGAGATAAGGTTTTCTTGAAGATCTCACCCTTCAGGGGTGTCGTCCAGTTTGGTATGCGGGGAAAGTTATCCCCAAGGTATGTTGGGCCATATGAAATATTGTAGCGCATCGGTACTTTGGCCTACCGATTGGCCCTACCACCGTCCTTATCCGGTATTCATGATGTCTTTCATGTTTCTATGTTGAGGAAGTATGAGCCAGATCCGTCTCATGTATTGCAGCCTTCAGAGGTTCAGTTGAGTTCAGATGTATCCTATATTGAGCGACCGGTTAAAATTCTGGATCGTGAGGATCGCAGGCTACGAAGCAAAGTTATACCGATGGTCAAAGTTCAGTGGGATCGTCGGGGTGTCGAGGAGGCTACGTGGGAGACGGAACGGCATATGGTGCATCACTACCCGGAACTATTTTCTGGTATGATTTATGTTTAGTTTCTTTATGGGTAAGCGCATGCGATTTCGAGGGCGAAATCTTATAAGTAGGGGAGTATTGTGACGCCCCGAAATGATTAATTGCAATTAAGGCATTAATTATGTTATATAATTGAATTATGTGGTAATTGAGTTATGTGTTGGGTAAAAAGATGTTAACATGATTAAATCTGTGTTGATTATTAAATATGAGGAAGATGTGAATTTAGAGGAAGTGTTTACTAAGTGCTTGTAAAATGCCATGATGAAGTATTTTATGAATCATGTTAAGTTTGGGGTGTGATTTTAAATTAATCCCCAACCCCTTTTTTTAACCCTTCACCCATCACTTTAACCCCACTTTACCTTTACTCTTTTAAAACCTCCCAAATCATCCTCAACCCTAAACCATTCCACATTTTCGAAATTCTTCAAAGGATGAAGGAGGAAGCTCCACAAAACTTGAGTTTGTGTGATTTTTATCAAGATTTGGAGTCTTCAAGAGGTATGGGACTCTTCCTAAAGTTTTGATGATGTTTGGATTTGAAATGGGGTGATTTTTGAAATCATTATGATGGGTTGTTTTGATGTATGTGTTGTATGGGTTTGGGGTATGGTTTTATGAGGTTTTTGTGGTGATAAGTTGTTGGGATGTATTTGGTTTAAGATGTATTGGTTTATTTGGAAGTTTTGTGCCAAAAAATGGAGTTTACCCGAAAAAGTCGCAGCGACCGATCGATCGGTAGCAGGGCAACGATCGATCGGTGCATGTGCGAAGCGAGGAGTGAAATCTTTTTGTTTACCGATCGATCGGTGGAAGTGACCGATCGATCGGTGGATGACTAACGATCGATCGGTAGCTTGGACCGATCGATCGGTGAAAGGCCGTAGCTTCAAATTTAAATATGAACAGTTACCGATCGATCGGTAAAGCGATTTTGCTGAAGACTATTTTTCTTGGCTTAATTGATGGAATTTTTGGTATTAGGCTATTATTTAGCTTCTAATATTGATTTGCATGGTTGTGTAGAACCATCCCAAGCCCCCACAACATCGAGGAGATAAAGTGCTACAACTTCTCCATTTTGAGACAAAGGTACGTAAGAAACGTACGGGCATCAAACGGTAACATATTCCTAAACTATGACTATGCATTGATTGCATAAGTATTTATGATGATGATTATGATGCATAAGTTTATGATGATAATGTTGTGATAAATGAAGATGATATGACGTTACGATGACAATTATGATACGATGATGATGTTTGGAGATTATGATGCTTATAAAACGATAAAGTATGTTTAACTATGCTATTTAGAATGGTTGAATGTCCGGTGGCTATTATGGGCAAGCGAGGAAGGTACTTGCCGCTCACATAACTAAGCGAGGGGGTACATCCGCTATCAAGGTGTAGCGAGGGGTATCATCCGCTAAGCGAGGGGGTACATCCGCTATCAAGGCGTAGCGAGGGGTATCATCCGCTGAACAAAGAGATACATCCGCTATCAAGGCATAGCGATGGGTATCATATGATGTGTTATGTCGAGCGAGGGGGCTAAATGTGCCGCTGTCATGATAGAACCCGGACAGTCCCATTTCTAATGAATATAGTTTGAAGTGAGCATGTATGTGAAGTATGATGTTAACTATTTATGTCAAGAACTAATGATGATATGCATAACTATGAAACAGAGACAACCAAAGAGGGATAATACAATTAACCAGGAAGTATACGTTACCAATTATTTCTATGCATTTATTTATATGCCATTAACTTATGATGCTAGATAACGATGTACATGCTCATGATGGGTTGTTCCTGTAGGTACACTTTTGGACCAAGACTAAGGGTCGGGTTGAGACAGTGAGCTAAAGGAGCATAAAAGAAGATAGATTACAGGATTTCTTTTTGGGATAGTTTCTACTATAGGAGTAGTATAATTCTATCGATACACTTCATTTTGAGGATGTAATTAATTTAACTTTTGAAAAATTTATTCTCGGCATGTAATCTAATTAGCTCAAAACTACAACCGGAACCCGAAGATGTCATTAATGCATGTTTAGTCCTTAATACGTTGTTGATATGATGTTAAGGTAGGAAGACCCTACATTCTTCTTCGCACCTTTAGCTTCGATTTGATTATGGTATTGTGCTTATTGGTCAAGTATTGGGTTGGATTTGAGATTTGGGGGTTTTGGATAAAAATCTAAAATGTTGTTTTTATAGTGTTTATTGAGTTTATTTGGTGTATTTGAGGTGTTGAGGAAGTTAGGGATGCTGGTTTTGAGTTGGGTGTCAAAAACACCATGGAAGCTCGAGTTTTTCGGAAAATCGCAGGTTGCGATCGATCGCCGAGGAGGGCCGATCGATCGCGACGAGCAGCTGAGAATTTGTTGAAGACAAACAGTGATGGCGATTGATCGCAAGTTCTCGGCGATCGATCGTGAGCGGGTTGGCGATCAATCGCGGAGACTCGCGATCGATCGCAATAAGGCGTTGTTTGCCCACTGGACAGGGGCGATAGATCGCCGCCCGAAGGTGGTTGTTTTTTTTTTTTGAAAATTTTGGAAATGTCGGGATTTTGGAAACGGGGTTTAATTAACCAATTTCCAGGGTAATGTCTACATTCAATGAGAATGGTATACTTTTAAAATGGATTGGTTGGAGCCAAAGCTTAATAAAACGGAATTCTCGGTTGAGTTTTTGGGTATCTTTTAAACTTATAAAATGGAATATTTTGGGCACTATGCATGCTTAGCCGGGTGGCTTTTATTTTGGTAATCGTCATGGATGGACGATAGGTTTGAAAGTTGTGAACGTGCTTGGGCACATGATTGAATGCCTATGTTTAATTGGGAGTTATTTGCATGTTAGCACTTAACTCATCGGGTCGTGGGACTCAGACAAGGTTGGACTCGAACTACGGGATTATAAGGTATGTATGACGTACGAGCATAGCCCTTTAATATAATTGCAATTGTTGAATGCTTGGTACACTGTATTGCAATGAATGTATATAGAAATGCATGGTATATGGTATTAGCAATAAACGGATATTGAAATACATGGTTTATGGTATTTGCTACAAATGTATATATATGCATTGGGAATTATAAGATGCCGCTTTTGAGAGAGCAATGATTGGATGTTCTCTTCTTTGATGCAACATCGGTTATGACGCCTTTGCTGTTGAGCATGCGTGATAATGAAATGCCGCTATTGTAGAGCGAGCAATGAAATAGAAAGATGGAACCATAAGTAAGATACATGGAATCTTTGTAATCATTGTTTAATGATTTGGTATTATTGATTATGATATCGGTATGTGGCAAATGGATTTGTTAATCAATGTAACGATTAACTGGCATTTGGGAATTTGATGGTTTCAGTTATTTTGAGAACAGGGACAGTACAGTGGATCCCGGATGAGGATGATACCCTCCAGGGAGCATCTGTTATATTTCATAGCATTTACATTTTTGTAAATTATGAATTGTGTTATTGTGATTATTGGATTTGGGATATTGGTATGCTCACCTCGTGTGGGGGGCTGTCTCTGTTGGGGCAGGTGATTAGGTACATCGATGGCTTTGGAGATGAGCTCGAGCTATGGATTGAAGGTGCTTCCAGGGATCGAAATACCAGTGACGGTATTGAGCATCGTATTTTATACATTTGATACACACATACCTATTTGATGCTCGCATGTGAGCACTATCATGTATAAAAAGGCAAGGGCTTTTCTCTCTTCATTTATGAGTTGCACGCAATTATTTATTGAATTGCTAAATGAAATAAGAATATGTTAGTGTATTATAATGGTGCATGATATGTATGTGGACTTGGTTGGGGAAAACTAGACATTATATGGAATAATGTAAAGGATTTTATTATTGGCATGATTTGCTATGGTGATAAGTGGGTTTTTCCCCTACATGTTTGATTACATGCACTAAATGTTTGGATTAATACACTAATAACGGGTCAAGGGCACGGGGGTCCTTACAGTATTACAATTCTATCTCTCGATATCAATTGCAAACTAACATCATTCAAAGGGTAGCTAATCCCTTAAAATCATTAAAAACATAATACAAACACAAAGATAACAAAAACTCAATAAAAAAACTAGAATTAAAATTGTGGGTTCATACAAAAGATCCTCTAATCTCGATAAACAACTTAGCCTAACATGATAAAGCAAGAACAATGTCATATCATATTAAAGAACACAATAAACATTGAAAGTCGAAAATTAAACCAAAATAAAGTTTATAAATACAAAAAATTGTTAGGCGTTGATCCGATGTTACGTCTCTAGCCGCGTTGCTTTGAATCTCCCTTGTATGTGGTGGCTTCTCCCAAGTTTAGGGTAAATCTGATGTAAAAGTTCCCTCTTTGCTGTAAAAACCCCCTTTTATAGTGAGGAAACCGAGAGCATGCAAATCTAGGACCCAAAAATGCCCATAACTTAAAAAGGGAAGTTTTCTCGTGCAGGACTCTGTTGGCGATCGATCGTTATGTCCATGGCGATCAATCTCTTCGACTTTTCTCTCTATGGCGATCGATCTCTGTTTGAGTGGCGATCGATCACCTCACCCTTCTGCCTCGATGTGATCGATTTCTTCATGATGGCGATCGATCGCCTTCTTGTATAAAATTTTCCTCACATCACTACCTTGCAGGGATCGATTTCTTCAACTTGGAGATCGATCGCCTGCTTCAATTTCATCCACTAAACTCTTATTTACCTTCTCTTTCCAAGGTCTTGGCACGTTTTGACCTAGTTACCACCTTTCAGTTCATAAAATGGGGTTTTTCAGGCATTTCTTGCACTTTCGCTGGATTCTGGAAATATATAAAAACACAACCAAAGCATAAAATCGTCCAAGATTCACTATAAAAATGGCAGAAACATATGCAAATATAAGTGCAAAAATTGCATTTATCAACTCCCCCAAGCTTAGCTCTTGATCGTCCTCGAGCAAGAATAGAATTACAAACAGTGAAGCTCACAAATGATAGGTGACATGGATTATTTCGTGCTCATATGTTTATTTCAGGAATTTCACTCATCCACAACAAGAATCCATCTAACCGTTGGACACGGAGTGTTGTCTCTTTAAGTCAAATAACAAGCCTCAAACTCGGAACATGTGTGTGTGCTATTGTCAATCACAAGTATCATACAATCGTCATATAGATCAAACAGTGCTAATCAACAACAGTCAAGATTATCATCGAGCATCCCATATGCCTATTTTTCAAGCACTTCCCCACTAATGTAATTAATTCCTAGACGTGGATCAAAAGGTCTTTTCAAGCTTATAATGTTAGGCCTTTTGGTGTCGATTTCAAAGAACAGGGAAGGGAAGCAAAGAAGAGAGTATAATTTATAAATTTCATCTGAAACATCTCCAACCCCCTCTTTTCTTTTTCTTTATATCTTGATGACCATGAACTTTGTTAGATTTTACCAAATTTGATCAATATAGGACCTCCACATGATTCATCATCACATGACTATGCTCTTATTTCACTAGTCATCAAAAATTTTTCTTGTAATAGCCCAAAATATAGTGCATGAATAAAATAATAGTTCAAAACATAGTACGCAATGAAATTCATTACACTCACTTAAGGCAAGGATAACAATTATTTTTAGGCTCAAATAAAGGTAGGTATAATGAGTTTCATCAACAAAAGTCGAATAATGGTTAATTTCCATTCTTTTTTTTTTTCAATTAAGCTCAAAAGTTGACACTATGGATAATATAGACAAGGTATTGAGAGGCTCAAACGTTCCAAATATCGCTTTAATCATGTCCAAGTCAAGTTCATAATTATAAAATTTCACCTCAAAGTGCCATCATCAAATAGGTTCTATGATCACTTTACGATGCTCAAAACATGTCATAAAGTTCACACGTATCATCACTACTCTAAATGTAATCAACAAGTTCATGACTCAATGTGCTCAAATTATTCCTCATTCTCAACATGTCAACTCAACTTAAGATATTCACAAGTCTACAATCATCAAGACTCAAGTCATAAGCAACGTAAAACTTGGCATAGAGTCACTACTTTAATCCAATTACACTAAAAACACAAAAGCAAAAATTTCCCATGCTCTTCATTGGAATCGTCCATACTAAGCTTTAAACATTATTTTCGCAGCAATAGACACGATATCAGACCCAAAAGATAAATATAATAAGAATCAACACTAACACAACTCACAAAATTTATAAATATGAATTCAAAAATCAACTATTCCCCCAAACTTAAGTAATACATTGTCCTCAATGTAGTGAACATGAATAAAAAATTAGGACAAAATAATACATGTGGTGACGACCATCAGTGGTCGTCACTCTCATCCTCAGCAGTTTCCTCATCGTCGGCGTCCGCATCTTCACTTTCGGTGGGTGGTGGGTATGGCTGGCGAGTGGGTGGCTGTGGGAAAGCCAAGTATGGATGAGCTTACACTAAAACAATATTCCATTCGTAGGAGAACCGCATGAATTCTTGAAGTTCTAAGCGCATGTCTTCTTGATTTTGCAGAATCTCCTCTTGGTTTCTCCGGAGTTATTTTTGCTCATCACTCATCAATCGCTGGCAAAAGTTAAGTATCATTATCTCCTCCTGTAGAGATTGGAATCTTTGAGGCATGGTAGTAGGAGAAGATATGGTAGAATAGTGATGAGGGGCGCGACGGCGTGATAACTGTGGCTGCTCTGGCTCGTGTGATGGCCCTGGCACTGACTCGGGCTCCGGAGGTGGTATAGCAATTCGAAGATGTGCGAATGGCCTCAATGTATATTCATAAGACTCCCAGGGCACATCTTCCAGTCGGCACAACTCAGTGACTAGTGAAGGGAATGGAAGACCAATCGTGGTAGAACCTTCCATTGCCAATCGCATAGAAGATGCGATGATGCTTCCGATATTTACCGATCAGCCAGTCATGATAGCAAATACTAGCACTGCTCTATCCTTGGTAACCACAGCTGTGTGTGTAGATGGTAAGATCCGATGTGAAATGAATGTTAACCAAATATCTGCCTTGGTCTTCAACTGCGTCTTCTTAAATTCTTTATGTTACCATCATGAGTCTGTGTACATTCCGTACCCTCCCCACATATGGTGGAGATGACCTCATTGTAGTCCGATTGGTTAACAAATCTAGTAGTGTCATATGATGGGGCGGAGGATGAAGACGAGGTTCCTGTTCTTGACTTCTTTTTCGCTGACAATAAGATGATACCACTTACAAGAAAATCACCAACAAAATCCAAGAATTTCCGGTAAATCCCACAACGATTTCAATAATCCAAGGCTAGCTCAACACTCCCCCAAACTTATCAATTATTCAATCTTATTCACCACAACTCAAAAAAAAAAAAAAAAATCCACTCTTTCCAACTTAAAAATCCAAAGCTGGCTCAAAACTCCCCCAAACTTACAATTAGTCAATCCTTATTCACCAAAATGCATAAAAATCCAATATTTTTTCTATCACAACAATTTAGCTATGCAACATTAAACCCATGAAAATGCTAGCCAAGTTCCCTCAAGAATTCGAATTTATGAGGGTGTATAATCCTTGGCTTGAGAAATCATCACTTTGCAAATGGAGTGCCCACCCTAGCCTTGAATCTGTGGAGGAATTGGAGAAAAAATTGAGATAATAGCATTAAATATAAGAAGAAATCATGTATTCAATGTTGGGAGGGGAAAATGAATGATTTTGTAAGAGAATTTAGGAAGGATTGATTTGGGAATAGGGTTCGGTGAAGAAAATTGGGGAGGAAATCTGATTTTGTGTGTGCAGATTCGTGTTTTAAAAAATGAAAATTTTTGATAGGCGATCGATCGCCTATTGGTAGAGATCAGTCGCCTCTGTCTAGTAACTTTTGTGTGATTTTTTTCTCGAGAGGCGATCGATCACGATGTGAGATGAGATCGATCTCCTAGGGTTAGTAATATCAGATTTTTTTATTTTTCTTTAACAAAAACAGGAGGTCGATCGCCTAGTGGTGTGAGATCGATCGCCTAAGGACAGTTAACTCTGAATTTTTTCAACGTTTCAGGCGATCGATCGCCTAGGGTCAGAAATCGATTGCCCATTGACAGTAGGCTCAGTGAAATTTTTGCATCATTTGAGAGTTTCATCTTCCCTTAGCACATGATTTTCTTACAAATAAGAATGCAAGGAGTCAATCAACCAAGATAAAATTATTAAACTACCTACTAAATTCAAAAACGAATGAGAAGGAAAGAAGAATTAGTTCTTGATTTATAGTCTCAAGCTGAACTTTCTACTGCCGTCACTTCATTCAACAAAATGGACAGTGGTGCACAGTGGTTCACTGAAATCGTGCCCAGGGTAGTGCTTTGCGCATTCACTTTGAAGGTTCCCTTGTTTGGATCATATAGCTCGATTGCACCAGAGGGAAACACCTTGGAAATTCGAAATGGTCCAGACCAACGAGATTTCAGTTGCCTGGAAACAACCGTAATCTGGAGTTAAACAATAACACCATATCTTCTTCTTTGAAATCACGTTGACTGAGCCTCGCATCATGCCACTTTTTTGTCTTATCTTTGTAGATCTTGGAATTCTCATAGGCTTGGTTCCAAAACTCTTCCATTTCATTTACTTGCAGAAGACGGTTATCACTTGCAGCAGTTAAATCTAAGTTTAGATTCTTTATTTCCCAATATGCTTTGTGTTCAAGTTCGACTGGAAGATGACATGCTCTTACAAAAACTAACCTATATGGTGTGGTGCCAATAAGTATTTGAAATGCAGTTCTATATGCCCATAAAGAGTCATCTAATCGTAAAGACCAATTCTTTCGAGACACATTGATAATTTTTTTCTAAAATCCACTTCACTTCCCTATTAGACACTTCCATTTGCCTACAAGTTTGTGGATGGTAAGGTATTGCAACCTTGCAGGTGACACCATATTTGCTTAAAAGTTTTTCAAAACGTTTGTTGCAAAAATGTGACCCACCGTCACTAATGATTGCTCGAGGGGTGCCAAACGAGTAAAAATACTCTTTTTCAAAAACTGCACCATGACTCTAGCATCATTAGTGCGTGAACTGCAGCCTCACCCATTTTGATACATAATCAACCACAACAAGTATATAATAGTTTGAACATGAATTTGGAAATGGTCCCATAAAGTCTATGTTCCAAACATCAATAATTCACATTCAAGAATATTGTTTAAAAGCATCTCCTGTCTCCTAGAAATATTACCAGTTCTTTGACATTTATCGCATGCGGAAACGTACCTATATGCATCCTTAAATAAGGTAGGCCAATACAACCAGATTCAAGTACCTTTGCAGCAGTTTTGGTTGGACCCACGTGTCCTCCTACCTCTCGGTCAAGACAGTGGCTCATAATAGACGTCATCTCCTCCTTTGGAACGCACCTCCTAATCATATTGTCTGCAAAAACCATGAACAACAATGGCTCCTCGCACATGTAATGCTTAACATCAGATAAAAAAGTTCTTTTCATAAAATGTCATTTGTAGGAGGATACCGCTAACAAGATAATTTGCAAAATCAGCATACCAAGGTAATGCAAGAACTTGAAACAATTGTTCATCAGGAAATTTTTCATTTATCTCTTCTACTCCAGTATCATGCTCCTCAATCACATTATTGATCCTAGATAAATGATCTGCCACTACATTCTCTACACCCTTCTTATCTTTAATTTCTAAGTCAAACTTTTGCAATAAAAGAATCCATAAAATCAAACGTGGTTTAACGTCTTTTTTAGCAAGAAGATATTTGAGTGCAGAGTGATCAATGTAAACAATTACTTTAGATAGACAAAGATAGGAGTGAAACTTGTCAAAAGCAAATACTACTGCTAGAAGTTCTTTCTCAGTTGTGGCATAATTTTGTTGTGCCTCATTTGAAGTTCTACTAGCATAGTAAATAGTATGAATTAACTTGTTCCTTCTTTGTCCCAGTACTGCTCCGACTCTCGGTCAAGACAAGGGCTCATAATAGACGTCATCTCTTCCTTTGGAACGCACCTCCTAATCATATTGTCTGCAAAAAACCATGAACAACAATGGCTCCTCGCACATGTAATGCTTAACATCAGATAAAAAAAATTCTTTTGATAAAATGTCATTTGTAGGAGGATACCGCTAACAAGATAATTCGCAAAATCAGCATACCAAGGTAATGCAAGAACTTGAAACAATTGTTCATCAGGAAATTTTTCATTTATCTCTTCTACTCCACCTATCATGCTCCTCAATCACATTATTGATCCTAGATAAATGATCTGCCACTACATTCTCTACACCCTTCTTATCTTTAATTTCTAAGTCATACTTTTGCAATAAAAGAATCCATAAAATCAAACGTGGTTTAATGTCTTTTTTAGCAAGAAGATATTTGAGTGCAGAGTGATCAATGTAAACAATTACTTTAGATAGACAAAGATAGGAGTGAAACTTGTCAAAAGCAAATACTACTGCTAGAAGTTCTTTCTCAGCTGTGGCATAATTTTGTTGTGCCTCATTTAAAGTTCTACTAGCATAGTAAATAGTATGAATTATCTTGTTCCTTCTTTGTCCCAGTACTGCTCCGACTGCGGTGTCACTAGCGTCACACATCAACACAAATGGAAGATCCCAGTCAGGTGCTATCAAAACAGGTGTTGTTACCAGCCTCTCCTTCAATGTCTCAAACGCCTGCAAACAATCGGCATTAAAATCAAATGGTGCATCCTTAGTCAACAAATAAGATAGAGATTTCGAAATCTTAGAAAAATCCTTAATAAATCTTCTATAGAAACCAGTGTGGCCTAGAAAACTGCGAACCCCCTTCACAGATACAGGTGAAGAAAGTTATTGTATCACTTGTACCTGTGCTCGGTCTACTTCAATACCCATTTTGGATATTTTGTGCCCCAAGACCATACCTTCTTGTACCATGAAGTGGCACTTCTCCTAGTCCAATACCAAGTTCATTTCCTCACACCTTGTCAACACCAAGTCAAGATTATGCAGGCAGGAATTAAAGGAATTTCCAAACACAGAAAAATCAGTCATGAAAACTTTTAGAAAATTTTCCACCATATAATGAAATATAGACATCAAGCATCTTTGGAATGTAGACGGTTCATTACATAACCCAAATGGCATTCTTCTAAATGCAAATGTACCATAAGAACAAGTGAATGTGGTCTTCTCTTGGTCCTCGGGTGCAATAGCTATCTGATTATATCCCGAATAACCATCTAGGAAGCAATAAATATCATACCAGCTAGTCTATCTATCATTTGATCAATGAAGGGGAGGGGGAAGTGGTCTTTACGTGTAGCTTCATTTAGCTTTCCATAATCAATACATACCATCTAACCAGTGACTGTTCTAGTAGGTATTAATTCATTATTCTCATTGGTAATAACAGTCATACCTCCTTTCTTTGGCACACATTGCACTGGACTTACCCATGCACTATCGGAGATAGGATAGATAATACCCGTGTCAAGTAGCTTTATCACTTCCGCATTGACTACTTCTTGCATCTTCGGATTCATACGTTGTGGTTGCACCAAGTGCTTGTAAGCATCCTCCATCAAAATTTTATGCATGCACATCGATGGGATTATTCATTTTATGTCCGCCACTTTCCATCCAAATGCTTGCTTATGCTCCCTCAAAATCCAAAGGAGCTTCTCCTCGTCAGTACCTATCAGATATGAAGACACAATTACTGGTAAGGAATTATTATTATCCAAATAAACATACTATAGGTGAGTTGGTAGGGTCTTGAGTTCAAGAGTTGGTGGTTCTTCAATGTAAGGCTTTTGTGGCTTGATGTTCCTTTCCCCGACTCTCCTAAATTATTGCTTTGGCGTTTATGTAAGGAGGGTTGGCTCGCATTTGAGCAACAATCTCATGTTCTTCTTCCCCCTCAAGCATGTCTCCATCATTAGTGAGGTAAGCTTCCAATTCATCCATGCATTCTCGTCGAAATACCTTGTCAGATAACACATCAACAATGTCAATACTAAAATACATGTGCTCATCGTGTGGGTGTTTCATAACCTTAAAAACATTAAAAGTGACTTGATCCTCCCCTACACAGAGGATCAACTTCTTTTGATGAACATCTATATATGCTTCGCCAGTGGCTAAGAATGGTCTTCCCAAGATCAAAGGCATTTCGGCATCTTCTTCCATGTCTAACACGAGAAAATCCACCGAGAAAACAAATCTATCAACTTTTACAAGCACATCCTCGAAGAGTCCTCGGGGGTAGGTGATAGACCTATCCGCCAGCGGAAGTGAAACTGTAGTAGGTTGTGGCTCACCTAATCCAAACTTCCTGAAAATTGACAATGGCATAAGATTAATACTCGCATCCAAATCACACAAAGATTTAGTAAACGAAATAGAACTAATTGTGCAGGGTATAGAGAAACTTCCTGGATCTTTTAACGTAGAGGCAATTTGTTTTGTACAATTGCTTAGCACTCCTCGGTTAAACTTATTGTCTCATGCTCTCTTAATCTCCGGTTTATATAAGATTTCCTTCAAAAACTTAGCATAACTAGGCATTTGAAGTAAAGCATCGGCAAATGATATATTAATGTGTAAATTCTTACAAAAATTCAAGAAATTTTGCAAAACTTGCATCTACCTTAGCTCTTTTTAATGCAGCGGGAAAAGGAGGTAGGATTTGTACCTGTTTTGGTTGTGTGATGGGTGTCTTAGTAGAAGACTTATCTTTCTCTTCTACTCATGCGTCAGTCTGTCCACTTTCCTCTTCTTGCACGTCCTCAGCTTCCTCTTTCTCCTCAATAGGCGATCCGATTTGCTTACAACTTCTCAATATATCGCCTTTGCTTGCTCCTTTGGATTCTTTTCGGTATCGATAAGCAATGTCGCTTGTGTTCGTCCACACAAAATATTCGCCAACTGTCCCACTTGAGTTTCCAAGTTCTTTATCAAAGAATCTTGATTTTGCATTCTATTCTCCGTTGATGTAATGAACTTACAATAAAACCCCTGCCAAAAATGTTATCACAAACAAGGAAAGTTGACGAATTTTATATCAAGGATCACACCCATATGGGTGATTTCAGGATTAACACTGGTCCCCGATTTTCCCTTTTCCTTTTCAAAATCTTCTTCAATTCAAGTAAGAATATTAGACCTCACCTCATACCAATCAAAATTCCTTAATCAATTTTGAAATTCCAAAACTCAAGTGATCGAATTTTGGAAGCCCCAAGTTGCGCCTATAAAGCACTAGAATCCTGAATTCTTTTGCCCCTTGATTCTTCAAACACCGAGATATAAAGTTTTGATTCGACTTGTGAGATTGATTATAAAGTTATCCCAATAGGAATCATCTATCAATTCAAAGTTTGCAACACCAAACGATTATCGAAGAGCCACATTTAAGAACCCTAACCCAAGAAATTTCGTCCTTCAGTTTCTCACCCACCGTAACTTTTCAATTCAATCGGGTACAATGACTCACGCTCAAACCAGTTCGATCCGAAAGATGGAGCATGATATAATCGAATTTAAAATATTCCAAGACAATGAGATGTGAGACAAGACCGAGCTATTGGAGATAATCAATCACTTTCGTTACAAGGCCCAAAGGATGACCTACCACCATCATCATGCTGAAGACGACTTACAAAAGCAACCGAGTACAACAAAACACTTGTGAAAGTCCACGATAACAAGTGCCAAAAGTTGGAACGCTTCGAGCATGTGTTCAATGAGTATCGAGAGAACATGTGAACTCGAATCCAAGTTGTCATGAATGAGAAGAATGAATTGGCACGGGAAGTCCCTACAAGCAGTCTGTGATCAATTTTCTGACGGAAGAGAAAGACATATGGTATTGGAAAGTGTTGAAGGGGATTTAGGAGACGGAGAAGCAATATACTAGTTTTTCTAGTATGCAATGTCGTAAGAATAATAAGGGATATATCTTTGATATTCTAGTAATGATTTTCTTTGTTTAGGATTTCGGCGTGAACCTCTTAGTTTAATTAATAAAATTTTAATTTACTATCCGAGTGTATCTCAAAATGTGTTATTCCTTGATTACGCTCCTACGCAACAACTTTAAACCTTGCTACTATATTTTGTAAGTCACGATTAACTCAATCCAGTTGTTTTCAATATATTACGCCCAATTACTTGAATTTTTATTCTTGTGCTAACTTCGAGAATTATAATTTTCAAATCACTCAATAAATTCGAGTTCATATTTTATTAGATTCATTGATGGATTTCACCCAATTCCAGGAAACTTCATTCAAGTGAAAACTCGGGCTAACTCGAATAGTCGAGAAGATGCTTTCCATTCTTCCTCCTATTGAGATCCTTAGAAATTAAGTAAATGTCATAGTATATTATTAGACACATAATTTAAGATATATAGCCATAACTTGGGTATATATTATGACACTTTGGGTTCAAATTGATATAATCATTTGGTTGAAATAAGATATAACAGATTAGTCCTCAAACTTTTAGGGTATTAGAAATATATTTCCTACATTTTGAAATTCGATAAAATTCTTTTTTATCAATGAAACCATTTGTCTTCCTTCAAATTTGCTAATGATATCCTTTTGAACTCATATTTCATTTGGCAAACCTATATAAGACCATACTATTTCATTAGAAGAATTATTCGACCTATTCTATGCACCTTGAAATTTCCTTCGTCGATTCTGAAATAGCCTAATTTGCTCAAGTACTTACTCAACTATTGATTCATCTTGAAATTATTCTACATCATCTACTTTAAAAAGTTGGGATTCGTTTGAAACATATCGTACTTTTGAAACAATCGTTCAATCATTTCTAATATTTCTGATCTTCATAGTAAGTTTTTTGTTTCATAATTACCCAATTATTCTTTGGTTAATGTGGTTATTGTTCTTCATCAAAGTTTGATAGCTCAATTTTTTATTTATTCATTTTTGAGACTCCATGATTGCTTGAGTTTGATATGACATTGATCTTCTTCATATCAAAAATTATTTTTTGACTATCATCTTGGAAAACTTATCTTGAGTTGATGAACAAGCCTACAGACTTTTTCTTCTTTTCTATTTTCTTGGAATTATCATTAATTCTCTTTCATGTGATGTTATCCAAGAAAAATGTGTATCATCCTTGCATGTTCTTGTAGTATTCAATCCCTTTTGATCGGTTCAGTTCACAAAAGTTGATAATTGATTTTTACCACTTTACATCCCCTTGAGAAATTTTTGGATTATATTGAACAATCTTTTATAAGAGGTTTTACTCCTATCAATGATCAGTTTGACAATGAAAACCCATTCAACTATAATATACATTCAATTGTTTTCTTAAAGTTAAGATAACTTCATTAGATTGTGTGACAATACACAATAAAAGCAATACTTGTAAATATGGTTGTTGGTTTGACTAGATAAGAGCTTGGTCGAAACTATAAACCAGTGAATGTAGGAAGCCAGTCTCGACAACTTCTAATAGAGACTCACGATTTGTATCACGACATTGAGAGAACTTTCTATAACCGATAAGTACTCAGGTGACTCTTAGTATCGTATATTAACCACAAACCAGTGGTCAGACCGAAAGGGCAACTCAGACCCTCGTGGATATGCTACGAGTGTAAGCCTCATACTTCAATGCAAGATTTACAGCAAACTTTTCCCCTAAGCGAGTTACTTTCAAAACCGACGGACCAACCAAAATTAGAATAGTGCTCGCTCCAAGACCATCTCGATTCCATAATGTCTCCCACGTATAACAAGATACATTGCATACTCGAACCATGTACTCAAAGCTGAACCTCTAGTAGTTGAAGCAAACACGAATAAAACTTTGAAGTGCGAAGAAATACTGATCTGGAGCGTGGACTCAAAGGATCAAGTACTGAGACGAAGTACGATTCTATACGTCAAAGAGAAGTCACTTGGGAACCAGAAGAAGAGATGCAAGAGAAATATAAATGTATCTTTCAAGATCTAGCCGACTCAAGTTTTGAGGACGAAACGTCCAATAAGGAGGAAGGGTTGTGATGGCCCCAAAATTTGCTCCCCATAATCATGAACATTCAACGACATCATTAGCACTCATCCCATTCACTTTGATATCATTCATTCATTATGTTTACTCAATTTTGTCATTAGGAAGCCAAAGTCATGGAATTTACAATTAGTCTCTTACATTACACATTGATGACATTCATTACTTGCTCAACTTATGATAATGTGATGACTCATTGAATTGCCCAATTCAAGTGCCTTGCCCCAATTCGTGTTAGCCATTCAACTGCCTTGTCAAACCTTATTATTAGCCATTCATTGACATTTAAGAATCTAGCTCAAATCATGGCATACCATTCAATTGTCTCACTATTACATTCAATTATCACTAAATGGCATACATTTATGATTTCCAATTAATTAATCCTACACCTTAAAACACATCATTCTATGCTAAGAAAATACTATCCTATCTTCAAACACCATTTTTGAAAAATACACTCTCATACGCACACTCCATGTTCGAAAGCTTCAAGGTTAGTATAGATCTGTACTATGAGGCTTGTTGATTTTGAATAATTTTTGGAATCAACATGGGTAGTGACATCGCTTAGCATCTGCGCTTTAGGAAGATCTGGATACAAATAACCAGCGCCATATGAGAACCTGTCACCCATAGTTATGGTACAATACTTTCATTTCACACATATTTTCGATTGAATCTAGGCAATTGGTTGGTCGAGACCCCTTACGATTACAATAACTATGTATTTGTTTCACGTTATATTATTCGTTGTATGCATATATAAAAATCCCTTCTCTCACAAGCACTACCCACTCTGGCCGGAGATTCCTCGAACCATTTAAAGAAAACACATAGGACATACTGGTTCGTCAAGACCCGTGGTGAATCCCAACGATAATCATAGGTCTCTACCGGCATCATTGAATACCCAAAAGAATAACTTTGTGACCTGCATGTGACTAGTCATTAAATCAAATTATACAACTATTTGTCAAGACCTCAATGACATCTTGTTTCATGAGGAGTAATGGTGCACAACTATGACTAGGAATTGTATACTCGACAAATTGTAGCCACTTATAGAATTTCGAGTAGGATTGTTCAGTAAACTCATTGCTAATTATCACTTATTCATGTGTGCTGACTTATCTAAGCCAACTAAGATTAGACACGACGCACTACACTAGACACATAATGAATAATAGTGTTTAGCAAGCATATATCAATATCCCATTCTCGAAGGCTCATCGATCAGAAACATTTAGAACCGCAGTCGAGAATATGTTTCATGGTCATCATTATATGTATAACCACACTCTACGAATTATAGCAATCTCTAGGACTTCATCAATGCTTCATTATTCATCGGTAAACAGATGAAGAAATGCTATATGTATATATATATATTCAAACAAAGATTTGTCATAATAAGATTACAAGTATAATCAATTATTGATTTACATAAATCACATATGGCAACAAGTCTTTCGCTTTCCACCAACTACTCATGTGTTTCAAGACCATCTTTGCAAGATGTCTGTCAAATACCAATCATCTTAAAGGCTTTGTTAGTGGATCAACTATGATTTTATGTTGAAGCAACTCTCTCGATAACGATGTTGAATATAACATCTATCTCATTAGATGATATTTTCTAAATATATATTTTGATTTCTGATGCGATCTTGGCTTCTTTGCTTGTGCAATAATTCAATTGTTGTGACAGTACACACTAGAAATTACATACAACTCTTTGATGAAATTTCTATCCAAACTGCATCTTTGATGCATCATATGATGCAATATATTCAGCTTTAGTGGTGGAATTCATTGTGGTGTCTTAAGCTTAAATACAAATCCAAATACCGATTTGGCATCATTTACATCCGATTGAGAGCCAGCATCAACTTAGCCTTCAAATTTTATTTCTCCACCTACAGATGCAGAAACCATGAACATATCATAAGTTATTCATAAGTATTTAAGGATATTTTCACAGTTTTCCAATCACCTTCACCGGGGATCTGCCTGATCTCTACTCATTACATTAAGAGCAAACTCCACATCAAGCAGAGTACATAACATAGCATTAATTATGCTACCATAGTCGAAACATAAGGTGCCAATGTCATCTTTCTCTCTCATCATCAATCTTAGGACTCATTGACCTCGAGAGTTGAATACTATGACATATTGGGAGGTAACCCCTTTTTCGACTATCCAATGCTAAACATTTTAGCACCGTGTTCATGTAAGTAGATTGAGAGAGCCCAAACATCTCTTAGATATGTACTTATAGATCCTTGTTCCATACATATATGATGCTTCTCAAATCTTTCAGGAGAGTCAATAGTAACAATGTTTTAATCTATTTTATTAATCCAATAGCATTCACAATTAGTAGGATATTATCGACATAGAGCACTACAAATATAACCACACTCTCACTAACCCTTTGTACACACATGTCACTTCTGGATTTTTAACAAAATCAACACTTTGATATATCAACATGAATGATATAACATCAGGACGCCTTCTTAGGCCCATAAATGGCATCTTAGTTTGCAAAAAATTTGCTCACTCCCAAGGTTGTGAATCCCTCTGGCTGCCACACATAAAAGTCTTCACATCCATCTATTATATCTCATTGTCAATATATGAAGATATAACTAATAAAATCCTAATAGACTTTAGCATCCCAACCCTGAAAAGTTTCTTACAGACAACTCTTTGCCTATGATAATAACATTTTCCCACCAGCCAAGTTTTGAAGGTAGCTACCTTCCCATCCACTCCAAGCTTTCCTTGTAGATCCGTTTGCAGCCAATAGGAACAATTCCCACAGAAGGATCTACTAAGGTCCATACCTTATTGGAGTAATTGAATCTATTTTGGATCTCATGGCATCAATCTAATTTCCCGAAGCGATGGTTGATAGTCAATATGATCTTGACCATTGATGTAATCCTAGGACTTTCAAGGAGGCGATGTCAAACATCACCTCCTTGAAAGTCCTAGGATTACATCAATGGCCAAGATCATATTGACTACTTTTGAGGAGTAGATTTAATCAATCAGAAAATCTTGAAAATGCTTTTAAATATCCTTAATGTGTGTACTTCAAAGTTCAGGCTTGGCTCAATTAATCTTATTGCTTCCTCATTTCCAATGATTTGTGGTTCTTGAGCCCCTTCAAGTTTTATTATCTTGTCAGTCTTTTCAAATATAAACATTTTCTCTACAAATATGACATTTATGGAAACAAACACTTTTGTCTCTAATGGATAATTATGAATGTCCACAACTTCACATAAACAAAGACAATCTCACTGACTGCTTCACATAAACAAGACAATCTCAAATCTACATTTGGGTTGTTATTCAGTCCATATCTCATATGGAGTTTTTGTCACCGCACTATTATAAATTGTTTTCAATAAATATGCAGCTGTTTCGAGTTTCTTGTCCCAAAATGATGCAGGATACAATAAACTCGCCAGAGACCGAATCAAGTCCATCAAAATTCAGTTACAACAATTACTAAGTTCAATGGGAGAAAATCTCATTATCTTTAAGATAACTCAATCATCTATTGCACTAACATTTAGTTCTCCACATACATTCATATGAATAAAATTCAATAGACCTTCAGCAATGCTAAAGATATGTACGGTTTAAGTTATCAAACATTTTATATTCTTTGAGCGTAATCATAGTCATCATTTAAAATTTCACCAGATTTAATAAAACATTCATTCTTAAAAATATTGGGAATCATATTAGCAAATTTAAAAGAATGTTTTTCTCTATCAAAATAGGAATACTGTTTTCAATAAATCTAGAACAAATAATAATTGTTCAGACCAGTTCCAAACTAGTTCAATATTTTTATATCAAATAAATATATCAAACAACATTTGCAGCAACTCTTGCTACAATGCTTAGCCTCATGTAAGTTTCAACTTCCTATGGCTTTCTATTTCTTCTCAAGATCTGCAATTCATTGCAAAGATGTGAGCACAATTGGTATCATATACCAAAAATAGAAACATTAATTTTAATATAAATCACACCCTTCCAAAACTCTTTTCATCTCGTTATTGTTTTCAGTTTTGCGCCAGTGACCAGCAGAAAACATAGTTGTTCCTCCTTCTTAGTTGCTGCTATATATATTTTCATCTTTTGAGGTTGGGAACCATTTCCCTTCCTCTTCTTTAACATTGAGCCATCCCTACCATTGGCAGAAGATTCAACAAGAAGTGAATCAAGCATTCATGAGTTCCCAACATTTTGATTATATGTTCAAATCTATAGCCAGTTGATGAAGTATTGCCATATTCATATTTTCCAATTTCTCAACAAGAGATATATTGCTACGCCATGCTCATTGATTGAAGCCCCATCTTGCAGGTGATAAGTGTGATTTTTACACTTATATTCTAGGATTTTTAATACTGTTTAAGTTGATTCAGGGACGATATTATGTGATTCTGGATTGTTTTTGTCTATTTCAGGAATCAATGTTGGATTATATGAAAGTGGAGAATGCTTAAAATGATGAAAAAGGACTCACATGAGCGAACCGGTCGAAGAAGCGGCGAAAAAACTCGACTTTTGAAGATTTCCAGGCAGCGATCTATCGCTAAGACATAGGCGATCGATCGCTAAAGAGGCAGAAAGTTGGATAAATTTTGAAGAATCTACCGATTGATCGGTACACATGAACGATCGATCGGTCGCATGCTGTAACTTAAAGATTTAATTCTTGGAAATACCAATCGGACGATACATCCTAGCGATCGATCAGTAACCTAGAAAAGCTAAAAAAAAATACATTTTAGAGTTTGTGTCCTACAAGGAATCTTCCAAAATTCTTCTACACTATATAAGACACAAAGTGGCCGACCCTATGAGACCTTTGGCTCATAACTCGCCCTACAATCCATCTATCCACCATCTTCAAGCCTTCAAGTAAATATTCAACTAAGAGAAGGAAGGCGAACAACGCCCGGAGTCAATTCCTTGCGTCTATTAGTAATTCTGAACATTTAGCTTATTTGATTTATAGTTTTTGATGTTGTTTTGCTTTGAATATTTCTATAATCATCTTTCTATGAAGATGATTATAGTCTAGGTTTATGTTATAAAAGACTTGGGGATCCTATTTATGAACCTACGATTTAATTCTAGTTTTTGATTGGATTTTTGCTATCTTTGTGTATGTTTAATGATTTTAATATTTTTAAGGGGTTGATCACCTTTGAACGATGTTAGTATTGCTATTGAGATCGAGAGATAATATTGTGATATGGAATTAATAACTCATACCATGGATTTCAGACGGAGATCAAGAGATGACGTCAAATACATGTGTGATAGTTACTGATATCTAGTAATCGAAAGCTAGAAGTTTTTACAAAGCTTTTGCAATATTAATTTGTTAAATAAGTGAACGAGAGTTACTTATGCAATTTGATATTATGTTAAATAGCTCGAGAGAGTATATTAGATATAACTGGAAAACTCGTCACCCTAGATGCATTAATCTTGATTAGAACTAGTTGATGAATTGTGGGGAATTACTTAGATGAACCAATGTCTTGATAGTTCATCTCTATTGAATTCTTCGTTTTAGTGATTTTGTTGATTGGGAGGTTTGACTTATTTAGTTATTTTTACTATTGCATAATTATCAACCAACTATCGTAGGCTAAATATAATTACACCGATTGAGATTGGTACTTACTACTAGTCCATGTGGGTACGGCATCCTATTTTCATATCATTATACTAAAACTTGACACCGTGCACTTGCGGTCTAATCACATATGAATTAAATTGGTAATTATTTTGTGTAGTGTGATCAGCAGGCGAGACAAAAATAGCTCTTTTGAGGTCGTGAGTCTCAGTAATCGTTTCCGATCACCAAACAACATTTGTAGGTATTGAAAAATATCACAATATGAGTAAATCCTCATATCTTTGTTGAAACTTGTTCGACATCAATGCTATCATATATCACCTAGTCTAGAGTACATCGTCCCACCATTTCTCAAGTGTGGTGATCTCTTCATTAGACGAATCAGGAGGCACTTCAATATGAGCTTCCGATCAAGGGTATATAACAAGTTTTCAGAAGCGAGAACTATTTTAAACTATGTAGCCAAGCAGAATAATTTTGGTATGGTTACTTTGTTGGTATCGAGAATTGATGCAATCGGATTCACGACAATTACAATACTAGAATAAACATAAATTATAAGAAAACCATTTGGTTATTAATTAATTCAAAAAACATGGACTTTAGTTTGAATGCTCCCATTAATTTTTCGAATTCATCACCCTTATGACAAATAAATGGAAAATCATATGTTCTTAGTGAGCTTGGAGTCCAACTAGCTCATGATAGCCTCGGGCGAGGGTCCAGCCGGCCTCATGATACTAAAAGTAGCTCTCGACTTAAAGCACGACAAATATAACCGCACTCCCACTAACTCTTTTGTATACACATGACACTTTCAAATTTTTAACAAAACCAAACACTTTGTTAATGTTATCAAAATTGAAATTTAACTTCAGGACATCTTCTTAGGCCTATAAATTGACCTTTGGAATTTGCAAACATTTTTCTTACTCCCAGTAGATGTGAATCCCTATGGCTGCTTTATAAAAATATCTTCACATCCATCTGTTATATCTCATAGTCATAATATGAAGATATCGCTAATAAAATTTGAATAGACTTTAACATCAAAACAGATAAAAAGTTTCTCGCAGACAACTCTTTGTCTATGAGAATAGCCTTTTCCCACCAATCAAGCTTTGAAGGTTGTCACACTCCCATCCACTCCAAGCATTCACTTATAGATCCATTTGCAGCCGATGAAAATAATTCCTCAAGAGGATCTACTAAGATTCATACATTATTATAGTACAAAGAGTTAATTACAGATCTCATGGCATCTTGCCAATGTCTCGAATCGATGTCCAACATCATCTCCTTGAAAGTCCTAGGAACACATTCATGGTCAAAACCACTACTTTCTAGGAGTAAAATATATCTATCTAAAATTCCTGAAACACTTTCATTGGTGTGTGTATTTCAAAGGTTATGATTGACTCAAGTAATTTCCAGTGGTTTGTGGTTCTTGAACCCTTTCAAGTTATATTATCTTGGCATTCCTTTATAATAGAATTTTATCTGGAAGATTGCACTCGTGAAACAAACACTTTGTCTCCAATTGATAATATAAAATTTTCACAAAATAACATAAGATAAATCATTTATCCAACTAATCTCACATTGACTGCTTCACATAAGCAAAACAATCTCAAATCTATATTTGGATTGGTTTTCAGTCCATATATATGAAGTTTGGTCACTACATAAAGCATATGCGGCATACCTATCGTGGCAACAATCTGAACAACATGCATGTATAGCATCATAAATGTATACACAGATGATATCATCAATCATACATCTCAATCTCAACATCATCATCACAATAACATCAATACTCGTACGTCAACACATACCTGTCGTGCGACATAAAAGATAGAAATCAGGCGTCAATGTCTAACCGCCTCGTTGTCCTGTCCCCTGTGACGATGCTACAACAATATCAACAATATATCATGTTATAATAGGCTTTAAAATTAAAGTCCACAAAAATATAACATTTTTCAAAAATAACCTAGCGATCGATCTCGACTTTGATGCGATCGATCGCCCAAAGTTTCTAACCATCAGCTATCGATCCCTCTTTTTCATGCGATCGATAGTCTCATCCCTTATAAAATGTTCTGCCTCTATGCGATCGATCTCAACCTTTACGCGATCGATCGCTACCTAGCGATCGATCGGCATAAGCTAAGTGATCGATCGCTCAGTACACCGCCTCTCTTATGTTTAGCCTCAAGCGATCGGTCGCCTCATAGGTAGCGATCGATCGCTACCTCTGTTTTTTTTTTTAAATCAAGGTGATTTCATGTCTCTTTTCTTGGTGTTTCTCCCACACGTCACTTCCTACACTTTAACCTTGTTCCATACAACCTCTAGCAACATATGAACACATTTCCATAACTTCTACAACTTATTTCATTGAATTCCATCTCATATTTAATCAAGACTTAGAGCTTACAAATCATATTTTCACATAGATGAACTACAAACATATAAACATTATATGCTATGGAATTCTTACCAAGAAGTTATGAATTCACTTTTCTCAACTTTCTATCTTGATTGCCAAGTGAAATCCAAGAAAAGATGCAAGAACAAGCAAGGGTTTTGAGAGGTGATTGTGTAGAGATTCTTCGGTGAGATATGGTATTCTATATGTTGATAAATCTGATTTATCATGATATATACTCTCCAACTTAAACACAAATGCAGGTGCTATGCCTCTCAAATTCATGTCAAATGTAGGTGCACATGTATGTGAAATGCATCACAACAATCATAAGATAAATTCCACTATACACCTCATGCATCTAAGGTCTCTTGACCATAATCTATTGGTTATGCTACAATAAGACATACACCAACATGTTTAACAAACCATGCACCTCCTTTCATTGTGTTTTACTTCATTCATCGCAACATAAATCTTGACACGAGTCACACACGGTTCCACCCGAATCCGTGTCCAGATCATGTCGTAATTATGACATAATTACGCAATGATCATCGTAAGCATATATGATGCACGTCGAGGCATTACAATTCTCCCCTACTCAATAAATTTCATCCTCGAAATTGAAAATACATAACGTTACTGCAATAAACAAATCATAGACTCAACAATGCAGTAATTACTCACTAGTAGTATGATCAAAACGTAAATAACATATCAGAAAATAACTCAGGATGCCGTTGCATCATATGCTGCTCTATCTCCCATGTTGCCTCCTCAACACCCCTTCTATCCCACTGTACATTTACCATTGGTATCACTTTATTTCGCAACTTCCGCTCAGCTCTATCCAAGATCTTAACTGGTCGTTCCACATAAGACACTTTTGTTTCCAACTGTACTTCAGATGGTTGCAATACATGACTCGCATCTGGTTCATATTTCCTTAACATTGAAACATGAAACACATCGTGAATGCTACTCAATGCAGGCGGTAGTGCCAATCAATATGCTAACGTACCAATATGTTACAACACCTCATAAGAACCAACATATCGTGGAGAAAACTTCCCACGCCTACCAAATCGTAACACACCTTTAAAAGGTGAGATTTTCAAGAACACTCGATCACCAACTTGGAATTCAAGTGGTCTACGTCGCTTATTGGCATAAGCGACATGTCGATCCTGAGCAGCTTTTAATTTCAATTTGATCAGTTTCACTTTTTCCTCCATTTCACGTATCATATCTGGTCCATTTAGTGAAGCCTGATCCACAGCATCCCAATCCAATGGCGATCTACATCGTCGCCCATACAGTGACTCAAACGGTGCCATCTGAATACTAGTTTGATAACTATTATTATATGAAAATTCCACTAATGGCAACAAATCTTGCCAAGAGTTATCAAACTCAAATACACATGCCCGTAACATATCCTCAAGCGTCTGTATCATCCACTCTGTCTGTCCATTTGTTTGAGGATGATGTACTCATTCGTACTTCAGTCCCCATCGCTGACTGTAATCCTTCGCTGACTGTAATCCTTCCCAAAAATGATAAGCAAATCTCTGATCTCGGTCCGATACAATTGAAATTGATATTCCATGTAGTCTCACTACATTTTGAATGTATAATTGAGCCATCCTCAAGTAGGTAAACGTCATACTGTATGGTATGAAGTGAGCAACTTTTGTTAGTCTGCCAACGACTACCCAAATCGCATCAAAGCTAGAAGAAGTTCTTGGCAAATGGTTTACAAAATCCATTGTAATGTGTTCCCATTTCCATTGAGGAATCTCTAATCTCATCAATTCACCACCTGGTCTTTGTCTCTCTGCTTTCACTTGTTGACAAACTGGACATCGTCTCACAAACTCAAGCACATCGTGTTTCATGCGTTTCCACCAGAATTGGGTACACAAATCATTGTACATTTTCTTTCCTCCATGATGTATACTATATCTACTACAATGAGCACATTGTAGTAGTTCTTGGCGTAATCCCAAAGAAGTAGGTACTACCCAACAGTTTCTATATTTCAGATTTCCATCACTTGCTATCACAAATTGAGATGTTTGTCATTGACGTATCATTTCTTTCCAGTGTTGTACTTCATCATCAGTGGTTTGTGCCGTTCTGATCTTTTCAAAGATATCTGGTTCAACCAACAATGTGGATACTCTTACTAGCACTATCACTGCATCAAACTCATATCCCAATGTACAACAAGAAGTCATCAAGGCTGACAAATGAATCATATCATTAGCAGTGTTTTGTACCTTTCGACTTAAGGCATCCGCTCTTAGATTGGCTTTTCCAGGATGATATTCGATCTCACAATCATAATCTTTTAATAGATCCATCCATCTCCTTTGCAGCATATTCAACTCTGTCTGAGTGAATAGAAACTTCAAAATTTTATGATCAGTATATATGGTAAACGACTTACCATATACATAGTGTCGCCATATCTTCAACGCAAAGACTATGGCTGCCAACTCCAGATCATGCACTGGATATTTCCTTTCCTGTGGTTTCAGTTGTCTTGATGCATAAGCCACAACATGTTTATCCTGCATCAGTACACAACCTAAACCAAGGAACGATGTGTTAGTATAAAGAGCAAACATGTCATGCTCTGATGGAATAATCAACTCCTGAGCGGTAGTTAACCAATGTTTTAATTCTTGAAAGCTATGCTCACATGCCTCTGACCATCGAAATGGTACTCCCTTCTGTGTCAGCTGTGTTAATGGTTTGGTAATTGTTGAAAATCCTTCAACAAACCATCTATAGTATCTGGTGGGACTACATAATCTATAAATAATTTGAAAATTCATGAATTTCTCGACCCAAACACACAAATTCAAATTACTGTCTAGAAAATAACAATAGGAAAACTTACTTTTTATCGCTAACGAGCTTCAAGATTTCTTTTAAAGAATTGGAATTCTCGGATTTGAAAGAAAACTTTGTTTCTATGGAGTTTCTTGAACAAGGGAAAATGTGATAAAGTTCACTACGGGCAAGTATATTTATTGACATTCTTTCATTTCATTGTATGAAAACAAAGAATTTGTCTTCCACCATTTCCAATCCCATATCTGTTTTTAATAGCATGACACGAAGCTTTCACATGAAAATTGGCCAATCCTAGTGGTACAAATGGCAACCTCTTGACTTAACTGCACGGTCATTTCTTAAAAAAATCAATGGAAAATTCATTCAACCATTTTTTTATTATTCTTAGTCTTAATATATTTTATATAATGTGGTATCATTAGCATTAAATCAGTAGCAAATCATATAATTATTTAGGTATTTCAAAACTTGAAACATCATTTACGTTAAATGGTATGAGAGCCTTACATTTCTCCTCCACTTAAAAAGATTTCGTCCTCGAAATCTCACAAGTGCAGATCATCAATCATTCACCAATTACAGTACATGTCAATACTATAATCGGAAAACATCAACTTCATAAACTCAATTCATTTAGCATTAAGCTGAATCAAAATCAATGACTAGTTTATTTATCTTATAACAATGGAAGAGAATGGTTATAAAAAACCATCTGTTCAATTGAGAACATAAAATTAATTATTCAGTGCAGAACATTGAATAATTTAATTCAACATCATCAGATTGAAGAATACTTATCAAGTCATGTTCGTAATTCATCAATGTTGAAGTACGAAACACATTACAAACAATATAAAATGCTAATAATGTTAATATGAAATATTCACAAAACTCAACATACCTTTCACATGAGAGATTTTTGAAAATGATTAGATCACATTGTTGCCATTTTCAGAAGCGTCCACAATTATTCTTATAACTAGCTTACTGATTCTGGGCAGCTTTCCATCCTTTGAGCATCCACCGAATCTTATAGTAATGTCTTAAGGATTCGAATAATATATATACAACATATAGTCAAACATATACTCAACTCAAATGTATTCTGAAATGAATACCAGAATTTCAAACTAAAACCAAACTTTTACTAAGACATAATCGAGAAAATAAAATCTCTCGACAGCCTTTATTACGTTAAATAGTACACGCAATGTGATTACCAGTCTACAAATAATACGTAGTCCTTGCAATCTAGAATATCCGTTTTTGTATTCTACAATGTTGCCAATTTTTTTTTTTTTGAAAATAAACTCTGGGTACTAAACAAATAAACTCAAGACAAATGTTTTCTTGGTCCTTTTTTTACTGTTTATAGGTCATACGTTAGAAACAAAAATAAATATATTACAATTATAGAGTCTCATGACCATCAATTGATGACTTTTTAATAAAATCTAGAACCAGATAAATATCTTGAAGATAATAATTCATATGATTATACAATCACAGTAGTGTCTCGTTGAGCCTTTGATACAAGAGATCAATTTAGGCTGAATAGTCATATTAATACAGTAACAAAATTCAGAAATAACATATTTAATCCAATGTATAAATATTCACGTGTACCTTGGTAATTCGAACAACAGAAAATAAATTCTTTCGGAAATCTATCCACCTGTGTTGCCTAATATTGAGATCAGATTGACAGAACAAGTATTTCAAGCTCTTGTGGTCCGAATAAATAGCAAATGTTTCGTCGTATAAATTCAAATCTTTAAAGCAAAAACAATTGTTGCCAATTGCCAAATCAGATACGGGGTATCGATTTTCTCAAGATTAAAGTTGGCGAGACACAACCTAAACCATTTTAAAAAAAACACATCTGTGTAAATCACATATCCTCTGGCCAGAAGGAATAGTAAGTACAGATGCAGTGGTCAGTCTCATCTTCAATTTACAGAAACTTTCTTTACACTCATCTGACCAAATACGGTTTTAAATTTTCCTGTGTCAGCTGAGTACTAGGTTTAGCGATTTTAAACAAACTTTTCGATAAAACAACTTTAAAAATCCTGCTAAACCCATGAACAATCGGACCTCAAGAACATTAGTAGGTCTCCGCCAGTTTAACACTGCTTTAACCTTAGTTGGAGCAACAGGAATACCATGTCAAGCAATGACGTGGCACAAGAGTATCAATTTGTTCATCCAAAATTTTCATTTGGATAGTTTGGCATATTTCATCACTTCTTCATAGGAAACTGAAATTTTAGTTCAGATATCCTACAAGTACCAGTTTCATTTATAACATGATTAAAAGGTTACCATTCATTGCAATCCAAATTCAGATTGGACAGCTGATCAGAAGCATTTAGTACATAGAATCTGAAATATTAACTTTCAGATATTCAACACATCATATTTTCATCTTGGAATAACCAAAAGATCATTAATAGAAACAATCACAATCAAATCAAGGATTTTTTTTAAACACTTTACTCATCGAATCCATGAAAATATCAAAAATTAGAAGACTTGTATGGCTTAACCATATATCGAGCTTATAAGATAGTTATCGGCACATCTTGGCTTTGGATTGACACCTGATACTACTCAGAGTGCAGATCCATTAGCATACATAAAGAACTGCAATTCATAGTCATACAAAATATCATAATAATTTCGACTCATTCAAGTCGAATCATTTTATACACATAAAAATCTTTGAAATAGTCATGATTCCCAAATTGAAATTCTTACTCATCTCTCTGGAAATATATGCAGGAATCAACTATGTTACCATTGATTTAATTCTTTGCACAGAGTCCAGATCACGTCGGTACAGATATACATTCGTTCTGTAATAAGAGCGTGTCATAGATCTGTGTTGCATCTGTATTACAACCAATTACTCATAATTTACTTTTTATTAATCGAATTATGAAATAGCATAAACATAAAGGAATTTCAGCTTGGACAACCAGGCTATAAAATTCCACACATATTAAGCAAAGAAAATCGAACTATATAATGAAAGTGACTCACCTGAGAATCATATTCTTCAGAAGGATAAGTACTATATTTTCCTTAAAAAAAATTAATATGCAATCAGTTATCCTTTGATCAGAGAAAATAACCTCCCCCACTTAAAATATAAAGTGGGTGGATAAAATAAATTAACAAGACCAATTTTGCCATTTTGATCTCCTTATGATATCTCCGTAGCTGAATAAGTAAGCATTTGATGATTTTTGCATACCCAGCTCTAGACTTATCACGTATAGGAGACAAATTATGACAAAACAATCAATGCACATTTTGCAACAGATAACTTGTTGCAATTCAATATTCAATTTCATTTCAAATACAACAAAAATACATGAAAAATTATTCAAAGGATAAAATCCCCAAGAATATTTCCAAAATTTCAAAATCTATATCATACCTAGTCGTATATTCAAAACATATAACGATGTTTTATACGACATGTTCATTACTTTACTATTTGTAACAATGTCCCATCTATCATCATCTTATCAAAGCAATGTCTCACCCTTTCCAGCATTCTCAGTGCCGAAAATTTAGGTGGCTCTATGTCCCAAAACAATTATACCTCCATCAAATCTAAGGACATCACATCACAAAGAAAATTCATCCTTCGACGTTGTTAATTCCAATAGGTTTGAGAACAATTACATTGCTCTAACCCCATTCATTTATATTAAATTAAGAGTAGGTTTCAGAGACATACTCTTTCCCTACCTCGTGCTGCCACATATAAAAGTTTATTCACAATAGTATAGTATTAATATCGTGAGCAATATCAATACTACACAAATCAACATATTCACATATCAATCTCATGTAACATCCTACCAAGCCAAGCCAAGCCAAATAAAAGCAAATAAGTCAAATAATTAAAACACAAGCGCACACATTTATTTGTGCCTATTCAAGTGTACACAAGACTCAAAATTGAGCATTCCCAGTTATGCTCTGATACCATACTGTGAGGGCCCAATCCTAATCATGTGATTAATGATCACACAATGATAATTATAGCGTAAAGAACGGAAGATTTGTTTAATATTTCTTAACATGTGGCCCTAAAAATTTCGGCATGACCTCATTGCACGAGGAACATACCACCAACCCAAATCAACATCTATTGAAAATATATAAATACCACCAGTTTCATATCCAGCATACACCAATCAATTGCTAAACATATATCTACACTGGGTGAAATAAACTAAAATCCATAAACTCCTCACACACCACAGGGATAAACCACTGGTCAACATATACATATAATACTGGGATAAACAAAGAATAAACCTCTCAAGTGTGGCTTCCACCAGACATGCCCTCTCTAGGTCTTCGCCACCTGTATCACCTGACATTGTCCACACACAAAGACAACAACAGCCCCCCTTGGGGGTGAGCAAAAGCCCAATATGGAACGATCATAGAATATACATCATGTATCTATAAAATGTAATATATGATGCAATGCAATGAAATGCGATGCATGCCATGTCATGTCATGTCGGTATCATACCGTACACCCATCCACTGGGTATATCTGAATCAATAAACGAAAGTCCAACCATATCAGAATAGCTCGAGCCTGTCAAGCCTATAGGGTATCCAGACGGATGGACGTCGGCAAAGCGCCACCAACCCTAGGTCCTGACATCACATAATCATATAGGGATATCCAGACGGATGACATCAGCAAGGTGCCACCAATCCCCGTCTCAACAAATCATACCAATCAAAGGGGACCACGATTCCCTATGCATATCGGGCCATGTAATGCCAACATAGTATCGCAGTACCAATCCCCAATGTTCGATATCAGAATCCAAGAAATATCAGGGTTTTCAAGGATATAGCTCAACGTGTATGTCATGCATCGATGTATGTATAAAAACTGATGTGTGTTAACAAAACATTTATTTGTCATACACCGATATGCCAATCATGCATGCTATGAATGCCACATAATTTAAATAAAATCACGTAGCCACATAATCTCACGTAATTCACTGACGTCAACAAATCATATATCAAATAATACAGATACATGTCGTATGTTGCCCGATCGCAACATACCTTATTTCTTCTCAAATAATTCTCGATATCTTCAAATACTTTGATGGAATTTCAGTGCGACAATATATCTACACTAACCATGTATTGTACCATTAATTCAAGTTACAGAATAGACTACTTAAGTTAATAATGATGTTTCCTCATCAAAATCCATAATTATCATAATTCCACTATCCATTTCTTTCCTCTGTGTCTCATCACCAATTTAAGATTTTACATTCGTCAACCTGCTACGGGAAAACATGAGTACTGTAGTGGGATGTAAGTAATACAAGATAGTACTTTACCTAGTTAAACCACATTTGGGTACACAAATCATTGTACATTTTCTTTCCTCCAGGATGTATACTATATCTACTACAATGAGCACATTATAGTAGTTCTTGGCGTAATCCCAAAGAAGTAGGTACTACCCAACAGTTTCTATATTTCAGATTTCCATCACTTGCTATCACAAATTGAGATGTTTGTCATTGACGTATCATTTCTTTCCAGTGTTGTACTTCATCATCAGTGGTTTGTGCCGTTCTGATCTTTTCAAAGATATCTGGTTCAACCAACAATGTGGATACTCTTACTAGCACTGTCACTGCATCAAACTCATATCCCAATGTACAACAAGAAGTCATCAAGGCTGACAAATGAATCATATCATTAGCAGTGTTTTGTACCTTTCGACTTAAGGCATCCGCTCTTAGATTGGCTTTTCCAGGATGATATTCGATCTCACAATCATAATCTTTTAATAGATCCATCCATCTCCTTTGCCGCATATTCAACTCTGTCTGAGTGAATAGAAACTTCAAAATTTTATGATCAGTATATATGGTAAACGACTTACCATATACATAGTGTCGCCATATCTTCAACGCAAAGACTATGGCTGCCAACTCCAGATCATGCACTGGATATTTCCTTTCCTGTGGTTTCAGTTGTCTTGATGCATAAGCCACAACATGTTTATCCTGCATCAGTACACAACCTAAACCAAGGAACGATGTGTTAGTATAAAGAGCAAACATGTCATGCTCTGATGGAATAATCAACTCCTGAGCGGTAGTTAACCAATGTTTTAATTCTTGAAAGCTATGCTCACATGCCTCTGACCATCGAAATGGTACTCCCTTCTGTGTCAGCTGTGTTAATGGTTTGGTAATTGTTGAAAATCCTTCAACAAACCATCTATAGTATCTGGTGGGACTACATAATCTATAAATAATTTGAAAATTCATGAATTTCTCGACCCAAACACACAAATTCAAATTACTGTCTAGAAAATAACAATAGGAAAACTTACTTTATCGCTAACGAGCTTCAAGATTTCTTTTAAAGAATTGGAATTCTCGGATTTGAAAGAAAACTTTGTTTCTATGGAGTTTCTTGAACAAGGGAAAATGTGATAAAGTTCACTACGCTATCGGACGTGGGCAAGTATATTTATTGACATTCTTTCATTTCATTGTATCAAAACAAAGAATTTGTCTTCCACCATTTCCAATCCCATATCTGTTTTGTTAATAGCATGACACGAAGCTTTCACATGAAAATTGGCCAATCCTAGTGGTACAAATGGCAACCTCTTGACTTAACTGCACGGTCATTTCTTAAAAAAATCAATGGAAAATTCATTCAACCATTTTTTTTATTATTCTTAGTCTTAATATATTTTATATAATGTGGTATATCATTAGCATTAAATCAGTAGCAAATCATATAATTATTTAGGTATTTCAAAACTTGAAACATCATTTACGTTAAATGGTATGAGAGCCTTACATTTCTCCTCCACTTAAAAAGATTTCGTCCTCGAAATCTCACAAGTGCAGATCATCAATCATTCACCAATTACAGTACATGTCAATACTATAATCGGAAAACATCAACTTCATAAACTCAATTCATTTAGCATTAAGCTGAATCAAAATCAATGACTAGTTTATTTATCTTATAACAATGGAAGAGAATGGTTATAAAAAACCATCTGTTCAATTGAGAACATAAAATTAATTATTCAGTGCAGAACATTGAATAATTTAATTCAACATCATCAGATTGAAGAATACTTATCAAGTCATGTTCGTAATTCATCAATGTTGAAGTACGAAACACATTACAAACAATATAAAATGCTAATAATGTTAATATGAAATATTCACAAAACTCAACATACCTCACATGAGAGATTTTTGAAAATGATTAGATCACATTGTGCCATCTATTACTAGAAACATTATTTCAATTTCTTGTTTGGACAAGATTGGTTTTTCATTTATTATAAAGGACAAGTGTTGTTCCATTTATTTGAATGATATGTTTTATGCTAGTGCACAATTGATTAATGGTCTTTATGTATTAAATCTTGATATGCCTGTCTATAACATAAATACTAAAAGGATTAAGAATAATGATTCTAATCCAACTTATCTCTGGCATTGTCGCTTGGGCCATATAAACGAGAATCGCATATCAAAACATCTTAAGGATGGAGTATTGGATTCATTTGATTTTGAATCATATGAAACATGTGAATCTTGTTTAATGCGCAAGATGACTAAAGCTCCTTTCAAAGGACATGTTGAAAGGACAAATGATTTATTGAGTCTCATACATAGTGATGTATGTGGACCAATAAGCACACAAGCTAGAGGTGGTTTTCAATACTTCGTTACATTTACTGATGACTTCAGTAGATATGGGTATGTGTACCTAATGAAACATAAACATGAAACCTTTGAAAAGTTCAAGGATTTCAAGAATGAAGTACAAAACCAGCTTGGCAAAAGTATCAAAACCCTCTGATCAGATCGAGGAGGCAAATACCTAAGCCAAGAGTTTCATGACTATCTAAAGGAGTGTTGGGTAGTCCCACAACTCACTCATCCGTATACTCCATAATAGAATGGTGTATCCGAAAGGAGGAATCAAACTTTGTTGGGCATGGTTCGATCAATGATGAGTCATGCAGATCTTCCGACTTCCTTTTGGGGACATGCTTTAGAAACATCAATATTTATACTGAACCGTGTTCCATCTAAATCAGTAGAAAAGACACCATATGAGATATGGACTAAGAAGCGTCCTAGTATGTCTTTTATGAAGATTTGGGGTTGTGAGGCTTACGTGAGACGTCACGCCTCCAATAAACTTGGACCCAAATCTGATAAGTTTTTATTTGTGGGGTATCCTAAGGAAACGAAAGGATACTATTTCTATTATCCCACCGAGAACAAAGCAGTTGTTGCTCGGACTGGTGTCTTTCTTGAAAGAGAATTTATTTCGAGAAGAACCAGTGGGAGACAAATAGAACTTGGTGAAGTTCAACCACAAGAAAACAATGAACATGAGATTGAGATGGAAACAGAGCAGACACCACAAGCTGTTGTGGATGAATTGTCTGCTCAAGAGACACAAGCCCAGCGTAGGTCTGTAAGAGAACACCATGGAGTCACAGAGATATGGATTTCTTGTGACTCAAAATGGTGACTTACTACTTATTGATGAGGATGAACCGTCATCTTATCAAGAAGCTATAATGGGCACTGATTCTGAGAAATGGTAAGAAGCCATGAAATCTGAGATGGAATCCATGTATGCAAACCAAGTATGGACTTTGGTTGACCCGCCTGAAGGGGTAAGACCCATAGGGTGCAAATGGATTTTCAAAAAGAAGACCGACATGGATGGTAATGTACAAACCTTTAAAGGTCAACTGGTTGCAAAAGGTTTCAAACAAATTCATGGTATTGACTATGATGAAACTTTTTCGCCAGTTGCCATGGTTAAATCCATTAGGATCTTACTTGCAATAGCTGCATTCCACGACTATGAAATCTGGCAGATGGATGTCAAAACAACTTTCCTTAATGGAAATTTACTTGAGGATGTGTACATGAAACAACCTGAGGGTTTTGTCGATCCAAAGGATGCTGGAAAGATATGCAAGCTACAACGATCCATTTATGGATTGAAGCAAGCTTCTCGGAGTTGGAATCTTCATTTTGATGATGCAGTCAAAGAGTTTGGTTTCATCAAAAATGTAGATGAACCTTGTGTCTACAAGAAGGTCAGTGGGAGCATAATTATCTTCCTAATATTGTATGTAGATGACATACTTCTAATTGGGAATGATATCCCTGTCTTACAATCTGTAAAGATTTGGCTAGGGAATTGCTTTTCTATGAAAGACTTGGGTGAAGCCACCTATGTATTGGGTATCAAGATTTATAGAGATAGATCAAGAAGATTGCTTAGCCTAAGTCAAAGTACATGCATAGACAAAGTGCTAAAACGGTTTAGCATGCAAGAATCAAAGAAAGGATTCGTGCCTATGACACATGGAATACATCTCTCGAAGGATCAGTGTCCTTCAACACCAGATTAGAGACAGCGCATGAGTAAGATTCCATATGCGTCAGCTATTGAATCTATCATGTATGCCATGATATGTACTCTTCCCAATGTCTCGTATGCTTTGAGCATGACGAGCACATATCAAGTTGATCCAGGTGAATGTCACTGGATTGCAGTCAAGAATATCCTGAAGTACTAGAGAAGAACTAAGGATACATTCTTGATTTATGGAGGTGAGGAAGAGCTCAATGTAATAGGTTACACTGATGCAAGCTTCCAAACCAACAAAGATGATTTCCGATCGCAATCAGGATATGTGTTTTGCCTAAATGGAGGTGTTGTAAGTTGGAAGAGTTCAAAGCAAGAGACAGTAGCCGATTGTACAACTGAAGCTGAATACATTGCTGCCTCAGATGCAGCAAAGGAAGCTTTTTGGATCAAGAAGTTCATTTCTGAACTTGGGGTGATGCCTAGCATACTAGATCCGATTGAACTCTATTGTGACAACAATGGAGCCATCGCATTGGCTAAGGAACCTAGATCTCACCAAAGATCCAAGCACATACTTCGGCGCTTTCATTTCATTCGAGAAATCGTTGAAAGAGGAGATGTAAAATATGCAAAGTACCAACCGATGATAATGTATCTGACCCACTGACGAAGCCACTATCACAGCAGAAGCATGATCGTCATACTAGATCTCTAGGCTTTAAGTATATGTCTGATTGGTCTTAGTGCAAGTGGGAGATTTGTTGGGATATGCCTTTAGACAACTTATTAGATGATTGTTTATGACATACACTGTATTATGATTTTGTTAATAGCAATTCATTATTATATATTATTCGAGTATCTGTGTAATATGAATCAATATATAAGTTAATGTCCTTAGAATAATATTGTATTGTTCTTAGAGATTGTCCCTAGTCAAGTTTTATCATGAATAAGGATAATGATAATGCATTGAGACTAGTATGTTTTGATTGATGAATTATTCATAGATATGAGTTATCAAATCAACACATGGGTACATGTTAGAGAACGATGTACTGGACAGACCCACCATGAGAATGCTACATGGATAGTTATATGAACGTCATAAGCAATTCTCATAGTGATAATAATGTATGTAATCCTTGCGACTTGAGATCACCAGAGATCCCAACGTAAGGAGTCATGTACCTTGATATTGTTAAACATTACCTGTAACAGGGTAAACTATAAAGACAATCATTGGATACACCACAAATTATGTAGAGGGATGTTGAGTGATCAAGAATGGATTTGTCCCTCCTATATAATAGGAGAAGTGTTTGGGCCCTTGATCAAGTAAGACTAAAATGCATGGCCGTGCTCGAATGAGTCGATATGTGATATCGAGCTTATTCGTTTACTCTAGTTCTACTTGGAGATCAAGAAATAAAATATTGAATATATGAGTATGACTATTCCATGACTCATGTTCAATCTAAACACATTGGACAAAGGGATTAAGTTACATGGTTAATATTATCGTAGTTCGCAGATTTTGTCGAGTCAATGACATTCTTGTAATTTGGGTAGCCTTGATGTGTTGCTAGATACCACTCATTGCTTGTGACATAAAATTAGATTTTATGTCGCTGCCAACATTGCAAGATCCTATCGGGTCACACAAAAGATTAAATCGATAAAGGGAGATATAGTTCATTGGATGAATTAATTAATTAAGAAGAGTCTTAATTATATATATTAGATGTATGAATTTAATTAATATATTGGTATGGGCCAATGAGGCTTTGAGAAAGCCTTTAATTAAATTTAACATATATTATAATTTGATAACAAGGTTAATTAAGAATTAATCTATGATCATCAAACCTAATAGCCTTTAAAAAGAGCTCTCGGTCGTCCCTCATTTAGCACCATTCTCGCCGTCGCCGCCGTGGGGTTTTGGGCTTTTTGATTGGCCTCGTTGATCGGTTTTGAACCGTGAGTTCAGTTATGGTTTAAGAACGAGTCTAGCAACTTGTTCTTGAACACCCTTTTGATTTGATCGTGTGGATACCGTAGAGACGAAGGTGCAAATCTTTGTTCATGACTCGTGGTCTTGCAACGAGGATTCTGCTACAAACACGCTACAAGGGTAAGATTCCAATCAATCTCGATATGATCAGTTTGTATAGGTCCTTTGGTAGGAATCCAATTTTATTTTCCGCTGCATATTGTATGATGGATTTCTAACACTGATAAGTGTGATTTTTACACTTATTTTACTGATATTATAGTGATTTTTGTCGTGATTCCTGGAAAATATTACACGTTTTGGTATATATTTGTATATTTCAGGAATCTAGGTCCAAATGCATAAAAGTGGATGAAATGGGCTTAAAAATGCTGAAAAAGAACCAAACTGAGCAAATATGGAAAAGGAGGGACCAAATCGCAAGATTGCAGATTTTGACATCCGCAATCGATCGGCAACTTACGAAGATCGATCGCCACCATCCAGAAGATATCGCGATCGATCGGCAACTTACGAAGATCGATCGTCAGATTTCCGCGATCGATCGGCAAATGATGAAGATCGATCGCGGATATGAAAATTTTGGTTATTTTGTCCAGAATGTTTCCGCGATCGATCGGCAAATGACGAAGATCGGTCGCCAAACCCGAAAATTTTGAGATTTTGTTTCTTTCTTGGTTATTTTGTGTCCAAACTTTACCAAACTCCTTCACCACTATATATATTAGGTCTTGGACGAAAATAGGGGTTTTTAATCAGATTTTACACCCTAGGAATAGTCTCCATCCATCCTCTCATCCTCATATCACCATCATTCACCTCCATCCATCAATCATCCTAGGATTTTGGAACACCTTCAACAAGGCGTTTGGAGTACACGATCGAGAAAGAAGCAAGAGAAGGAAGCAAGGATCTACGAACGGAGTCGACATCGAAGTTTATTCTTGTCTTTTAATATTAGTTTTGATTTGCTTTGATTTACAATGTTGAACTAATTTATTTATCGAGGCTAGATGAATCCTTTGTCAAGAACCTACGATTTGATGATTTATTTGATCGAATTCCTTTAATTCTTTGTGTATACTTTATTGATCTTCATGCTTTTGAGGGATTGTTCACCCTTGAATGCTTGTTATATTGCGATTGAATTGACCATAGGATATTGCAATACGATAGAGTAAATTATATCGTGGGTTTTAGTTTGAGACGGACCAAGTAAAATCTAGCACACGTGTGATAGCAATAGATTTACCAAAATCGAAGGCTAGTAGTTTTCATAGATCTTTATTCGATATTAATTGTTCAATAAGGACACGGGAGTGGTTTACTGCAACATTAATATTAGACTTGTTATAACTGGACCAAAGTATAACGAATGCATTAGGAAAACTAGTCACCTTAGAAATATTTGGATATTCAATCGAGAATTGTAGGGTATTGCATTGGTGAGCCAAAGTCTCGATAATCTTCTCTAGTGGATTTTTCTCGTTTACTTTTATTGACTTGGTTGGATTAGTAGTTAATTTAATTAATTAGTAGTTTAATTATTAATTCAATTTCGTAGGTTAAATATAGTTAAACGCATCTTATTTGATACTTATAGTTAGTCCCTATGGGTTCGGCAACCTGTTCTTCATTTACTATACTAAAACTTGACAACCGTGCACTTGCGGTACATAAATCGCTACACTGGAAATAATTGTTTAAATAAAAGCGATCATCACAACACCAGATACAAATTTGGACATGCTCTATTTTACTCCAAGAATAGATCAGTATATCATCAATAAACACAATGACAAATTGATCAAGGTATTCCTGAAAAACTCGATTCATCAAACTCATGAAGACAGCTGGAGCATTCGTTACGCCAAAGGGCATTACGAGGAACTCATAATGTACATAGCGAGTTCTGAATGTTGTCTTCTGCACATCTGCTTCCCTCACACGTATTTGATGATAACCAGATCGAAAATCAATTTTCGAATAGATCGTCGATCCCTGCAACTGATCAAACAAATCATCAATACGAGGAAGAGGATATCTATTCTTAATTGTTACCTTGTTCAACTGTCGATAGTCAATGCACAGTCGCATCGACCATCTTTCTTCTTAACAAATAATACCGGAGCACCCCAAGGCGATACACAAGGACGTATGTATCCCTTGTCCAATAAATCTTGCAACTGAGTTTTTAACTCTCTCAATTCAGTTGGTGCCATACGATACGGTGCTCGTGATATCGCAGAGGTACCACGTATCAATTCAATGCCAAATTACACTTCTCGGCTTGGTGGAAATCCAGGAATTTCATCTAGAAATACATCTGCATAATCTGCAACCACTGGTATATCCTCTACTCATTTTTCTACTTTCTTTTCCACCACATCAAGAGCGGAAATCAAATATCCCATATGTCCACGTTATAACAAACGCGACATTCGAATAGCCAATATCAAAGGAATCTTTGCACGTGATCCCTGTCCATAGAAGAGCCATTGGTTTCCAGTATCAGACTGAAACCGCACTGTATTCTGATAATAATCTACAACAGTTTGATATCTACTCAACATATCAATACCGAGAATACAGTCAAAATCTGTCATATCTAACACAATCAAATCGGCATGTATTCCATACTCAGTATAGCACAATCAGACACACTCTGACAAGTCATCACAGTAGTTCCCATGGGTGTCAAGACATATAGAGGCATCAACAGTGGAGACGAGCAGATATGATATCGGTCAATAAAAAGCTTGTGCAATAAATGAATGTGATGCACCCGTATCAATCAATACAAAAGTTGAATAAGTAAATAAACTACACTTAACCCGCTATCACATCATCGGGAGCTGTGTCTGCATGCTCTTTGTTTAGTGCATAAACCTGGGCCCTCTTGTCCCCCACCAGTCCGAGGTAGGATCTGTGGTCCCTGCTGCACTGTACTCTCTGACACATTCCCTCTCATGTTGTCCTCATGTTGTCCTCCAGCTTGAGGACAATCTCGTATTATGTGTCCCGCTCTTCCACACCGGAAACAGATTGGACCATCAATATGTGGGCAATCTCGTTTAAAATGTGGTCTTCCACAATTAAAACATTGTAAACTTCGACCACTGCTACTACTACTGCCTTGGGACTGTCCCTTGGCACCACGTTCACCGCCTTTCTGCGTTACAAGCCGCTTCCCACCAAATCTCGATGAAGAAGCACCTCCTCGTGATACTTTAAACGGCTCCCCCTCTGGGTCTCATGCTATCTGATGTAGGTTTATGAGTTTGTCCTACATCCTTATAAACTCCAACTCCAATCTCAGGCATCTCGGCTCTAGTCACTGCTTCCTCAAATGATGTAGGGTTATTAGAAATCACCCTATCAAACAACTCAGGCCTTAAGCCTTTCACAAACTGTCTGATCTTTGCCTTTGTATTTGCAGCGATATGCGGTACATACCGTAACAATGATGAATACGGCAAAGCATAATCAAACTCTGTCATGGTTCCCTGTTTCAGATTAGTAAACTCGTCTTCTTTCATCTGGCTTGCAGCCACAGAGAAATAATGGTCAAGAAAACGAGTTCTGAACATATCCCAATCCACAGTCTGCCCCTGAGCTCTCAACTCAATCAATGTTGCTTTCCACCACATCATCTCTTTCTTTGCGAGTTGAAACTCAGCCAAACATAACCAGGCAGACTTGGCACAGGGTGCTGATACAAAGATCTGTTCCACACGTTCTAACCATTCCTCCATCTATTCCCCTGATTCAGTACCCTCAAAGCGAGGTGGCTAATAACTCAGAAACTGGGTGTGTTAATTCCCCAGGTAGCAGTACCAGTTCTACTGGCCCTTGCCCGACAGGTGGTGGTGGCACAGGCGCCAACCCAACACTAGCATTGCCACTCATGGCATCCCCAACATCATCGTGAGTTACTTTGTATGTCATTACTGCAAATCAAGGGTTAACAACAACAGACAAATATATAAAGCATGTCAATATAACATAATATCAATACTCTCAACATGCTTTCAAGTGATTAGGCAACTCCCTACTACACTTCCTCTACCCTTGTGCACCCCGTTCTCGAACCACTGCTCTGATACCACTAATATCGGGTCCTCGTTAATTAATCCATTATGCATCAATTCAATATACATATGTGATTAGGATTTAAGTACTAGAACACACTAAGTTAAGAGTTTTACTAGGTAGGTTGTTACAACAGTGACAACAGTTTCAAAATTCTTACATACATACACCACATGTTTATCAAAACAACCTAAAGAAGTACAACTCCTATGCAGTGATTCGGCTCGCAGCGGAATAAGACTCACAATCCCACCATCCCACATCTATTAGTCCCTACAGAAACAATCACACAACATGAGTATAGATAAACAACTATCTCACTTCTATATCAATATGAAACATAAAACGATAAATCACTATCATAAACTTCAACAGTGACAACAGTTTCAAAATTCTTACATACATACATCACATGTGTATCAAAACAACCTAAAGAAGTACAACTCCTATGCAATGATTCGGCTCGCAGCGGAATAAGACTCACAATCCCATCATCACACATCTATGAGTCCCTACAGAAATAATCACACAACATGAGTACAGATAAATAACTATCTCAGTGCTATATCAATATGAAACATAAAACAATAAAGCACTATCATAAACATCAACTGTGATTGTTCTGTATCATGCATCATCAAATGCAAATATGTCATGACATGTCTCATCCATCATCCTGTTATAACGGGACCGATATGATATGTCTATCTCATCTCAATATGTCAGTGGCTCAGCCTTCACGTCCCATATTAGCAGCACATATCATATTTCCGTCCTCACACGTTATAACAGCCCTAGCATATACTCAACCGGAGTATACCTCTCATGCCAAAGCTGTTGGGATATGCCCTAAGACAAGTCATTAGATGATTGTTTATGACATACGCTGTATTATGATTTTATAATTGGCAAATCATTATTATATCTTATTCGAATATCTGTGCAATATGAATTGATATATAAGTTAATGTCCTTAGAATAATATTATATTGTTCTTAAAGATTGTCCCTAATCAAGTATTATCATGAATCGGGATAATGATAATGCATTGAGACTAGCATGTTTTGATTGATGAATTGTTCATGGATATGAGTTATCAAATCAACACATGGGTACATGTTAGAGAACAATGTACTGGACAGACCCACCATGAGAATGTTACATGGATAGTTATATGAGTGTCATAAGCAATTCTCATAGTGATAATAATGTATGTAATCCTTATGACTTGAGATCACCAGAGATCCCAACATAAGGAGTTATGTATCTTGATATTGTCAAACGTTACCTGTAACAGAGTAAACTATAAAGGCAAATATTGGATACACTACAAATTATGTAGAGGGATGTTGATTGATCAAGATAGGATTTATCCCTCCTATATAACAGGGAAGTGTTTGGGCCCTTGATCAAGTAAGACTAAAATGCATGGCCATGCTCGAATGAGTCGATATGTGATATCGAGCTTATTCGTTTATTCTAGTTCTACTTGGGGATCAAGAAATAAAGATTGAATATACGAGTATGACTATTCCATGACTCGTGTTCAATATAAACACATTGGACAAAGGGATTAAGTTACATGGTTAATATTATCACAAGTTCTTAGGTTATGTCGAGTCAATGACATTCTTGTAATTTGGGTAGCCTTGATGCGTTGCTAGATACCGCTCATTGCTTGTGACATAAAATGAGATTTTATGTCACTACCAACATTGCAAGATCCTATAGGGTCGCACAAAAGATTAAATCAAAAAGGGGAATTAAATTCATTGGATGAATTAATTAATTAATTAAGAAGAGTCTTAATTATAAGATTATGAGGATTTAATTAAATCATGGGTTTGGGCCCATGAGACTTTAAGAAAGTCTTGAACCTTTAATTAAATCTAATATATATATAATCTAATAAGGTTTTGAGATTTTTTGAATTAAGTGTGAATTTGTCTCAAAACCTAGTAGCCACCTAAAAGAATCTCTCGGCCACCACCCAAAAACCGAGACATCATGGCCGTCGCCTTGATCTCGTTTGGTTTTCTGGCCATCTTCATTTGATTTAGAATCGTGTGTGGTTATTGTTCCGGTTTAAGAACGAGTCTAGCAACTTGTTCTTGAACTATCCCTTTCGATTTGATCGTGTGGATACCGTAGAGACAAAGGTGCAAACTTTTGTTTGTGACTCGGGGTGCTACAACGTGGAATCTGCTTCAAACACGCTACAAGGGTGAGACTCTTTTAATCATTCCGATATGAATACTCTGTATAGGCGGTTAGGAATCCATAGTTTTAATTTCCGCTGCGCACTTGTGTGTTGGATTCCTTACAGTGGTATCAGAGCCGTGTACAAAGCTCATATCGGAATTATGTGGTTAATCGTTTAATCATATTTAGAATTATATTGCATGCTTTAAAACTGTATAATCATATATGATATGAGTAAATCGAGTTTGTGAAAATCATCGTAAAATTATATATGATATAATTGACAATTTATGTATACGATACACGAAGGCGAAAAGCCGAGCCCATGGCTCTTGATGGTTCGGCCACCACCATAATACTTGACCCACGGCTTCCACATGAGGGCTAGGGTTTTTGAACCCTTGGCTCGAGATGGTCTAGCCGTTGTGGCTCATGGTTGTGCATGGAGGTGTCAAAACATGGCTAGCGTTTAGAACCCTTTTTGGCTCGATTAAAAGGTTGGCGGCTACCTCCACGTGAGAGCTAGGGTTTTTCAAACCCCTTGGCTCGAGATGGTCGAGCCGCCACCGTCATGAATCGTGCAATGAAAGGCCGAGTGTTATGACATGGTTTCGAACCTTGTGGCTCGAGACGGCTAGGGTTTTGAACCCTAGCGGCCGCCGCATGGACACACGTGCTTGGACCGTGTCTTGGACTAGGGTTTCAAACCCTAGGCTCATGCATGGTCCAGCCGTGTGGTTATGGTCTTAGAGCCCTTATGGTCCATGGCTTGTGACGCGCCACTATTCGTGGCATGTGATGTCCCGAGCGTACGATAATTTTCATAAAATTTTATTTTACAGTTTTAATTAGAATTAAATTTTAAAATGTTTAGAATTTAATTAATTAAATGTTATAGCATGTTTTATGTGTTGTTTGAGCATGGTGCATGGTTATAGCCCTATGACCTGTTAGATAGAATTTTGTGAATGTTTGTAATTTATTACGGCCTGCGAGTCGTACCTTCTCTATTTTTCCTAAATGTTATCCCTCCCCTATGTTCCCCTCGAATGTGACTCGAGGAATTCTCTATATCTTGTAAATGCTATATAGTATAGTTTATTTTATTGATGGAGATCAATGAAGATGGACCAAGGTGCCGGGAAGAGGAGGCCATTCACAAAAGGGAGCCATAGAGGTGCTTGGAGAAGTTACCTTAGGTTGACCTTATAGTATTTTCTCATTGGCTTAAGAAAATCATTAGTTGGGGCTATAAAATGTCACGTTTATTTTATGTTTATGTATGAGATGCATGTTTAATGTTTTATTTAATATTGATGCTTGATATACATATATGTAGATATGTATATATTCATATATGTACCAGACATATTTTCAATATTAATAAAATCATGAGATCAATAAATCCCTCTTATAATATTAAGTTTCAAGATGCCTTCCAATTAAAAATACTCGTCAAGACTTCGATTGAACATGTGTGGGTTTGCCAAAGCAAAGCACCGTGACAATCTTAGTAAGGCGTGAAAGGATAAAAGTGATATTCGTGTTATTTTAAAATTGGGTTCGACTTAACTAGTGTTATCTCAATAGGATTGGGAACCTAGAGGCATGGGGTTGGAAAATAATTCATTAGATGAACTTGAACAAAGCGTTGTTCGTCCAACCATCCAAGAATTGCATGTGATTGTAATTGACAAAGAGTTGTCTACCTAAATAACCGAGTCTTGGGCGATTAGCCAAAGCTAACTCAAGATTAAGTGAACTATGGATCTTGGCCCACTAAAGTTTTCGAGGGTTGATAATTTTAAACAAAATAGTGGGAGTGTCATTTAATATAAGACCACATTAAATGATTAAAATCATAAACTTATTTTGCATATTTATATTGTAGATATCCATGGCAACCAACAACGTTACAAGCACACTATCATTGCGATCGGTCCTTGAGAAGGACAAACTTAATGGGACTAATTTCCTAGACTGGTATAGGAATTTGAGGAATGTCCTCAAACAAGAGAAAAAGCAATATGTCCTAGAGGAACCCTTACCTGCTGAGGAACCTCCCTTGACGGCTGCTAAAGCCGATAGAGATGCTTACAAGAAGCATCAAAATGACGCTCTTGATGTTGGGTGCCTTATGCTTGCCACCATGAACTCTGAGTTTCAGAAGCAACATGAGGAAATGGAGGCGTTCAATATGATCGAGCACCTAAAGCAACTGTACCAACAACAAGCAAGATAAGAGAGGTATGACGTCTCTAAAGCGTTATTCCAGTGTAGAATGGTATAAGGAAGCCTAGTTGGAACTCATGTACTCAAGATGATTGGGTACATTGAGAATCTGTAGAAGCTGGGTTTTCCATTGGACCAAGAGTTTGCCACTGACGTGATCTTGCAATCGTTGCCTGAAAGCTTCAGTCAATTTGTCTTGAATTACAATATGATTGAAATTGAAAAGACTCTACCACAGTTGCTTGGCATGCTGAGAACTTTTGAAGCTAACAGCAAGAAGTCTAAGCCTACAAATGTTCTTATTGTGAATAAGAGCAAAGGAAAGACTAAAGCTAAAGGCTACAAGAAGAACAAGAAAGTCCTTGTTAAGTCTAAGCCACATGCTTCTGCACTAAAGCCAAAGGGAGGAGTGGCAAAAGAGGGGAATTGTTTCCATTACGGTGAGACCGGACATTGGAAAAGAAATTGCAAAGTTTATCTGGAGGATCTTAAGAAGACGAAGGGAAGTGTGACTTCCACTTCAGGTATTTTTGTTATAGAAGTCAATTTATCTACTTCTTCATCATGGGTATTGGATACTGGATGTGGTTCTCACATTTGTGTTAATGTGCATGATCTCAAAAGGAGTAGGTTGTTGGCGAAATGCGAGGTTGATCTCCGAGTTGGAAATGGAGCAAGAGTTGTTGTATTAGCAATAGGAGATTATTCATTATCTTTGCCTTCTGGCTTAATTTTAGATTTAAAAGATTGTTATTTTTTGCCATAGATTACTAAAAACATTATTTCTACTTCTTGTTTAGACAAGTGTGGATTTTCATTTATTATAAAGGACAATTGTTGCTCCATTTATTTAAATGATATGTTTTATGCTAATGCACAAATGATTAATGGTCTTTATATATTAAATCTTGATATGCATGTCTATAACATAAATACTAAAAGGATTAAGAATAATGATTCTAATCCAACTTATCTCTGGCATTGTCGCTTGGGCAATACAAACGAGAATCGCATATCAAAACTTCATAAGGATGGAGTATTGGATTCATTTGATTTTGAATCATATGAAACATGTGAATCTTGTTTAATGGGCAAGATGACTAAAGCTCCTTTCAAGGACATGTTGAAAGGACAAATGATTTATTGAGTCTCATACATAGTGATGTATGTGGACCAATAAGCACACATGCTAGAGGTGGTTTTCAATACTTCGTTACATTTACTGATGACTTCAGTAGATATGGGTATGTGTATCTTATGAAACATAAGCATGAAACCTTTGAAAAGTTCAAGGATTTCAAGAATGAAGTACAAAACCAACTTGGTAAAAGTATCAAAAACCTTCGATCAGATCGAGGAGGTGAATACCTAAGCCGAGAGTTTCATGACTATCTAAAGGAGTGTGGGATAGTCCCACAACTCACTCCTCCGCATACTCCACAATGGAATGGTGTATCCGAAAGGAGGAATCGAACCTTGTTGGACATGGTTCGATCAATGATGAGTCATGTAGATCTTCTGATATACTTTTAGGGACATGCCTTAGAAACATCAATATTCATACTGAACCGTGTTCCATCTAAATCAGTGGAAAAGACACCATATGAGATATGGACTGGGAAACGTCCTAGTATGTCTTTTATGAAGATTTGGGGTTGTGAGGCTTTCGTGAGACGTCACGCCTCTAACAAACTTGGACCCAAATCTGATAAGTGTTTATTTGTGGGGCATCCTAAGGAAACGAAAGGATACTATTTCTATTATCCCACCGAGAACAAAGTGGTTGTTGCTCGGGCTGGTGTCTTTCTTGAAAGAGAATTTATTTCTAGAAAAACCAGTGGGAGACATATAGAACTTAGTGAAGTTCAACCACAAGAAAACACTGAACATGATATTGAGATGGAAACAAAGCAGTCACCACAAGTTGTTGTGAATGAAGTGCCTGCTCAAGAGACACAAGCCCAGCGTAGGTCTGTAAGAGAACACCGGGAGCCACAGAGATATGGATTTCTTGTGACTCAACAAGGTGACTTACTACTTATTGATGAGGATGAGCCGTCATCTTATCAAGAAGCAATAATGGGCACTGATTCTGAGAAATGGCAAGAGGCCATGAAATCTGAGATGGAATCCATGTATGCAAACCAAGTACGGACTTTGGTTGACCTACCTGAAGGGGTGAGATCCATAGGGTGCAAATGGATTTTCAAGAAGAAGACCGACATGGATGGTAATGTACAACTGGTAGCAAAAGGTTTCAAACAAATTCATGGTATTGACTATGATGAAACTTTTTCACCAGTTGCCATGGTTAAATCCATTAGGATCTTACTTGCAATAGCTGCATTTCATGATTATGAAATCTGGCAGATGGATGTCAAAACAGCTTTCCTTAATGGAAATCTGCTTGAGGATATGTACATGACACAGCCCGAGGGTTTTGTCGATCCAAAGGATGCTGGAAAGATATGCAAGCTACAACGATCCATTTATGGATTGAAGCAAGCTTCTTGGAGTTGGAATCTTTGTTTTGATGATGCAGTCAAAGCGTTTGGTTTCATCAAAAACGTAGATGCACCTTGTGTCTACAAGAAGGTCAGTGGGAGCATAATTTCTTCCTAATATTGTATGTAGATGACATACTTCTAATTGGGAATGATATCCCTGCCTTAAAATCTGTAAAGATTTGGCTATGGAATTGCTTTTCTATGAATGACTTGGGTGAAGCCACCTATGTATTAGGTATCAAGATCTATAGAGATAGATCAAGAAGATTACTTGGCCTAAGTCAAAGTACATACATAGACAAAGTGCTAAAATGGTTTAGCATGCAAGAATCAAAGAAAGGATTCGTGCCTATGACACATGGGATACATCTCTCGAAGGATCAGTGTCCTTCAACGCCAGATGAGAGACAACGCATGAGTAAGATTACATATGCGTCAGCTATTGGATCTATCATGTATGCCATGATATGTACTCGTCCCGATGTCTCGTATGCTTTGAGCATGACGAGCAGATATCAAGTAGATCCTGGTGAAAATCACTGGATTGCAGTCAAGAATATCCTGAAGTACTTGAGAAGAACTAAGGATACATTCTTGATTTATGGAGGTGAGGAAGAGCTCAATGTAATAGGTTACACTGATGCAAGCTTCCAAACTGACAAAGATGATTTTCGATCGCAAGCAGGATATGTGTTTTGCCTAAATGGAGGTGATGTGAGCTGGAAGAGTTCAAAGCAAGAGACATTAGCCGATTCTACAACTGAAGCTGAGTATATTGCTGCCTCAGATGCAGCAAAGGAAGCTGTTTGGATCAAGAAGTTCATTTCTGAACTTGGGGTGATGCCTAGCATACTAGATCCGATTGAACTCTATTTTGACAACAATGGAGCCATCGCATTGGCTAAGGAACCTAGATCTCACCAAATATCCAAACACATACTTTGGTGCTTTCATTTCATTCGAGAAATCGTTGAAAGAGGAGATGTTAAAATATGCAAAGTACCAACAGATAATAATGTATCTGACCCATTGACGAAGCCAATGTCATAGCAGAAGCATGATCGTCATACTAGATCTCTAGGCATTAAGTATATGTCTGATTGGTCTTAGTGCAAGTGGGAGATTTGTTGGGATATGCCCTAAGATAAGTCATTAGATGATTGTTTATGACATACGCTTTATTATGATTTTATAAATGGCAAATCATTATTATATCTTATTCGAATATCTGTGCAATATGAATTGATATATATGTTAATGTCCTTAGAATAATATTGTATTGTTCTTAAAGATTGTCCCTAGTCAAGTATTATCATGAATCGGGATAATGATAATGCATTGAGACTAGCATGTTTTGATTGATGAACTGTTCATGGATATGAGATATCAAATCAACACATGGGTACATGTTAGAGAACAATGTACTGGACAGACCCACCATGAGAATGCTACATGGATAGTTATATGAGTGTCATAAGCAATTCTCATAGTGATAATAATGTATGTAATCCTTACGACTTGAGATCATCAGAGATCCCAACATAAGGAGTTATGTATCTTGATATTGTCAAACGTTACCTGTAACAGGGTAAACTATAAAGGCAAATATTGGATACACTACGAATTATGTAGAGGGATGTTGATTGATCAAGATAGGATTTATCCTTCCTATATAACAGGAGAAGTGTTTGGGCCCTTGATCAAGTAAGACTAAAATGCATGGCCATGCTCGAATGAGTCGATATGTGATATCGAGCTTATTCGTTTATTCTAGTTCTACTTGGGGATCAAGAAATAAAGATTGAATATATGAGTATGACTATTCCATGACTCGTGTTGTAATGCCTCGAGTTGCTTTATACACGTGTCATATGATTATACCGTTAATATGATTACATTCGGTATGATATGGACTCAGGTTCGGGTTGAACCGAGGATTAATGAACACATACATGAAATGAATATTAGATATATGACAAGGAAAGAAACATGATGCACAAGATGTAGTGCATAGGAATGATTGAATTAAAGCAAGTGTAGTGACATATCAAGCAACTTGGACTAGTAGGCATTTGAATTGAATTTCATATGCATGTGCCTTTTATTTGAGTTTGCATTTGAGGTTGATAAATATGAGATATCTGATTTGCAACTCACAATACACCTCAACACACCTACAAAATCCCTACACAAGCTCCTCTCTCATTTCTTCCTTAGGTTGAATTGTTGAGCTTGGATTGCACTTGGTAATCAAGCTAGAAAATAAAGTGAAGTGATATAATAACTTCTTGGTAAGGAATTCATGAGTTTAAGCTTGATTTATGTTGTTGTGTATGAAGTATGTGAAGTTGAGTCTCAAGTGTTCTTGTTTGTAATCATAACTTGTTTCTTTGCCAAGAATTGGATTCTAGGATGATGGAAACATGTTTATCTGAACTTAGGGATTTCATGAGACGTGGTTATATGTGATTTTATGGGTAGGAGAAGATATACCATGAAGATAAGATCAAAAATCGCCATGGTTTCAGATTTTTGAATCGCAGCGATCGATCGGAAATAAGCTCTCGATCGATCGCCGCGAACAGTGAATTTTAAAGGCGGTTTGAGCATGAAGCGATCGATCGGTGTTTTGGTAGCGATCGATCGGTGCTTGTGGCGATCGATCGGTGATTTTGTGCGATCGATCGGTGAGGAATGAACAATGCGGCGATCGATCGGGAAATGAGGCGATCGATCGGTGATGGCAGATTGTTGAACTAAATTTTTTGTAGCATTTATTTTGAAGCCTCTTATAACATGGTATATTGTTCATGTGTTTGTAGCATCATCACAGGGAACGGGGAAAAGAGGCAATTAGCCATCAACGCCTGATTTATCTCTTTTGTTGTCGTATACCAGGTACGTGTTGACGTACAGAGTATAGATATAGTGTGATGATGTTATGAGATTGATATGAATTGTGTTGTGTTGGTATCATATGATTGGTAGTATCATATACATGTACATTCATGGATATCATGTGTTTGAGATGGATGAGGTATATGCTTTAGCATTAGAGATATACGTCTGGTTTGGGTATATGCTCGGGTATGCTACATATACGTTAGCATTAGAGATATACGCTTGGTTTGGGTATATGCTCGAGTATGCTACATATACGTTAGCATTAGAGGTATACGCCTGGTTTGGGTATATGCTCGGGTATGCTACATATACTTGGTATGAGAGATATACGCCGGTTTTTGGGTATATGCTCTGGCTATTATCATTTGAGGACGGTACTATGATATGTGTTGCTAATATGAAGATGTGAGGCGGTTCCACTGACATATTGAGCAGAAATAGACATATCATATGAGTCTCGTGATAATAGGATGTGTGATGAGATATGTTGACATGGTGCATTTATTGATGCATGATACAGAGCATTCACATTTGATGATTGTTATTGTGCTTTATCATTAATCTTGTGTTTTGATATTGCACTGAGATAGTTGTTATCTATACTCACGTTGTGTGAATGTTTCTGTAGGGACTCATAGACATGGGAAGACGGGATGTGAGTCATTTTCCGCTGCGAGCTGAACCACTGCCTAGGAGTTATCTTGGATTAGGTTGTTACTTGTACATGTGATGTATAGTTGGTTAGGTTTTTATAACCTTGTAACAACTTAACTAGTCAGAAACTCTTAATCAGTGCACGTTTTTACTTAATTCAGACTCACGTATGTATGGTTAAGTAATACATAATGGATTAAGTAACGAGGACCCCACATTAGTGGTATCAGAGCAGTGGTTCGAGAACGGGATGAACAAGGGTAGAGGAAGTGAGTTAGGGAGTTACCTAATCACTTAAAGGCATGTGATACTTATGATATAATGTCTGGGAACATGCTTTGTAGTTGTATATGTTATTGTTAACCCTTGTTTTGCAGGATGATAGTATGACTTGGTATGAATCCTTATGCGTGGCATAAGTGATGTTGTGGATGTACCCGTGATTGGTATACCGGATTTCTGTACTATCATTTGGCAGGGGAAACATGATATGTTTCGTGGGAGCTATTCCACTGATTCCGTGGTAATGAGATGTAGATTGATACCGAATCGGAGGAGTAAGTTGTGCAGTGGTTGGAGCGTGAAAAGCAAAGCTTGGTATCAGCTTCATGTGAAAAGTCAGTCTGCATGAGATTGTGTATCAGACCTCATGATGGACTGGTCGCTGACACATTATGTGTGAATGGAGGTGAAGATACAAGTTATTGATCACTGTATCTAGTTCAGGGGCAATTCTTGATATTGCAATCTGTGGTTGCATTGTCAGTTCGACATGTATGGCCTGAATGGGAATGTAATACTTTGCTCTTGATATGTGGATAGTATGGCTAACGCTATGTGTTTACATTGGGAGATGATGCAGACATGGGTTACTTGTGGTAACCAGATGGTACATGTAGCGAATGTGAGATTCGTGTACAATAATAGTATTCTTTATTATTGTATTCCACAGCGGTAATTGGTGATTTGTGAGATCACCGTGGTGCTGATTATCTTGTCAGGGTATCATCTGTGTATGGTTCTCCGGTGTGTATGTGTGTGTTGAACTCTATGTTTGTTGTCATGGAGTTGACAAGGAACATGAAATTGGGAGAGTTCAATGAGAGTGAAGCTGAGGCGTATTGATGGAGCGGTACAACCGCAGTAACTGTAAGTTATACTGTTCGGCTGTTATCAGCCTATGTCGTTTAAGTCACTTGTGTTTTGGTGACTGGTTAACGGACTGTTTGATCCTTTCTGTGTATTAGCTTCTTGTGTTCGTTCTTGTTGTATCATATGGATTTGAGCATGGAAGTCTTTCAGATTGAAAGAAAATGAGTACCGGTGGAGATTGCAGTGATGCAATGATCACCGGCAAAGATTGATGTGATTCCTGCACATGTGATCTTTGTGATGACTGTACAGGGACATACATGGTGCTATGTGGCCATGTATTAGATCTGGTTAGTGTGTAGTACAGATGGGAATGGATATCAGTGTTTTGATGTGAACTCCGTCCAAGCTATAAGGTTGTCCGTATGAGACTCTATGTATGTGGTATGTGTGGCAGCCATGGGTGTCTTTGATTGACACGAGATACCTCAAGTGCATACAGTTGTGTATGGAATGTTGCATATGAACATCTAGTTCTGTATTTGTATATGGGATGTTGTATATGAACATCTAGTTCTGTGTTTGTGAACTGTAGTTATGAGGTTGAAATTGGTTGGTCTGCTTTGAACAGAGTGTGGGTATCTGTGTTGTTGCTGAGAGCATTGGATGCTTGTATGGCTTCTGGATATAGAAAAGGACGTCATGATAGACATCCGTAAACTGGTTCTTTAGTGGAACTGTGTATGCCATCTTGTCATATTCTGGATTATTGCATGACAGTAGTGATCTGTACACGTGAGACCAACAGAGAGTGGTTGGCAATGTGAGACCAACAGAGATTAGTTGGCAATGTGAGTATCCGGTAAGCATTGAGTGTGAACTATTGTATGATAGCATAACTTGGTGGCTATGATGTATGGTTCACAAGTCTGATGTTGAATGTCAAAGTTATCCAGATTGATAAGGAAGTTTGAGTTTCCGTCGATTGCTTGTACACTACGACTGTAGTACTGATGCAATCAGAATTTCCGTTGTATTGTGATTGTACTATGCGTTTGACATGAAATTCATATATTCTTGAGTCAGGAAGGGAGATGTATGAATGATGGGATCGTGCTTGTGATATGCCGACCTAGTCATGCGATTGGTTTGCATAGTTGATTGGTTTGCATTTTGTGCTCGATAGATGTTGGGTTGATATCTATTGATGGACAGTCTGCGAATATGTTTCATGAGGAAACAGTATGATTGGTATACTAAACCATGTAATGGTTAATGAATGGTTGGTATGCTAAACCATGTGAGGGTTGATGAATAGCAGATGGTTATGAGAAGGTTGAAGAAGCTCACACGTATGAGATAGTGTGATGGGACTTGATTTGTCCATGAATTATCTCTTGAGCTTGTTCGTACACATATGTGTATGGCATTGAAATTTGTGTCATGTTATAGTGGTACGACCAATATGAGACTGATTTGACATATACCAGATGGTGAATGGTATTTTTGCTATATGGTTGTACTTGAGTATTTTGATATGATATCCTTTGGTTGTACACGGAAGGTGTACTAGTAACATAATACGGTTACAGTATTGTGAAGGTATCATTGGCAATGCTATATGATATGACAATTCCTTTAGGTCCGATTGCAGAGTCATAGTGCCAGAATGACCATGAGTGGTATGGTAATTTGATTGTCATTCATGTCAACAATAGTGTGTGGATTGTGTGATTGCAGTTGAGTTGGAATTTGTTACCTTCCATGTATTGTTGGATTGGCTATTCCTTCATGAACCAGAGGTGATAACGATTTGCTGGAAGCAGTCGTGTTTATCAGGAATGCATTCCAATAAAGAAAGATTCAATGAATATGGCGAGGTAGACAACTATTGGTTTCGATTATGTACTATATGCAATCATATGATATATCTGAGTGATATATTCGATCATGTGATATAGTCGGATGATATCTTCGATTGTATGATTTATCCGGGTGATATGATAATCCGTATGGATAGGTTCTTGAAGCAGAACGGAATGGGTTATCAGGTACCTGTGATGTGTGGGACTTGTTGGCGTAATCCATGTAGCAAGTGAATTGCAGATGCGTGGAAAACGTGTCGGTTGGAAAACGTGTTAGTTTCCACTGCTACATGATATTTTGTGTTGATCATTACAGGGAGCAGTGAATAGAAAGTAATGAATCGTTGTAAAAGCTTGTCATACTCAAGATGGTAGTCTTGGGGGAAACAGTTGATACAAAGAATGATATTTCCGGTACAGGGGTCAGGACAGGGAATATTGAACCACACAAATGGCGTGGATAGATACTATGAGAACATAGTCATTGGGTGAGAGAACCATATAATCATATGGACATATGTATTGTACATGGCTTTGGTGTACAGTATGCATTGATGACATATGAGTGTGATGTGGATTGCTTCTTGTGGAATGGTCAAGTTCGTGTCCAGTGTTTGTTCTGGACTGGTATCATGTCCAGTGTTTAATCTAGACTGAGAAGTCTGGCGTGGGAGATTAGTATGCACACGATAGATGGATATGTTGTATCTATCACATTGTGTAATTACATACTATAATACAACTTTGTGAAATGTTAGAGCAGAGATGGCTCTGTGCACATTTGGATGTGTAGAATCTGAATGTGACAAGGACCGAGGTACTTGGTTTAGAGTATCTTGCCGATCTCGATATTCTGCGTAAGTTTACACAGGAGTACAAACGAATGGAAACATTCTAGACCGTTATACAATACACTACGCGGGTATGTGTGTTACTTTGTTTCTAAAGTGTGGCATAATGTGTATGGAAAAGGTGTAATACCAGAATTTGAACCATTGACTGTATTACTATATGGTGACTAGTTGTCCAAGGAGGGGCGGATGTATTAGACATTAGACGAACAGATGCTCCATTGGGGATCATTTGTATGCATCCAGCAGGAATGGGAGTGGGCAGTGACTTGGTTAAGGGAACCCACCGATACAATGAGTTGTATGAGATCAAGTCAATTTGATGGATACTGTTGTGTATAACAGAATATGTAAATGTGCCAACATCCGGACATGATTTCTTGAGTGTTCACTGATACTAGTGAAATGTTTGTCTGTTGATGGTATTACAACGATGCATACATACTATCTATGCCCAACTGGCGTAGAGTATTGTGAGCATATGGCTACGTGGACAAAAGCGAATGGTAACAAACTGTTATGCGAGAACATGAGTATGCAGTAGAATCCAAAGTGCAATGTCTGGTATGTTTTGTAAGGACCCTAGTTCCTTAAGTGCGGACTAAAGGCGTAATTAAAAATTTCCATGCATAAACAGAGTATAAAGGTTGTGTCGATGCTCTGAGCTATTAAATTACAGTGCCAAAATAAAGATCCAAAATGGATTAATTACATTCTCAACTATGAATGTTAATCCTATAGTTTTACACTACTCCTAGAGTAGATACTATACAAAAGAATGTGCCTGCTACAAGAGCACTCCGCACTAGCTCACTGCACCAACTCGCCTTAGCCCGTCCACCCAAAAGTACCTACAGGAACAACCCCAAAACCATGAGCATGTATAAAATCATATACACAACGATATGACAGCAATTCAAATGCATAATTGTAAATGTGATTCACTTCCTGTATGTAACACATTTAAAATGCTCCCTTGGGTTATCCCTGTACCAAATGACAATCAGTAGATTATATTACCAACAATGTATGTCATGACATGCACCGATTCCCATATATATGCCGTGTTCAATCCCGAGTCTTATTATATCAGTGGCATAATACCCCTCGCGTTATCATGACAGCGGAAATACCCCTCGCTTAAGACAATACCAGCGGCACTAATATCCCTCGCTATAAATATGACAGCGGTCGTGTTCTTCGCTTCATATTAGCGGCAAATATTCTCTCATCGCTACGGTATGACAGCGGCAAGTATTCACATCGCTACGCCACTAGCGGTAAGTATTCTTCATTACTGGAATATAATTCCTGGCTCACAATCACATGCAACAATGCATCCAATATACACATGCAACCAAAATGCATGACCAATCATGTATACAATCCATGATGTATAAACATTACCCCATATGCAACCACAATGCACAATCAATTCCATGTGCACAACCATAGTGCATAATCAATACAAAGCGTAATAGATACGTTTTACCGTCCGATGCTCGTACGTCTCACTACGTACCTTGGTTCCAAAAGTGGAGATATTGTGGAACTTTATCTCCTTTGTTGTGTGGCTACCTGGGATGGTTCTACACAATCACATGAATCCATATTAGGAACCCATAATTGAACCATTACCAAAAACATCAATATTTAGAACAAAATCCCAAAATTCACATTTATAAGCCTTCCGATCGATCGGCCCCAAGTCCCGATCGATCGCCAAGTGAAGGAAAACAGGCATCCAAGTACTGCCTCCGCCGATCGATCGAGAGTTTATCTCGATCGATCGAGATTACACACACCGATCGATCGGGACAAAATCTCGATCGATCGGTAAGCTCATTCCTCGCCTTGGGCAGACACTGCCTTGCTCGATCGATCGGACCCATTTTCCGATCGATCGAGACGCCCTGTTCACGCGAGAAATTTCCTTAAATGAGCTTCCAACCTCACCTATACACAAGCACAACCAAGAACAACCACCATGCTCAACATATACCCACAAAAACCACCTTAAAAGACATCTCCCATCATGACCAACAAGATGAACCAAGATCCATTCATTTAACCTCAAAAACAAGCTATAAATCAACCAAAACTCAACAAGACTCTACCATAAAGGAAGCTTACCACTTGAGCTTCAAGTTTTTGGCAAGAAAACACAAAAACTCCCCTTTTTCCAAGTTTTCTCCTTTCCTTTAGATGTAGAAACGAAAATGGAAAGTATTCCTTGCAAGAGATAAGATGGATGGATGAGGTTTTGGGGCAAAAGCTGATAAGGAGAGGGTGATGTGATGTAAAGGGGGTATGCAAGTGGCTCATGCCATGATATGGTTTTTAAATGTGTATCAAGACACAAGCATGATATAGAAAATACCTCAACATGATATTTTAAAAGCATTTTACCACAATGCATCAAAATCCCTATTAAAATCATGTTTTCCCAAATAAACACAACCCATATCATTAAAACCATTTTAACACCCAAGATTCCTCACATGTACAACATGCACCCCGAAATGCTCTACCGGGTCACTCCTACCATGTGACAAGCATTATACCAAGATAATTAGTCCCAACACATAATCTAATTATCACCATAATATCACATAAACATAATTAATGCCCAAATTGCAATTAATTATTTTGGGGATATCACATACTCCCCTACTTACAAGATTTCGCCCTCGAAATCGCATGCACTTACCCAAATCAAAACTAAACATAAATCACATACCAGAGAATAATTCCGGGTAGTGCTGCACCATATGCTGCTCCGTCTCCCACGTGGCCTCTTCGACACCCCTGCGATCCCACTGTACCTTTACCATAGGTATCACTTTGTTCCGAAGCCTGCGATCAGCCCTATCTAGAATCCTGACTGGCCGTTCCTCATAGGATACATCAGAATCTAACTGAACCTGAGAAGGCTGCAATACATGCGATGGATCCGGCTCATATTTCCGTAGCATAGATACATGAAACACGTCGTGAATACCAGACAACGACGGTGGTAGTGCCAAACGGTAAGCTAAGGTACCAATGCGTTGTAAAATCTCATACGGTCCCACATACCTCGGAGACAGTTTACCACGCATGCCAAACCGAACCACACCTCTGAAAGGTGAAAGCTTCAAAAAGACCCTGTCTCCCGTCTGAAACTCTAACGGTCTCCGTCGTTTATTCGCATAGGCTGCCTGCCTGTCCTGGGCTGCCTTCATTTTCTGTCGGATAACCTTTACCTTATCCTCCATCTCCCAAATCAATTCGGGTCCTCCCACAGCTTTACTGGTCAAGTCATCCTAGTATAATGGCGACCTACAACGCCTACCATACAAAGCCTCAAACGGTGCCATCTGAATACTCGTCTGATAGCTGTTGTTGTATGAAAATTCTACCAAGGGCAAGGAATCTTGCCATGAAGCATCAAACTCTAATACACAAGCTCGCAACATGTACTCAAGCGTCTGAATAGTACGCTCAGTCTGCCCATCCGTCTGGGGATGATATGCCGTACTCAATCTCACCTCAGTACCCAAAGCTGACTGAAGACCTCCCCAGAAATGAGATGTGAACCGTGGGTCCCTGTCTGACACTATAGATACTGGAATCCCATGTAGTCTCACTATGTCCCGGACATACAACTGAGCCATCCTCAAGTATGTGTACGTCATACAATATGGAATGAAGTGAGCTACCTTCGTCAGTCTGTCACTGATCACCCAAATGGCATCACAGCCCGAAGTAGTCCTCGGCAGGTGGGTCACAAAGTCCATAGATATGTGTTCCCACTTCCACTCCGGTATCTCTAAGCTCCTTAGCTCGCCACCGGGTCTCTGCCTCTCTGCCTTAACTTGCTGGCAGATCAAACATCTCTTGACAAAAGCGATCACATCACGCTTCATCCGCTTCCACCAGAACTGATCACATAAGTCCTTATACATTTTCCTTCCTCCTGGGTGGATGCTAAATCGGCTACTATGAGCCCGTTCCAAGATTCCTCTACGCAGCTCCGGCGTATATGGAACTACCCATCGGTTACCGAGTCTCAAGGAACCATCCTCAGCCACTCTGAACTTTGATGGCTGCCCTTGAAGTGCCAATGACGACCATCTCTGAATCTCATCATCTGTCCTCTGAGCTCTCCTGATATTCTCATAGATATCTGGCTCAGCTAATAAGGTCGATACCCAAACCGGTGATGCGTCCACATCGAAGTCATAGCCCATATGGCAACAAGAAGTCATCATAGCCGACAAATGCATGACATCCTCAGCAGTATTCCTTACCTTCCGACTCAAGGCGTCTGCTGTCAAATTGGCCTTCCCCGGATGGTACTCTATTTCACAGTCATAATCTTTAAGTAGGTCCATCCATCTCCTCTGACGCATATTCAATTCCGCCTGAGTAAACAAGAATTTCAGGCTCTTATGATCTGTATAAATGGTGAAGGAGGTACCATACAGATAATGCCTCCAAATCTTCAGGGCAAATATAATAGCCGCCAACTCCAAATCGTGGACTGGGTACCTAGCCTCATGCGGTTTCAACTGCCTTGATGCATAAGCTACCACGTGCTTATCTTGCATCAATACACATCCCAAGCCCTGAAGTGACGCGTCAGTATACAGAACAAACCTCTTATTCTCTGAGGGAATTACCAAAACAGGTGACGTGGTCAACCGGTGTTTCAGTTCCTGGAAGCTCTGCTCGCAAGCCTCAGACCAATAAAACGGTACCCCTTTCTGAGTCAACTGAGTCAGTGGCTTAGCAATCTTAGAAAATCCTTCGACGAAGCGTCGATAATAGCCAGCCAAACCAAGGAAACTCCGAATCTCGGGTACAGAAGTGGGTGCAGCCCACTCCATCACAGCCTCAATCTTCCTGGGGTCCACAGAAATCCCACTGCTGGATATGACATGCCCCAGAAATACTACTCTACTCAACCAAAACTCACACTTGCTGAGCTTGGCATATAATTGGTGATCTCTGAGGATCTGGAGCACTGTCCTCAAGTGTTTCACGTGCTCTTCCTCGCTCCTGGAGTAGATGAGTATATCGTCAATAAATACGATGACGAATTGATCCAGATAGGGTTGGAACACCCGATTCATCAAGCTCATAAAGACAGCCGGGGCGTTCGTCACACCAAACGGCATTACTAAGAACTCGTAATGTCCATACCGAGTCCGAAATGCTGTCTTCTGTACATCTTCCTCCCTGACCCGTATCTGGTGGTACCCGGATCTCAGATCAATCTTGCTATAAAGTCTGGTACCTTGCAACTGGTCAAACAGATCGTCAATCCTTGGAAGAGGATACTTGTTCTTTACCGTAGCCTTATTCAGTTGCCGGTAATCGATGCACAACCGCATCGAGCCATCCTTCTTCTTTACAAAAAGAACTGGTGCGCCCCTAGGCGATACGCTAGGGCGTATATATCCTTTATCAAGGAGTTCCTGCAACTGCTCCTTCAGTTCTCTTAATTCTGCCAGTGCCATTCGGTAAGGGGCACGAGAAATAGCGGATGTCCCCGGTAATAACTCAATCCCAAACTCGACTTCCCTAGTCGGTGGGAATCCTGGAATCTCCTCCGGGAACACATCAGCAAATTCCGCTACTACTGGTATGTCCTCAACTTTTAACTCCTTGCTTTTTCCTAACAGATCCACGGCATAAATGAGATAGCCCATATGTCCACGTTCCAATAGTTGGGACATTTTGATTGCCGAGATCAACGGAATCTTCGCACGAGAACCGTTGCCATAGAAAATCCACTGAACTCCCAAATGAGATCTGAACCATACTGTCCTCTGTCGGCAATCCACTACTGCCTGATATCTGTTCAGAATGTCGATGCCCACAATGCAGTCGAAATCTGACATGCTCAGAACAATCAAATCTGCCTTCACCTCATTGCCCTCAAAATAAATGAGGCAGTCCATTAGAAACTGATCCGCAACAACTTTCTTTCCGGTGGGTGTCGAGACCAAGAGAGACGTGGGTAACGGAGACGTGCACATATGATGTCTCGCCACAAAGTCCGCAGACACAAAGGAGTGGGAAGCACCTGTGTCTATCAAAATAAAGGCGGAATATGTAAATAATAGGCACGTACCAGCTATAACCTCCTCTGGAGCTTCATCGGCCTGCTCCCTGGTCAATGCATAGACCTGTCCCTGGGGTGGCCCCATCACCTGTCCTCCCCCCTGACGAGGTACCATCGGTGGCCTCTGCTGTACTGTCCCGGTAGAAAACTTCCCTCTGCCTCCTCTCAGATCTACCTGACCATCACTTTTCTGACAAAACCGGGATATGTGGCCCATCTGGCCGCATTTATAACAAGCAGTACAGTCTCGCATGTGATGCGGTCCTCCACAAAAATGGCACTTCACCACTCCACTCCTATTCACTTGAGTCTGCCCTCTGTTGTTAGGCGCACCGCCCCTCCTGTTATCCATTCTTCTCCCACCAAACCGAGAAGATGAAGAAGAAGTCCCACGAGATTTAAATGATTCTCCTCGAGGCCTCAAATTATTAGACATTGGCCGCGGCGGTGGGACTTGTGGGGGTGTAACGTCCGGATAGGCGCCGACCCCGATCTCTGCTAGCTCCGCTCTGGTGAGGGCATCATCAAAAGAAGTGGGTTTGTTGGAAATAACCCGATCAAAAAGTTCCGGTCGCAGTCCCTTCATGAAATTCCTCATTTTGGCATGCCCATTGGTGGCAATATGTGGAACATATCTCAGTAACGAAGAGTACTGCGTGGCATAGTCGGACACTGTCATGCTTCCTTGTTTCAAACTTGCAAACTCATCCTCCTTCGTCTGTCTTGCTGCTGCCGAGAAGTACCGGTTCAGAAACCGGGTTCTGAAAAGCGTCCAATCAATCACTGCACCTTGTGCTCTCTGTTCCATTACAGTGCTCCTCCACCACATTAAAGGTTTCTTTGCTAACTGGAACTCCGCTAGCCTCAGCCAAGCTGTAACAGCACATGGAGCCGATACAAAAATCTGTTCAAGCCTTTCCAGCCACTCCTCAGCCTCCTCTCCGGACTCTGTTCCCTCAAACCGAGGTGGGTGATACGATAGAAACTGAGTCAAGCTAATCTCACCAGGTAGCAATAACTGAGCCACTGGTTCCATGCTTACAGCCGGTGGAGGTAGAGGATTTGCCTGTCCAATACTTGCGTTTACGCTACCCACATCGCCCACCTCTTCATTGAGATTCATAGCCGCCATGCTGTAACACAAGGGTTAAAACAACTCCAAACAAGAATATATGTTATGCCGTTAGATAACAGGAATGATAATAAGCATGTTAGTATAACAGGATATACATCAATATGCACTACCACTAATGTAAGCACCTAGCCTATCATGCTAAGGCTACCCTTCACTCGTTCCCGGGTTCTCTAACCACTGCTCTGATACCACTAATGTAAGGACCCTAGTTCCTTAAGTGCGGACTAAAGGCGTAATTAAAAATTTCCATGCATAAACAGAGTATAAAGGTTGTGTCAATGCTCTGAGCTATTAAATTACAGTGCCAAAATAAAGATCCAAAATGGATTAATTACATTCTCAACTATGAATGTTAATCCTATAGTTTTACACTACTCCTAGAGTAGATACTATACAAAAGAATGTGCCTGCTACAAGAGCACTCCGCACTAGCTCACTGCACCAACTCGCCTTAGCCCGTCCACCCAAAAGTACCTACAGGAACAACCCCAAAACCATGAGCATGTATAAAATCATATACACAACGATATGACAGCAATTCAAATGCATAATTGTAAATGTGATTCACTTCCTGTATGTAACACATTTAAAATGCTCCCTTGGGTTATCCCTGTACCAAATGACAATCAGTAGATTATATTACCAACAATGTATGTCATGACATGCACCGATTCCCATATATATGCCGTGTTCAATCCCGAGTCTTATTATATCAGTGGCATAATACCCCTCGCGTTATCATGACAGCGGAAATACCCCTCGCTTAAGACAATACCAGCGGCACTAATATCCCTCGCTATAAATATGACAGCGGTCGTGTTCTTCGCTTCATATTAGCGGCAAATATTCTCTCATCGCTACGGTATGACAGCGGCAAGTATTCACATCGCTACGCCACTAGCGGTAAGTATTCTTCATTACTGGAATATAATTCCTGACTCACAATCACATGCAACAATGCATCCAATATACACATGCAACCAAAATGCATGACCAATCATGTATACAATCCATGATGTATAAACATTACCCCATATGCAACCACAATGCATAATCAATTCCATGTGCACAACCATAGTGCATAATCAATACAAAGCGTAATAGATACGTTTTACCGTCCGATGCTCGTACGTCTCACTACGTACCTTGGTTCCAAAAGTGGAGATATTGTGGAACTTTATCTCCTTTGTTGTGTGGCTACCTGGGATGGTTCTACACAATCACATGAATCCATATTAGGAACCCATAATTGAACCATTACCAAAAACATCAATATTTAGAACAAAATCCCAAAATTCACATTTATAAGCCTTCCGATCGATCGGCCCCAAGTCCCGATCGATCGCCAAGTGAAGGAAAACAGGCATCCAAGTACTGCCTCCGCCGATCGATCGAGAGTTTATCTCGATCGATCGAGATTACACACACCGATCGATCGGGACAAAATCTCGATCGATCGGTAAGCTCATTCCTCGCCTTGGGCAGACACTGCCTTGCTCGATCGATCGGACCCATTTTCCGATCGATCGAGACGCCCTGTTCACGCGAGAAATTTCCTTAAATGAGCTTCCAACCTCACCTATACACAAGCACAACCAAGAACAACCACCATGCTCAACATATACCCACAAAAACCACCTTAAAAGACATCTCCCATCATGACCAACAAGATGAACCAAGATCCATTCATTTAACCTCAAAAACAAGCTATAAATCAACCAAAACTCAACAAGACTCTACCATAAAGGAAGCTTACCACTTGAGCTTCAAGTTTTTGGCAAGAAAACACAAAAACTCCCCTTTTTCCAAGTTTTCTCCTTTCCTTTAGATGTAGAAACGAAAATGGAAAGTATTCCTTGCAAGAGATAAGATGGATGGATGAGGTTTTGGGGCAAAAGCTGATAAGGAGAGGGTGATGTGATGTAAAGGGGGTATGCAAGTGGCTCATGCCATGATATGGTTTTTAAATGTGTATCAAGACACAAGCATGATATAGAAAATACCTCAACATGATATTTTAAAAGCATTTTACCACAATGCATCAAAATCCCTATTAAAATCATGTTTTCCCAAATAAACACAACCCATATCATTAAAACCATTTTAACACCCAAGATTCCTCACATGTACAACATGCACCCCGAAATGCCATACCGGGTCACTCCTACCATGTGACAAGCATTATACCAAGATAATTAGTCCCAACACATAATCTAATTATCACCATAATATCACATAAACATAATTAATGCCCAAATTGCAATTAATTATTTCGGGGATATCACATGTTTTCTTTAGGTTTCTTATACTGCTGGTCTGGTAAGTATCTGCTAGTTGAGCATGTTGAGTATGTAGCAGATTTACTTTTGATTATTTGTTCCGGCAAATAATGTTGCATTTATAATCCATGTTTATGTAAAGCTTATTTGCCACTATGTTGTTATTCCTTGTAGTGTTGCTAGTAGGGTTGAAAACGTATGGCTTTCTGTATGAGATTCATATGATATATGAGATGCATATTATGAATATGGAATTTCGAGGACGAAATTCAATAAGTATGGGAGAATTGTAATGCCTCGAGTTGCTTTATACACGTGTCATATGATTATACCGTTAATATGATTAAATTTGGTATGATATGGACTCAGGTTCGGGTTGAACCGAGGATTAATGAACACATACATGAAATGAATATTAGATATATGACAAGGAAAGAAACATGATGCACAAGATGTAGTGCATAGGAATTATTGAATTAAAGCAAGTGTAGTGACATATCAAGCAACTTGGACTAGTAGGCATTTGAATTGAATTTCATATGCATGTGCCTTTTATTTGAGTTTGCATTTGAGGTTGATAAATATGAGATATCAGATTTGCAACTCACAATACACCTCAACACACCTACAAAATCCCTGCACAAGCTCCTCTCTCATTTCTTCCTTAGGTTGAATTGTTGAGCTTGGATTGCACTTGGTAATCAAGCTAGAAAATAAAGTGAAGTGATATAATAACTTCTTGGTAAGGAATTCATGAGTTTAAGCTTGATTTATGTTGTTGTGTATGAAGTATGTGAAGTTGAGTCTCAAGTGTTCATGTTTGAAATCATAACTTGTTTCTTTGCCAAGAATTGGATTCTAGGATGATGGAAACATGTTTATATGAACTTAGGGATTTCATGAGACGTGGTTATATGTGATTTTATGGGTAGGAGAAGATATACCATGAAGATAAGCTCAAAAATCGCCATGGTTTCAGATTTTTGAATCGCAGCGATCGATCGGAAATAAGCTCTCGAACGATCGCCGCGAACAGTGAATTTTTAAGGCGGTTTGAGCATGAAGCGATCGATCGGTGTTTTGGTAGCGATCAATCGGTGCTTGTGGCGATCGATCGGTGATTTTGTGCGATCGATCGGTGAGGAATGAACATGCGGCGATCGATCGGGAAATGAGGCGATCGATCGGTGATGGCAGATTGTTGAACTAAAATTTTTGTAGCATTTATTTTGAAGCCTCTTATAACATGGTATATTGTTCATGTGTTTGTAGCATCATCACAGGGAACGGGGAAAAGAGGCAATTAGCCATCAACGCCTGATTTATCGCTTTTGTTGTCGTATACCAGGTACGTGTTGACGTACGGAGTATAGATATAGTGTGATGATGTTATGAGATTGATATCATATGAATTGTGTTGTGTTGGTATCATATGATTGGTAGTATCATATACATGTACATTCATGGATATCATGTGTTTGAGATGGATGAGGTATATGCTTTAGCATAGAGATATACGTCTGGTTTGGGTATATGCTCGGGTATGCTACATATACGTTAGCATTAGAGATATACGCTTGGTTTGGGTATATGCTCGGGTATGCTACATATACGTTAGCATTAGAGGTATACCCCTGGTTTGGGTATATCCTCGGGTATGCTACATATACTTGGTATGAGAGATATACGCCGGTTTTTGGGTATATGCTCTGGCTATTATCATGTGAGGGCGGTACTATGATATGTGTTGCTAATATGAAGATGTGAGGCGGTTCCACTGACATATTGAGCGGAAATAGACATATCATATGAGTCTCGTGATAATAGGATGTGTGATGAGATATGTTGACATGGTGCATTTATTGATGCATGATACAGAGCATTCACATTTGATGATTGTTATTGTGCTTTATCATTAATCTTGTGTTTTGATATTGCACTGAGATAGTTGTTATCTATACTCACGTTGTGTGAATGTTTCTGTAGGGACTCATAGACGTGGGAAGACGGGATGTGAGTCATTTTCCGCTGCGAGCTGAACCACTGCCTAGGAGTTATCTTGGATTAGGTTGTTACTTGTACATGTGATGTATAGTTGGTTAGGTTTTTATAACCTTGTAACAACCTAACTAGTCAGAAACTCTTAATCAGTGCATGTTTTTACTTAATTCAAACTCACGTTTGTATGGTTAAGTAATACATAATGGATTAAGTAACGAGGACCCCACACGTGTTCAATCTAAACACATTGGGTAGAGGGATTAAGTTACATGGTTAATATTATCACAAGTTCTTAGGTTATGTCGAGTCAATGACATTCTTGTAATTTGGGTAGCCTTGATGTGTTGCTAGATACCGCTCATTGCTTGTGACATAAAATGAGATTTTATGTCACTGCCAACATTGCAAGATCCTATCGCGTCGCACAAAAAATTAAATCGAAAAGGGGAATTAAATTCATTGGATGAATTAATTAATTAATTAAGAAGAGTCTTAATTATAAGATTATGAGGATTTAATTAAATCATGGGTTTGGGCCCATGAGACTTTAAGAAAGTCTTGAACCTTTAATTAAATCTAATATATATATAATCTAATAAGGTTTTGAGATTTTTTGAATTAAGTGTTAATTTGTCTCAAAACCTAGTAGCCACCTAAAAGAAGCTCTCGGCCACCACCCAAAAACCGAGACATCACGGCCGCCGCCTTGATATCGTTTGGTTTTCCGGCCATCTTCATTCGATTTAGAATCGTGTTTGGTTATTGTTCCGGTTTAAGAATGAGTCTAGCAACTTGTTCTTGAACTATCCCTTTCGATTTGATCGTGTGGATACCGTAGAGACAAAGGTGCAAACTTTTGTTTGTGACTCGTGGTGCTACAACGTGGAATCTGCTTCAAACACGCTACAAGGGTGAGACTCTTTTAATCATTCCGATATGAATACTCTGTATAGGTCCTCGGTTAGGAATCCATAGTTTTAATTTCCGCTGCGCACTTGTGTGTTGGATTCCTTACAGAAGCATATGCAGCATATCTATCGTGGCAACAATCTCAGCCAAAGCATATGCGGCATACCTATTGTGGCAACAATCTCAACAACATGCATGTATAGCATCGTGAATGTATACACAGATGATATCATCAATCATATATCTCAATCTCAACATCATCATCATAATAACATCAATACTCGTACGTCAACACGTACTTGTCGTGTGACACAAAAGATAGAAATCAGGTGTCAATGTCTAACCGCCTCGTTGTCCTGTCCCCTGTGATGATGCTACAACAATATCAACAATATATCATGTTATAATAGGCTTTAAAATTAAAGTCCACAAAAATATAACATTTTTCAAAAATTCAACCCTAGCGATCGATCTCGACTTTGATGCGATCGATCGCCCAAAGTTTCTGACCATCAGCGATCGATCCCTCTTTTTCATGCGATTGATCGCCTCATCCCTTATAAAACATGCTGCCTCGATGCAATCGATCTCTACCTTTACGCGATCGATCCCTACCTAGCTATCGATCGGCATAAGCTAAGTGATTGATCGCTCAGCACACCGCCTCTCTTATGTTTAGCCTCAAGCGATCGATCGCCTCATAGGTAGTGATCGATCGCTACCTCAATTTGTTTTTTAAAATCAGGGCGATTTCATGCCTCCTTTCTTGGTGTTTCACCCACACCTCACTTCCTACACTTTAACCTTGTTCCATGCAACCTCTAGCAACATATGAACATGTTGGGATATGCCCTAAGACATATCATTAGATGATTGTTTATGACATACAATGTAATATGATTTTATGAATGGCAATTCATTATTATATATTATTATTTTAACTGTGCAATGTGAATTAATATATAAGTTAATGTCCTTAGAATAATATTGTATTATTCTTAAAGATGTCCCTAGTCAAGTATTATCATGAAAGGGATAATGATAATACGTAGAGACTAGTATGTGTTGATCGATGAATTGTTCATTGATATGAGATATCAAATCAACATATGGGTACATGTTAGAGAACGATGTACTGGACAGACCCACCATGAGAATGCAACATGGATAGTTATATGATCGTCATATGCAATTCTCATAGTGATAATAATGTATGTAATCCTTACGACTTGTGATCATCAGAGATCCCAACATAAGGAGTTATGTATTTTGATATCGTCAAACGTTACCCGTAACAGGGTAAACTATAAAGCGACTATTGGATACACTACGAATGATGTAGAGGGATGTTGACTGATCGAGATAGGATTTGTCCCTCCTATATAACAGGAGATGTGTTTGGCCCTTGATCAAGTGAGAACTAAAATGCATGGCCATGCTCGAATGAGTCGATATGAGATATCGAGCTTATTCGTTTATTCTAGTTCTACTTGGGGATCAAGAAATAAAGATTGGATATACGAGTATGACTATTCCATGACTCGTGTTCAATCTAAACACAAAGGACAAAGGGATTAAGTTACATGATTAATATTATCACAAGTTCTAAAGGTTATGTCGAGTCATTGACATTCTTGTAATTTGGGTAGCATTGATGTGTTGCTAGATACCGCTCAATGCTTGCGACATAAAATGAGATTTTATGTCACTGCCAACATTACAAGATCCTATCGGGTCGTACAAAAGATTAAATCGAGAAGGGAAATTAAATTCATTGGATGAATTAATTAATTAAGAAGAGTCTTAATTAAGTGATTAAAAAGTTTTAATTAAATCATGGGTTTGGGCCCATAAGACTTTAAGAAAGTCTTGAACCTTAATTAAAAGCCTTTTAATATAAATACAAGGTTATGATTTAATTGTAAGACACAACTTCATATCATAAAACCTAAAAAACCAAGCAAGACACACGGCCTCCAAAACCAACAAAAGAGCTCTCGGCTTCTTCATCATAGCCGAAGAGAATTTGTGATTTTTGGGCGTGCCTTTCGATTTAGAATCGAGTGTCTTTCTTGTTCCGGTTTAATAACTTGTCTAGCAACTTGTTATTAAACTATCCCTTCACCTGATTTGATCGTGTGGATACCGTTGAGGCAAAACTCATTGAGTTTTGCTAGTGACTCGGAGAAGGCGTAGGACGTGGTGCTGCTCCGTGGATTCTGCTTCAAACACGATACAAGGGTAAGACACTTGTAATTCCTTTATCCGATATGAATCCTATGTATAGATCTGCTGGTTAGTAATCCATAAATTTTATTCCGCTTCGTTGTATGCTCTTGGATTACTTACAGTGGTATCAGAGCCGTGTACAAGGCTCATATCGGATTTATGTGATTAAATTGTGTTAATCATATTAGAATTAATATTGCATGCTATTTAAAACTGTATGAACATATATGATATGTTAATATTTAGTTTATGAAAATCATCGTAAAATTGTATTTGATATAATTAGGCGAATATCGAACCATATGTCACAAGTTTTCGGCCATCACCATCACAAATGACACCACGGCTAGCCACATGAGGGCTAGGGTTTTCGAACCCTTGGCTCGAGATGACTTAGTCGTTGTGGCTAATAATTGTGCTTGGAAGTGTCGAAAATTAATTAGGGTTTAGAACCCATTGGACGTGACGGCTAGCTCATGACGGCTAGGGTTTCGAACCCTAGTAGCCGTGCATGGCTCGGCCATCATCGCCTATTTTTCTTTAGTTTTGAGACGTGGATGAGTTTTGAACTCTTTGACTCGATAATGGTTCACGCATGCATGGATTAGTAACTTTACACATGAGAGCAAGGTTTTTCGAACCCTTAGCTTGAGATGGTTGAGCCAACCCCGTGCATGGCCTGACCGTGACTCGTGGCTAACAAATTCCGGCGTTTCAAACAAGATGGCTCGATAAAATTCCATAAGGGTGCGAGGCGGCTAGGGTTTGGAACCCTAGCGCCGCCGCCGCTCGAGACATGGCTTGGCCATGGGCTAGGGTTTCGAACCCTAGGCCCACTATTGGTCCAGCCGTGTGCTTCATGGTTCGAACCATGGTGGTTCGTGTCTTAGTCGCTTTAGTTCGTGGCATGTGATGTCCCGAGCGTACGATAATTTTTCAAAAATTATTTTACAGTTTTAATTAAAATTAAATTTAAAATGTTTAGAATTTAATTAATTAAATGTTAATGCATGCTTTATGTGTTGTTTGAGCATGGTGCGTGGTTATAGCCCTTTGACCTATTAGATAGGATTTGTGGATGTTTGTAATGTATAATACGACCTGCGTGTCGTGCCTTCTCTATTTCATTCTAAATGTAATCCCTTCCCTATGTTCCCCTCGAATGTGAATCGAGGAATTCTATATCTTGTAAATAGTGTAGTTTATTTTATTGATGATGATCAATGAAGATGGAGCATCGTGCCGGGATGAGGAGGCCATTCACAAATTGGAGCCAAAGGAAGGTGCTTGTGAAGTTACCTTAGGTTGACTCATAGGATTTTCTCATTGGCTTGAGAAAATCATTAGTAGGGGCTATAACCATGTCACGTTTAATTATGTATGTTGATGCATGATTTATCTTATGTTTTAGTTTGATAATAGTATTACACATATATGTAGATATGTATACAACTATATGTAGTGGACATATTTTAAATTATCGAATTAATCATGAGATCAATAAATCCCTCTAAAATATTAAGTTTTAGATGCCTTCCAAAATAAAAGTACTCGTCAATAACTTCGATTGTACATGTGTGGGTTTGCCAAAGCAAAGCACCGTGGCAATCTTAGTAAGGCGCGAAAGGATAAAAGTGATATCCGTTATACTTTAATTGGGTACGACTTAACTAGGTTATCTCAATAGGATTGGGAACCTAGAGGCATGGGTTGGATTATAATTCATTTGATGAATTGAACAAAGTGTTGTTCGTCCAACTATCCAAGAATTATATGTGATGTAATTGACAAAGTGTTGTCTACCTAAATAACCGAGTCTTGGGCGATTAGCCAAAGCTAACTCAAGATTAAGTGAAATATGGATCTTGGCCCACTAAAGGTTTTGAGGGTTGATATTTTTAAACAAAATAGTGGGAGTATCATTTAATATAAGACCATGTTAAATGATTTAAATCATAAACTTATTTTGCATATTTATATTGTAGATATCCACGGCAACTAACAAAGTTACTAGCACTTTATCACTGCGATCGGTCCTTGAGAAGGACAAATTAAATGGGACGAATTTCCTAGACTGGCATAGGAACTTGAGGATAGTCCTCAAACAAGAAAAGAAACAATATGTCCTAGAGGAACCCTTGCCCGCTGAGGAACCTCCCCTAACAGCTACAAGAGCTGAAAAAGATGCTTACAAGAAGCATCAGAGTGACGCACTTGATGTTGGGTGCCTCATGCTTGCCACCATGAACTCTGAGCTTCAGAAGCAACATGAGGAAATGGAGGCGTTCGATATGATCGAAACTTAAAGCAGTTGTACCAACAGCAAGCAAGACAAGAGAGGTATGACGTCTCTAAGGCGTTATTTCAGTGCAGGATGGTAGAAGGAAGCCTAGTTGGAACTCATGTGCTCAAGATGATTGGGTACATTGAGAATCTGGACAAGCTGGGTTTTCCATTGGACCAAGAGTTGGCCACCGATGTGATATTGCAATCGTTGCCTGAGAGCTTCAGTCAATTTGTAGTAAATTACAATATGACTGACATGGAAAAGACTCTACCACAATTGCTTGGTATGTTGAGAACATATGAAGCAAATACTAAGAAGACTAAGGCCACAAATGTCCTTATTGTGAATAAGGGCAAAGGAAGAGCCAAAGCTAAAGGCAACAAGAAAGCAAAGAAAGTCTTTGCTAAATCTAAGCCAAAGTCTTATGCACTGAAGCCAAAGGGAGGGATAGCAAAGGAAGGGAACTGTTTCCATTGCGGTGAGACCGGCCATTGGAAAAGGAACTGCAAAGTATATCTGGAGGATCTAAAGAAAGGAAGTGTGACTTCCGCTTCAGGTATTTTTGTTATAGAAGTCAATTTATCTACTTCTTCATCATGGGTATTAGATACTGGATGTGGATCTCACATTTGTGTAAATGTGCAGGATCTAAAAAGGAGTAGGACGTTGGCGAAAGGTGAAGTTGATCTCCGAGTTGGAAATGGAGCAAGAGTTGCTGCATTAGCTATAGGAGATTATCATTTAGCTTTACCTTCTGGTTTATCATTGATTTTGAAAGATTGTTATTTTGTGCCTTCAATTACTAAAAACATTATTTCTATTTCTTGTTTGGACAAGTATGGATTTTCATTTATAATAAAGGACAACTGTTGTTCTATTTATTTAAATGATATGTTTTATGCTAGTGCACAAATGGTGAATGGTCTTTATGTATTAAATCTTGATATGCCTATCTATAACATAAATACTAAAAGGATTAAAAATAATGATTGTAATCCGACTTATCTCTGGCACTGTCGCTTGGGCCACATAAACGAGAACCGCATATCTAAACTTCATAAGGATGGAGTATTAGATTCATTTGATTTTGAATCATATGAAACATGCGAATCTTGTTTAATGGGCAAGATGACTAAAGCCCCTTTCAAGGGACATGTTGAAAGGGCAAATGTTTTATTGGGACTAATACATAGTGATGTATGTGGACCAATAAGTACACAAGCTAGAGGTGGTTTTCAATACTTCGTTACATTTACTGATGACCTCAGTAGATATGGGTATGTGTACCTAATGAAGCATAAGCATGAAACCTTTGAAAAGTTCAAAGATTTCAAGAATGAAGTACAAAACCAACTTGGCAAAAGTATCAAAATCCTTCGATCAGATCGAGGAGGTGAATACCTAAGCCAAGAGTTTCATGACTATCTAAAGGAATGTGGGATAGTCCCACAACTCACTCCTCCGTATACTCCACAATGGAATGGTGTATCCGAGAGGAGAAATCGAACCTTGTTAGACATGGTCAGATCAATGATGAGTCATGCAGATCTTCCGATACCGTTTTGGGGACACGCTCTAGAAACAGCGATTTTCTTACTGAACCGTGTTCCATCTAAATCAGTGGAAAAGACACCATATGAGATATGGACTGGGAAGCGTCCTAGTATGTCTTTTATGAAGATTTGGGGTTGTGAGGCTTTCGTTAGACGTCACGCCATTAACAAACTTGGATCCAAATCTGATAAGTGTTTATTTGTGGGGTATCCTAAAGAAACGAAAGGATACTATTTCTACTATCCCACCGAGAACAAAGTAGTTGTTGCTCGGACTGGTGTATTTCTTGAAGGAGAATTTATTTCTAGAAAAACCAGTGGGAGAAAAATAGAACTTAGTGAAGTTCAACCACAAGAAAACACTGAACCTGAGATTGAGATGGAAACAGAGCAGGCACCGCAAGCTGTTGTGGAAGAAGCACCTGCTCAAGAGACACAAGCCCAGCGTAGGTCTGTAAGAGAACACCGGGAGCCACAGAGATATGGATTTCTTGTGACTCAACAAGGTGACTTACTACTTATTGATGAGGATGAGCCGTCATCTTATCAACAAGCTATAATGGGCAATGATTCTGAGAAATGGCAAGAGGCCATGAAATCTGAGATGGAATCCATGTATGCAAACCAAGTATGGACTTTGGTTGATCCACCTGAAGGGGTACGACCCATAGGGTGCAAATGGATTTTCAAGAAAAAGACCGATATGGATGGTAACGTACAAACCTATAAAGGTCGGCTGGTTGCAAAAGGATTCAAACAAATTCATGGTATTGACTATGATGAAACCTTTTCACCAGTGGCCATGGTTAAATCCATAAGGATCTTACTTGCAATAGCTGCATTTCATGATTATGAAATCTGGCAGATGGATGTCAAAACAGCTTTCCTTAATGGAAATCTGCTCGAGGATGTGTACATGACACAGCCCGAGGGTTTTGTCGATCCAAAGGATGCTGGAAAGATATGCAAGCTACAACGATCCATTTATGGAAGCTTCTCGGAGTTGGAATCTTCGTTTTGATGATGCAATCAAAGAGTTTGGTTTTATCAAAAACGAAGATGAACCTTGTGTCTACAAGAAGGTCAGTGGGAGCGTAATCATTTTCCTAGTGTTGTATGTAGATGACATACTTCTTATTGGAAATGATATCCCTGCCTTGCAATCTGTAAAGATTTGGCTAGGGAATTGCTTTTCGATGAAAGACTTGGGAGAAGCCACCTATGTATTAGGAATCAAGATCTATAGAGATAGATCGAGAAGGCTTCTTGGTCTAAGTCAAAGTACATACATAGACAAGGTGCTTAAAAGGTTTAGCATGCAAGAATCAAAGAAAGGATTCGTGCCTATGACGCATGGCATTTATCTCTCGAAGGAACAGTGTCCTTCAACACCAGATGAGAGACAACGCATGAGTAAGATTCCATACGCGTCAGCTATTGGATCTATCATGTATGCCATGATATGTACTCGTCCCGATGTATCGTATGCTTTGAGCATGACGAGCAGATATCAAGTTGATCCAGGTGAAGGTCACTGGATTGCTGTCAAGAACATCCTGAAGTACTTGAGAAGGACTAAGGATACATTCTTGATTTATGGAGATGAGGAAGAGCTCAATGTAATGGGTTACACTGATGCAAGCTTCCAAACCGACAAAGATGATTTTCGATCGCAATCTGGATATGTGTATTGCCTAAATGGAGGTGCTGTGAGCTGGAAGAGTTCAAAGCAAGAAACAGTAGCCGATTCTACAACGGAAGCTGAGTATATTGCTGCCTCGGATGCAGCAAAGGAAGCTGTTTGGATGAGGAAGTTCATTTCTGAACTTGGAGTGGTGCCTAGCATTAAAGATCCGATAGAACTCTATTGTGACAACAATGGAGCGATCGCATTGGCTAAGGAACCAAGATCTCACCAAAGATCCAAGCACATACTTAGGTGTTTCCATTTCATTCAAGAAATCGTTGAAAGGGGAGATGTTAAAATATGCAAAGTACCAACAGATGATAATGTATCTGACCCATTGACGAAGCCACTGTCACAGCAGAAGCATGATCGTCATACTAGATCTCTAGGCATTAGGTATATGTCTGAGTGGTCTTAGTGCAAGTGGGAGATTTGTTGGGATATGCCCTAAGACATATCATTAGATGATTGTTTATGACATACAATGTAATATGATTTTATGAATAGCAATTCATTATTATATATTATTCTTTTAACTGTGCAATGTGAATTAATATATAAGTTAATGTCCTTAGAATAATATTGTATTATTCTTAAAGATGTCCCTAGTCAAGTATTATCATGAAAGGGATAATGATAATACGTAGAGACTAGTATGTGTTGATCGATGAATTGTTCATTGATATGAGATATCAAATCAACATATGGGTACATGTTAGAGAACGATGTACTGGACAGACCCACCATGAGAATGCAACATGGATAGTTATATGATCGTCATATGCAATTCTCATAGTGATAATAATGTATGTAATCCTTACGACTTGTGATCATCAGAGATCCCAACATAAGGAGTTATGTATTTTGATATCGTCAAACGTTACCCGTAACAGGGTAAACTATAAAGGCGACTATTGGATACACTACGAATGATGTAGAGGGATGTTGACTGATCGATATAGGATTTGTCCCTCCTATATAACAGGAGATGTGTTTGGCCCTTGATCAAGTGAGAACTAAAATGCATGGCCATGCTCGAATGAGTCGATATGAGATATCGAGCTTATTCGTTTATTCTAGTTCTACTTGGGGATCAAGAAATAAAGATTGGATATACGAGTATGACTATTCCATGACTCGTGTTCAATCTAAACACAAAGGACAAAGGGATTAAGTTACATGATTAATATTATCACAAGTTCTAAAGGTTATGTCGAGTCATTGGCATTCTTGTAATTTGGGTAGCATTGATGTGTTGCTAGATACCGCTCAATGCTTGCGACATAAAATGAGATTTTATGTCACTGCCAACATTACAAGATCCTATCGGGTCGCACAAAAGATTAAATCGAGAAGGGAAATTAAATTCATTGGATGAATTAATTAATTAAGAAGAGTCTTAATTAAGTGATTAAAAGGTTTTAATTAAATCATGGGTTTGGGCCCATAAGACTTTAAGAAAGTCTTGAACCTTAATTAAAAGCCTTTTAATATAAATACAAGGTTATGGTGTAATTGTAAGACACAACTTCATATCATAAAACCTAAAAAACCAAGCAAGACACACGGCCTCCAAAACCAACAAAAGAGCTCTCGGCTTCTTCATCATAGCCGAAGAGAATTTGTGATTTTTGGGCGTGCCTTTCGATTTAGAATCGAGTGTCTTTCTTGTTCCGGTTTAATAACTTGTCTAGCAACTTGTTATTAAACTATCCCTTCACCCGATTTGATCGTGTGGATACCGTTGAGGCAAAACTCATTGAGTTTTGCTAGTGACTCGGAGAAGGCGTAGGACGTGGTGCTGCTCCGTGGATTCTGCTTCAAACACGCTACAAGGGTAAGACACTTGTAATTCCTTTATCCGATATGAATCCTATGTATAGATCTGCTGGTTAGTAATCCATAAAATTTTATTCCGCTGCGTTGTATGCTCTTGGATTACTTACAGAACACATTTCCATAACTTCTACAACTTATTTCATTGAATTTCATCTCATATTTAATCAAGAGCTTACAAATCATATTTTCACATAGATGAACTACCAACATATAAACACCATGTGCTATGGAATTCTTACCAAAAAGTTAGGAATTCACTTTTCTCAACTTTCTATCTTGATTGCCAAGTGAAATCCAAGAAAAGAGGCAAGAACAAGCAAGGGTTTTGAGAGGTGCTTTTGTAGAGATTCTTAGGTGAGATATGGTGTTCTATGTGTTGATAAATCTGATTTATCATGATATATACTCTCCAACTTAAACACAAATGCAGGTGCAATGCCTCTCAAATTCATGTCAAATGTAGGTGCACATATATGTGAAATGCATCACAAAAATCATAAGATAAATTCCATCATACACCTCATGCATCTAAGGTCTCTTGACCATAATCTCTTGGTTATGCAACAATAAGACATACACCAACATGTTTAACAAACCATGCACCTCCTTTCATTGTGTTTTACTTCATTCATACCTATCGTGGCAACAATCTCAACAGCATGCATGTATAGCATCATGAATGTATACACAGATGATATCATCAATCATATATCTCAATCTCAATATCATCATCACAATAATATCAATACTCGTACGTCAACACGTACGTGTCGTGTGACACAAAAGATAGAAATCAGGTGTCAATGTCTAACCGCCTCGTTGTCCTATCTCCTGTGATGATGCTACAACAATATCAACAATATATCATGTTATAATAGGCTTTAAAATTAAAGTCCACAAAAATATAACATTTTTCAAAAATTCAACCCTAGAGATCGATCTTGACTTTGATGCGATCGATCGCCCAAAGTTTCTGACCATCAGCGATCTATCCCTATTTTTCATGCGATCGATCGCCTCATCCCTTATAAAACATTCTGCCTCGATGCAATCGATCTCTACCTTTACGCGATCGATCCTTACCTAGCTATCGATCGGCAATGGCTAAGCGATCGATCGCTCAGCACACCGCCTCTCTTATGTTTAGCCTCAAGCGATCGATCGCCTCATAGGTAGTGATCGATTGCTACCTTTATTTTTTAAAAAAAATCAAGGCGATTTCATGTCTCCTTTCTTGTTTTTTCTCCCACACCTCACTTCCTACACTTTAACCTTGTTCCATGCAACCTCTAGCAACATATGAACACATTTCCATAACTTCTACAACTTATTTCATTGAATTCCATCTCACATTTAAGCAAGACTTAGAGCTTACAAATCATATTTTCACATAGATGAACTACCAAAATATAAACATCATCTGCTATGGAATTCTTACCAAGAAGTTATGAATTCACTTTTCTCAACTTTCTATCTTGATTGCCGAGTGAAATCCAAGAAAAGATGCAAGAGCAAGCAAGGGTTTTGAGAGGTGCTTGTGTAGAGATTCTTAGGTGAGATATGGAGTTCTATGTGTTGATAAATCTGATTTATCATGATATATACTCTCCAACTTAAACACAAATGCAGGTGCAATGCCTCTCAAATTCATGTCAAATGTAGGTGCACATATATGTGAAATGCATCACAAAAATCATAAGATAAATTCCATCATACACCTCATGCATATAAGGTCTCTTGACCATAATCTCTTGGTTATGCTACAATAAGACATACACCAACATGTTTAACAAACCATGCACCTCCTTTCATTGTGTTTTACTTCATTCATACCTATCGTGGCAACAATCTCAACAGCATGCATGTATAGCATCATGAATGTATACACAGATGATATCATCAATCATATATCTCAATCTCAACATCATCATCACAATAATATCAATACTCGTACGTCAACACGTACGTGTCGTGTGACACAAAAGATAGAAATCAGGTGTCAATGTCTAACCGCCTCGTTGTCCTATCTCCTGTGATGATGCTACAACAATATCAACAATATATCATGTTATAATAGGCTTTAAAATTAAAGTCCACAAAAATATAACATTTTTCAAAAATTCAACCCTAGCGATCGATCTTGACTTTGATGCGATCGATCGCCCAAAGTTTCTGACCATCAGCGATCTATCCCTATTTTTCATGCGATCGATCGCCTCATCCCTTATAAAACATTCTGCCTCGATGCAATCGATCTCTACCTTTACGCGATCGATCCTTACCTAGCTATCGATCGGCATAAGCTAAGCGATCGATCGCTCAGCACACCGCCTCTCTTATGTTTAGCCTCAAGCGATCGATCGCCTCATAGGTAGTGATCGATTGCTACCTCTATTTTTTTTTAAAATCAAGGCGATTTCATGTCTCCTTTCTTGTTGTTTCTCCCACACCTCACTTCCTACACTTTAACCTTGTTCCATGCAACCTCTAGCAACATATGAACACATTTCCATAACTTCTACAACTTATTTCATTGAATTCCATCTCACATTTAAGCAAGACTTAGAGCTTACAAATCATATTTTCACATAGATGAACTACCAAAATATAAACATCATCTGCTATGGAATTCTTACCAAGAAGTTATGAATTCACTTTTCTCAACTTTCTATCTTGATTGCCGAGTGAAATCCAAGAAAAGATGCAAGAGCAACCAAGGGTTTTGAGAGGTGCTTGTGTAGAGATTCTTATGTGAGATATGGAGTTCTATGTGTTGATAAATCTGATTTATCATGATATATACTCTCCAACTTAAACACAAATGCAGGTGCAATGCCTCTCAAATTCATGTCAAATGTAGGTGCACATATATGTGAAATGCATCACAAAAATCATAAGAAAAATTCTACTATACACCTCATGCATCTAAGGTCTTCTGACCATAATCTCTTGGTTATGCTACAATAAGACATACACCAAATTGTTTAACAAACCATGCACCTCGTTTCATTGTGTTTTACTTCATTCATTGCAACTTAAATCTTGACACGAGTCACACTCGGTTCCACCCGAATCCGAGTCCACATCATGTCGTAATTAACATAATGCATTAAGTAACGAGGACCCGACAAAACTCATTCGACATCAATCCTATCATATAACACATAGTCTTGAGATCATCACACCATCACATCTTAAGTGTGGTGATTTCTTCATTATACGAACCAGGAGACACTTCAACAGGAGGCTCCTATCGAGGGTACAAAACAACTTTTCAGAAGCGAGCACTATTTTTAAATTACGTAGACAATATGAATAATTTGATTCGGTTAATTTGTTTATATTGAGAATTGATGCAATCGGATTTACGACAATTACAATACTGGGAATAAACAGAAAAAATGTAAGCAAATAGTTTGATTATTAATAATTCAAAAACCATGGACTTTGGTTAATGAATGATCCCAATAATTTTTTTCGAACTCATCACCATCATGACAAATAAATGGAAAATCATATTTTCTTAGTGGGCTTGGAGTCCAACTAGCTCATGATAGCCTCGGGCAAGGGTCCAGTCAGCTTCATGATACTAAAGGCAGCTCAAAATTGCATCATATGCAACCCCCAAGAAATATGTCTCGCGATTGGCATAACCCTACGGAGGCAGGCCAATTATGCATTTATCAAACTAACACATCCCAAGGATGGTAATGTCCGCCAATAAGACTACACAAGGGTGAGCAAACTTAAGGATTAATGTAACCACACCCAAAATTAAGTGGCAGTTAACACAGAGTTTTCTCATGCCAGATGCCCCCCACGAGGGTAAGACAAGATATCATGACATTGGTAGCGTCTCATGGCTTAACTGTTGATGGAAGATAGGAAACAACTAACCCCTTTAAGATCCCTTCACAGTTTGATATTAAATTTTTGAATCATATTCAAAAGATTGATTTAATTATTTAAAATCTCATAAAGTGCCCGTTTGTCTGTTTGCTGGATTCATTCAACTATGTTTTCTTCATTCAACGTCATGCATACTAATAATAAAACATACAAACAAACAGTATCATACATCATATGCATAATATTAAAATTATGGACGATTATAGCCTTTTTCCTAAGTGATCCATGTGTGATATATGTGGATCACATGTCTGTCAAAGGTAATGCAGGTGTACAATGCAATCATATTATATTTTTGCTTCAATTATACATGTATTGATACTTGATGCTCCATCTTCAATCTCAGTCTCCCACTAATTATAATAGTTTTACATTTAAATCAAGCAAACAAGATAATAGTGAATGTCTTCGGTTGGGATACATCAGAAAATATAGAGAGCATGCTCGCATGCCTGATAACCAAAATTACAATTATAATCAAACAAAAAAACCTAAACATTCACCTAAACACATTGGTTGAGTCTCGTAATGATCCACAATGCAATCACATCATATGTAATTAAACATTAAACTAAATGTAATTGTACTAATCACATCACATGTAATTAGATAAAAATAATTAATTTATTCTATCGTTTCCCAGTAGTCATATCATTAACTGAAAATAAAAGTTACAAATTAATAAAACAATTATATTTAATTTCGAATTAATTAATATTCAACTGGTTTGTAAAATAACTATTTTACCTTTAATCATATAATAATCAAAACTAAAATTAACAAATTAAATGAAACATTTGCACTTAATTTCTAATTAATTAAATTTTTAATTAATTGGTAATATCATATTTTACCTTTTCTTCATAATACTAATTGAAAATAAAATTAACAAATTAAACAAAACACTTTCATTTAACCAATTAATTAAATTTTCAGTTAATTTGTAAAATCTCGAGTTTTCATTAATAAATTAAGATTATGATTTATTTTTCAAAAAATAATATTCGAAAAAATATCTAAAATGATCCAAAATATTTATGGACTCCAAACCAGTTTGAATCCAAAATAAAACATGCATTTGAAAAAATCTAAGCCCCAAATTTGGAGAGAAAAGGCTAAATATAAAATCATTTTTTTGGTTTTTTTCTCAATTTGGGCCAAGTGAAAAAATTTAAGTTTTTGGGACTACCCGATGAACAGTACCTGTGGGTATTATTCATTGTCTTCTTCACAACAGCGGCTAAAAATCCACTCCCGCGCCGCGCCATCGATCACGTCTTACAAAATGTTACGCTTCGCCCCCTTTCCCATCATCATTCTCGTGCCGAACCAAAAACTCGGTTGCGAATCAGATCAGAGATCCGTCATGCAAAGCTTCGCGCATAGCGGCAAATGTTTGGCCGCTGTTGCTCGATAGCCCGCATGCCATCCATGCACGTTGCTCTGTATTCCACTCAGCATGCTCGAGAATGTATCTGTTGCGCCGCATGGCAGTGAATATGCAAGGAAAAACCTGTAGCCGGTAACGCATTCCGGTCGACCCAAAAATGATTTTCGGCTCGATCGATTTTCGAGTCTGAAATTAAATCTCCTTTTAATTCAATTTCAGTATTTTTCAGGATTCCATAATTTCTAAAAAATCAATCACGATTAGTGTCGTTTGGAAACGATCTAATAAAATTAATTATTGAATGCATGAATCAGAGCACAACTTGGCTCTGATATCACTGTTGGGTTTCACCCCCTACGTCAGATAGACAGATCTAAACCCGAGGACTAACGATTGCGCCTCATTCATGTACAACATACAAATATCAAATATAAATGCTTTAAAAGAGATTACTATTCTTCGACGTAGATCTGAAAGCGATGATCCCTCAAGTCCAATCAATCTGACCAGATCTATAAGTCAATACAAGTGCTAGTTTTGTGTCAACCTATCTATGATATAGTATCGATTGAAGTTAAACTAACCGTATAGAAGAAGCGACAAATTTGTAGTTGAGACTGAGTCACTAATTGGACTATGGTTTCTAAAGTCTAACAGGCTAACCTTTGGCCCATTTGTTTGTAAATTCTCAACAAGTTTTTTGATAGAAAATCTTATGACAAGAGAATAAATAAATTATTCAAATGTAGTGACATTGCATCCAATAATAATTATATAATCAACATACTCAAGGGGATAGACTGTTGCAGCACTGCATAACTTGCAAACATGTGTGATTATCACGATCAAGAAAAACGGATGTCATTGCCACAAAACATCATCTGAGAGATAAACTATGTAAAAAAGAAATTCTGACATCAAGTTGATGAAGATACTAACCACAACTAACAGCAAAACTGAGAACCGAGTGACTCGTGGTTGGTTTAACAACTAGACTCAATGTCTCATGATATCAACACCAGTGTGTCGATGGAACTCTCTAGTATCTTGGCAGGCTTTTTGTTTGGCAATAGAGCCATGGAAAATCCATATCCATTTACAATCAACATGATTCTGCGTTGAATTAGGTGGCACAAGTTCTCATATGTTATTTGATCTACCTTCGAGCAGGGGAATCTATGAATTTTATTGAGGGGGTAAAATCAATTACATAAAATTTAAACCAAAAATTCATGATAAACATCCGAGTTTAAAGACTGTATATAAAACCATTAGTTAAATAATTACAATGCGATCATTACAAGAAATGAACTAGTTTGATTTCAAGAAATAATACAATTACCGAGTATAATTGTAATAATCCAATAATTACAATGCTCAGTTCATTGATATTCAAAAAAAAGACTTGCACAATTTCAAGAATGCGAAATCATGTTCTTTACATGTTTAAAAGACTCATTCATTGTTGGAGAGAGAGTTATAAGAGTACTTTGTGGCAAGAGAGTATTTTATGATGATATGTTTTTGGTATTTTATATTTGTTCATTGGTGAATTTTAAATTATTGCACTGCTAAGTATTATTCCGAATTAGAAGGAAAGAAACAAAAAAATTGCATTTTCAAAGTTCTCACTACTAGACATAGGACTATGTTTGTTAAATTGGTAGAAACAGATATATAATTACTAACTCAAAAATATATATGAATTGGCACCTTGTTCCTAAAAAGTTTCGAACTTGGGTGCTTTGATTCAATCAGCGCCCTTACCACTTGACTATTGACCGTAGTTGTCAACATAATATACTGCCGTGCCTTCGAGCAGTACGTGTGCTATGGGGAAATATTCACAACATTAATTTTGATTTTATTGCGGAACATGGAATAGATCATACGATTGTTTAAAGATTCGGGACTGGTCGTGGTCGAGATATGGGTGGGGTCAGACATTCATATTCCATAATGTCTGTTGGGTTTCCGTCCCCCGGTGTCAGATCCAAACGCATCTAAATAAAACATAAACAGATCTAACCCGGGGACGTATCGATCCCACCTGATTCATATATAACATGCAAATCTCATAATATAATGCACGAAAAGAGATTACTGATAACAACAAAATCAATCTGATGGTGGTGATCATATAGTCCAATCAACCTGGCCAGATCTACAAGCTATACACCAGTGCTAGCGTGATGTCGGCTTATGAGAGTGTATTTAATGGGGTTTTTCATTGAATTCCTTTGAAACCTAGAGAGTGACTGACATACTTATAGTTGTCCAGTTGTGCTAGGGTTCATTAAGCCCAACAGGCCAACTATTGGCACATTGGCTTATAGGGCATTGCTAACAATCTCTCATTTGCCCAAAAGTCAACAAAACAACAAGCTCATAATCCAAGTAAGTCAATCCAATTGAACAACTTGATGTACATCCAATGTACATTATTATGAGACATAAATATATCAAATGTTTTACTTTTAGACTTTCTATAGATGAAACATTTTCAAATATAGAAACTCCACTAAAGTGAGGAGCTTTCAAAAATTAAATTCATCTCTTCTAAATTACTCAATTTGAACACTTAACATTTAAGTCTCAATTCTCATCGATAGATCGGCGGCCGGTTGATTGTGACCATACGAGGCTCAAGTGTATCATAGCAGTAGGATCACAACCTTTGTGATTTTAGAAGTCAAACAACTTCTTTGGGCTTACTCTGAATGCACCATTGTCAATTAAACTCCTTTAATAGACAATTGCTGAAATATAATTTCAGCAACAACCTACCGACCGTGGGTAGCGCCTAGCATCTGCGCTTCACGAAGACCTAGATACAAATGATTAGCAACGTACGAGGACCTGTCAGCCATAGTTAGCGTCCAGTATATTCCTTTCACTCATATGTCCTGATTGAATCTAGAGCAGTGGTTGGTCGAGGCCCCTTGTGATTTCAATAACTATGTATTTGTTTCACGTTATATGATTCATTGTGTGCATATATGAAAAACTCTTTTTTTCACAAGCACTACCCACTCTGGCCAGAGATTCCTTGAATCATATATAAACACATAGGACATCCTGGTTCATCAAGACCAGTGGTGAATCCCCAACGACAATCATAGGCATCTGATAACATTACTGAATACCCAAAATAACAACTTTATGACCCGCAAGTGATCAGTCATTAAATCAAAGTACACAGCTATCTGTCAAGACCTCAGTGACGCCTTGGGTCATGAGGAGTAATGGTGCACAACTATGACTAGGAATTCTATACTCGACAAATGGTAACCACTTATAGAATTTCGAGTAGAGTCGTTCAGTGAACTCATTCCTAATGAGCACCTATTCATGTGTGCTGACTTCTCCAAGCCAACACCGACGAAACGTGGCGCAATACACTAAACACATCATGAATAACAGTCTCTAACGAGCATATATCGATATCCCATTCTCGAAAGCTCATCGACCAGGAACATTTAGAAATCGCATTCAAGAATGTATTTCATGGTCACCATCATATGCGTAACCACATTCTATAGACTATGGCAATCTCAAGGACATCATCAATGCATCAAGATGCATGGGTAAACAGATGAAGAAGTGCCATAAATATTAATATTCAAACAAAGATTTCTCATAATAAGATTACAAGTACAATCAATAAACTATTGATTTACTTAATCATGTAGGACAACAATATCTTTCACTTTCCCAAAGCCAACTACTCATGTGTCTCAAGATCATCTTCCCAAGATGTCTGATAGGCACCAATCGTTGTAAAGGCTTTGTCAATAGATTCACTATATTTTTCTGTTGAAGCGATTCTCTCGATAATAATGTCGCGTCTACCATCTCTCTCATTAGATGGTATTTTCTAAATATATGTTTGGACACTGATGAGATCTTGGCTATTCATAATAGCTCAACTGTTGTCACAGTACCAGGGACTGTGTCAACCGCACTAGAAATTACACCCAACTCTTGGATGAAATTTCATATCCAATCTGCCTCTGTGTTGCATCGTATGCTGCAGGTATTCAGCTTCAGTTGTGGAATCCGATGTGGTGTCTTGCTTGGAACGTTTCCAAGATACAACACATCATTGAGCTTAAATACAAATCTGAACATCGATTTGGAATCATCTACATCTGACTTAAAACTAGCGTCAACTTAGCTTTTAACTTTTATTCCTCCATTTACACATCTAAAAACCATGAACATATCATAAGTTTTTCATAAGTGCTTGAGGATTATTTTCATAGTTTTTCAGTGACCTTCACCGGGATCTATCTAATGTTTGTTCATTACACTAAGAATATACATCAGGCCGAGTACTTAACATAGCATACATTATGCTATTAAAAATCGAAACGTAAGGTACCAATGTCATCTTTTCTCTCTCTTCGTCAATCTTAAGACCCATTGACTCGAGAGATGAATACTATGACATATTGTGAAGTAACACCATTTTTCAACTATTCCATGCTAAACTCTTTTAGCACATTGTTTATGTACGTAGATTGGGAGACATCAAGCATCTTTAGATCTATCCCTGTAGATCCTTATGACAAGCACGTATGACGCTTCTCCCAATCTTTCACTGAGAAATTAGTAGATTATCATGCTTTAACTGATTAATCCAATACCATTCACAATGAGCAGGATATAATCGACTTAAAGCATCACAAATGTGCTCCCACTAACCCTTTTGCACACACATTTCACTTCCGGATTTTTAACAAAACCAAACACTTTGATAATGTTATAAACCTGAAGTTCTAATTTTGGGACACCTTCTTAGGCCTACAAATGGACATCTGGAGTTTGCAAACATTTTACTCACGCCCATAAGTTGTGAACACATTTGGCTGCTACATTTCTACCTCGATGTCACAATTGAGAAATGATGTATTCACATCCATCTGTCATATCTCATATTTATAATATGCGGATATAATTAATAAAATCCAAATATACGATAGCATCACAACTGATGAAAAGTTCCTCACTGCTACAACTTTAATGTTGCGCACCCAAGTGCAGGTTGTCTACAAGTAGTATAAAATGGAAGTCCAAGTATCATATCTTTGGGGAAGATAAAGTAAGTCACATATCCATAAATTTATGTACGTGATAAAATTTAGAAGATGGTTGAATGTGTGGTTTATTTCTAGAAATTGAAATATTCAAATTTGATAAAAGTAGTTGATATTAAAAGATTTGGTATTTGTTTATTAATATTATTGGAATCAATAAATGGTTCCAATATACTTATTATTATATCACTTATATTATATATACCAACTTATAAATATTGTTAAGTATTTATTGTACTATTATTATGTAAACAACAAATCAAGATAACCACTTTAAACGGCAGATCAACACCTAGCAAACATTTAAGTGGTACCAAGCATTAGAGATAATAAATAAATAAGAAACAATAAATCAAAACTCCCACATATAAGTGGGGTATAAAATAACATATAACATATATAACACAATAATATGGTAACCACATTAAACGGCTGGTTAACATCTAGCTAACATTTAAGTGGTACATAATGGAATAAATAAATAACAATAATGTAAAATTCTCACTTTCAAATGGTGTTTCATTTATCATATCTAATAATCAATAATAAATCAAGGTTTCCACAATAGAACTGCCGACGTAATCGTACAACGTCTATATGGTACCAAGAATTTAATATGCTAAACATTACAATAAATTAAAACCTCCACTTATAAGTAGGGAGTATCAAAAACTAAACAAGAACATAAATATAACTCATAGTATATAATATAAACATGGATTTATATTTTTTTATTAACTTTATTACCATACCAAGAGCTTCACATTTTCATCTCAACTTGTAGAAATTAGTTCTTCATGATGGAACTGAAGAACTTGGAATATATACGAAACATAAGAAAATATTTTCTTAAGTGGAGAAAAAGAGAATAAAGAGATAAAAATTATGAAACAAAGTTTTATTTCCTAGAATGAGTGATATCACAATGCATCAATACACATCTATATTTATAGGCAAAATGAGGGAAGAAAATTACAAGTTGGGATAATATTTTATTCAAATAATAGCAACAACTCTTGACTTTTAAGCATGCATCCATCTGTCTTGCAGCCCCATTTTGACAAACTTGCACTACGAATCTGATTTTGGTCAAAGAATCAAAGTTGTAGACCAGGTTGTTTACGTAAACCTTTGTATATTGAAGTTTTTCATTTGACCAAGTATCCATGAGTTACGGTCCAAATACGTAAGTATAGCCAAACAGATTTTCTTTGTTGCATCTTTTCTTTGTTGTATTTTTTTCTCCCAATTGAAAAATCAATTTCACTTCCATGTATTCTCCATTGTTGTAGGTATTGAGCTTAGCTTTATATAGGTTCAAGAAGCACCTCAATCCAAGTTTTCAAACTCGAGTTATGATTTTTTTATCGAACCTGTAAAAATAATTAATTAATATATAATATAACAATCATATTTTAACTACAAAAATGTATTAAATTGATGCAAACTAGGGAATGTAATGAAACTTAGAATGTAAAATGACATTTTCAACATTTAATATGTGTACATTTTTAAGTATTCATCATACCCCCCAACCAGCTTATTGCTAGTCCCTAGCAATTTAAGCTAAAATAGCAAAACAAAATATGATGATTAGTTTAACTAGAAACGTATTGAAAACTTTCCAGACATTTTAAAAGAGTTTTTGAAGAAAGTCAAAGTTATATCAAAATCACTATAATTATAACTTCGGACTTTTCTTGAGCTGCTTAAGCTAAAGCTTCTTATTAGAATTCCAATACAACAGCTTCGAGAATTTCCTGATAAGAGTCTCAACTCCATATTCTCACGGGTAAGTGTATATTTTAAAGGAAATGATTTCTCTCGTGGAGTTGGAATACAAATGAGCACTCAGTAGGAAAGGCTTATTAAACGCAGACAGACGAACAAGCCAAAATTATTCAAAGTTGGCAAATCTAAAAGTTCAGAACTTATTCATTCTTATTTTTCAATCTTTTGTGGAGTCTCCATCGTTGATCCAGTAACACTATGTGATCAAATAAACTCAAAATAAATGAACGCTCATGAAGCGGTGTTTTTCTACAATGTTGTTCTCCCCTTTGAATTTATTATAATTCCTTTTTTTCGTTCTTTTTTTCTCTTTTTTTCTTTCGTTTTGTTACACGGGGGAGATGGACGATGTAACTCCATTATTACATTGATGTTGAGCTTACATTGATTTTGAGCTTTAAATATTTTGAAAACTGGAATCACTCTTCAGCTTGTATGGTATCTTTCTTAAAAATAAGAAATCATGTTTTAAACCATAGATAACCATACATATGATTAATTAAGGCTTGTAAGCTGTTTTCTCAATCCTCTCTACTCACAAAAGATCTGTGAGTTTGAAAAATTTACACTCTTACAAGGTACATCTCATGGCTGAATGTATTGAAATCCGATCTTACCACAATGCTTAATTTCTCATAGCTATTTCCAAGGTTATATTTTTATAGTGATCAAGATACAGAAGAAAAAAAAAACAATGACTTTAATCAACTAATTTTTTTAAAAACCTGGATAGATTAATACAATTTTGTCATATAAACTTTTCAAACATATAATGTAAGATAATTCAACAAAATTACTAGAAATTTCACAATAAACAAGGTTTTTATTTAACTTTGTTTTTTTTGCGCACCCAAGTGCAGGTTGTCTGCAAGTAGTATAAAACGGAAGTCCGGGTATCGTTTCATCGGGGAAGATAAAGTAAGTCACATATCCATAAATTTATGTAAGTGATGAAATTTAGAAGATGGTTGAATGTGTGGTTTATTTCTAGAAATTGAAATATTCAAATTTGATCAAAGTAGTTGAGATTAAAGGTCCACTCTTGGTATTTTTAATAAAGTTAATGTTTATTAATATTATTGGAATCCATAAATGGTTCCAATATACTTATTATTATATCACTTATATTATATACACCAATTTATAAATATTGTTAAGTATTTATTGTGCTATTATTATGTAAACAACAAATCAATGTAACCACTTTAAACGGCTGGTCAACACCTAGCAAACATTTAAGTGGTACCAAGCATTAGAGATTATAAATAAATAAGCAACAATAAATCAAAACTCCCACATATAAGTGGTGTATAAAATAACATATAACGTATATAGCATAATAATATGGTAACCACATTAAACGACTGGTTAACACCTAGCTAAAATTTAAGTGTTACCATAAATGAAATACAGAAATAACAATAATGTAAAACACTCCCACTTTCAAATGATGTTTCATTTATCATATCTAATAATCAATAATAAATCAAGGTTTCCACAATAGAACTACTGACGTAATAGTGCAACGTCTATATGGTACCAAGAATTTAATATGCTAAAGATAACAATAAATTAAAACCTCCACTTATAAGTAGGGTGTTACAAAAATTAAACAAGAACATAAATATAATACATAGTATATAATATAAACACGGATTTATATTTTTTTATATAACTTTATTACCATACCAAGAGCTTCACATTTTCATCTCAACTTGTAGTAAAAACCTTGTTTATTGTGAAATTCCTAGTAATTTTGTTGAATTATCTTACATAATATGTTTGAAAAGTTTATATCGGAAAATTGTATTAATCTATCCATATTTTTCAAAAATTAGTTAATTAAAGTCATTGTTTTTTTTCTGTATCTTGATCACTATAAAATTATAACCTTGGAAAATAGCTATGAGAAATTAAGCATTGTGATAAGATCGGATTTTCAATACATTCAGCCAAGAGATGTACCTTGTAAGAGTGTAAATTTTTCAAACTCACAGATCTTTTGTGTGTGTGTAGAGATGATTGAGAAAACAGCTTACAAGCCTTAATTAATCATCAGTATGGTTATCTATGCTTTAAAACATGATTTCTTATTTTGAAGAAAGATACAATACAAGCTGAAGAGTGATTCCAGTTTTCAAAATATTTAAAGCTCAAAATCAATGTAAGCTCAAAATCAATGTAAGCTCAACATCAATGTAATAATGGAGTTACATCGTCCATCTCCCCCGTGTAAAAAAAAATAGAGAAAAAAGAACGAAAAAAGGGAATTATAATAAATACAAAGGGGAGAACAACATTGTAGAGAAACTCTGCTTCATGAGCATTCATTTATTTTGTTTAATTTGATCACATATTGTTACTGGATCATCGATGGAGACTCAACAAAAGATTGAAAAATAAGAATGAATAAGTTTTGAACTTTTAGATTTGCCAACTTTTGAATAATTTTGGCTTGTTCGTCTGTCTGCGTTTAATAAGCCTTTCCTGCTGAGTGCTCATCTGTATTCCAACTCCATGAGAGAAATCATTTCCTTTAAAATATACACTTACACGTGAGAATATGGAGTTGAGACTCTTATCAGGAAATTCTCAAAGCTGTTGTATTGGAATTCTAATAAGAAGCTTTAGCTTAAGCAGCTCAAGAATAGTCCGAAGTTATAATTATAGTGATTTTGATATAACTTTGACTTTCTTCAAAAACTCTTTTAAATGCCTGGAAAGCTTTTAATACGTTTCTAGTTAAACCAATCATCATATTTTGTTTCGCTATTTTAGCTTAAATTGCTAAGGACTAGCAATAAGCTGGTTGTGGGTATGATGAATTCTTAAAAATGTACACATATTAAATGTTAAAAGTGTCATTTTACATTCTAAGTTTCATTAAATTCCCTAGTTTGCATCAATTTAATACCTTTTGTAGTTAAACTATGATTGTTGTATTATAGTATTAATTAGTTGCTTTTACAGGTTCGATAAAAAAATCATAACTCGAGTTTGAAAACTTGATCGAGGTGCTTCTTGAACCTATATAAAGCTAAGCTCAATACCTACAACATTGGAGAATACATGGAAGTGAAATTGATTTTACAATTGGGAGAAAAAAATTACAACAAAGAAGAGATGCAACAAAGAAAATCTGTTTGGCTATACCTACGTATTTGGACAGTATCTCATTGAATACTTGGTCAAATGAAAAACTTCATTATACAAAAGTTTACGTAAACAACCTGGTCTACACCTTTGATTCTTTGACCAAAATCAGATTCGGAGTGCAAGGTTGTCAAAATGGGGCTGCAAGACAGATGGATGCATGATTGATAAAAGTCAAGAGTAGTTGCTATTCTTTGAATAAAATATTATCCCAACTTGTAATTTTCTTCCCTCATTTTGCCTATAAATAGAGATGTGTATTGATGCATTGTGATATCCATCATTAAATCTTTGTTTCATAATTTTTCTCTCTTTATTCTCTTTTTCTCCACTTAAGAAAATATTTTCTTATGTTTAGTATATATTCCAAGTTCTTCAATTCCATCATGAAGAACTAGTTTCTACAAGTTGAGATGAAAAGGTGAAGCTCTTGATATGGTAATAAAGTTAATAAAAAAATATAAATCCATGTTTATATTATATACTATGTGTTATATTTATGTTCTTATTTAATTTTTGTTACACCCCACTTATAAGTGGAGGTTTTAATTTATTGTTATCTTTAGCATATTAAATTCTTGGTACCATATAGACATTGCACGATTACGTCGGCAGTTCTATTGTGGAAACCTTGATTTATTATTGATTATTAGATATGATAAATGAAACACCATTTGAAAGTGGGAGTGTTTTACATTATTGTTATTTATTTATTCCATTTATGGTACCACTTAAATGTTAGCTAGGTGTTATCCAGCTCTTAATGTGGTTACCATATTATTGTCTTATATATGTTATATGTTATTTTATACACCACTTATATGTATAATTTGATTTATTGTTGCTTATTTATTTATAATCTCTAATACTTGGTACCACTTAAATGTTTGCTAGGTGTTGACCAACCGTTTAAAGTGGTTACCTTGATTTGTTGTTTACATAATAATAACATAATAAATACTTAACAATATTTATAAGTTGGTGTATATAATATAGTGATATAATAATAAGTATATTGGAAAACTATTTATGGATTCCGATAATATTAATAAACATTAACTTTATTAAAAATACCAAGAGTGGATCTTTTAATCTCAACTACTTTTATCAAATTTGAATATTTCAATTTCTAGAAATAAACCACACATTCAACCATCTTCTAAATTTCATCACTTACATACATTTATGGATATGTGACTTACTTTATCTTCCCCTAGGATACGATACTCGGACTTCCGTTTTATACTACTTTCAGACAACCTGCACTTGGGTGCGCAACATTAAAGTTGTAGCAAGTTTTTGGCGCCGTTGCCGGGGAAGTATAATTTAAATTCACGTCTATAAGTTTTTTTTTTTTTAACTTTAGTCATTTGCAGTAATTGTCTTTCTCTCTTGACATTTGCATGAGTGTTTGGACACGATAATCTAGTGGCAGACTTATTCGTAAAAACCAACCATTTTCACAAAACATGGAAGAACCTATCAACCAAATGGAAGATACACAAGACAATCAACAGAATCTTGATCAAAGAAGAACACTGAGAGATCACATGAACCCAAAAAGATGCACCATCATGTCTAGTGTTTCCCCCCGATGCATCCCATTTCAATTTTAAGCCTAGTATTATCCAACTCTTGCCCAACTTCCATGGCTTAGACTCTGAAAATCCTTATCTTCATCTCCGAGAGTTCGAAGAAGTATGCAATACTTATAATGAATCAAATTGTAGCATGAACACCATCAGGCTCAAGATTTTTCCTTTTTCCTTTTTTCTTTAAAAGATAAAGCTAAAACATGGCTACAAAATCTTAGGTCAGGATCAGTTCGAACATGGGATGAGATGCAACAACAATTTTTGAAAAAATTCTTTCCGTCTCACAGGACAAATTCTTTCAAAAGACAAATATTCATTTTTACTAAAAAAACAAGGGGAAACTTTTTACCAATGTTGGGATAGGTATAAAGAACTGCTTACTACCTGTCCACATCATGGTTTTGAGACATGGAGATTAGTTTCTAAATTTTATGAGGGCTTAACACCAAAAGATAGGCAAATGGTTGAGCTAATGTGTAATGAAACATTTGAAGATAAAGATCCAAACGAAGCAATTGAATATCCAGAAGCATTAGCTGTGAATGCTCAAATTGGGACACTAGGCACAATCGAGTCAGCAGTCAAAATTCAAGCTCCCACATATGGTGGAGGCAAGTACAATCTTACAAATGAACATGATATTAAGGCCAGGTTTACATCTTTATCCAGGAAAGTCGAGGCACTAGAATTGAAAAAGAATGGTCAAACAAAATCTGTCCAGGAAATTGTGTCATATTTGTGAAACAGGTGATCATTCTACTAAAGATTGTCCAACATTGCCTTTCTTCAAAGAATGTCTACATGAACAAGCCAATGTTTTGAACACCTTCAAGAGGCCAAACTATGATCCATATTCCCAGACCTACAATGCAGGTTGGAGAAATCACCCAAATCTTAGTTGGAGGAATGATAACACCACACAACCTTCACAACCATATTTTCTAAATCACCAAAATCTTCAAGGTTATGCACCCTATGTTGCTCCACCTAAAACGAATTTTGAAGAAACATTGCATGCATTCATTGCAAAGCAAGAGTCTATCAATACACAAACTGTCCAAACCATGACAGATCTGAAAGATACTCTTGCAAAATTTGCATCTGCATTAAACATTCATGAAAAGGGTAAATTCCTTCACAACCACAGCAAGAGTATCTCAAATCTGTCATGGTTTGGACAGTTTTGTGTATTGATAGACTCTTGCTTTGCAATGAATGCATGCAATGTTTCTTCAAAATTCCTTTTAGGTGGAGCAACATAGGGTGCATAACCTTGAAGATTTTGGTGATTTAGAAAATATGGTTGTGAAGGTTGTGTGGTGTTATCATTCCTCCAACTAAGATTTGGGTGATTTCTCCAACCTGCATTGTAGGTCTGGGAATATGGATCATAGTTTGGCCTCTTGAAGGTGTTCAAAACATTGGCTTGTTCATGTAGACATTCTTTGAAGAAAGGCAATGTTGGACAATCTTTAGTAGAATGATCACCTGTTTCACAAATACGACACACAATTGCCTGGATAGATTTTGTTTGACCATTCTTTTTCAACTCTAGTGCCTCGACTTTCCTGGATAAAGATGCAAACCTGGCCTTAATATCATGTTCATCTGTAAGATTGTACTTGCATCCACCAGATGTGGGAGCTTGAATTGTGACTGCTGACTCGATTGTGCCTAGTGTCCCAATTTTGAGCATTCTTAGCTAATGCTTCTAGATATTCAATTGCTTCGTTTGGATCTTTATCTTCAAATGTTCCATTACACATTAACTCAACCATTTGCCTATCTTTTGGTGTTAAGCCCTCATAAAATTGAGAAACTAGTCTCCATGTCTCAAAACCATGGTGTGGACAGGTATTAAGCAGCTCTTTATACATATCCCAACATTGGTAAAAAGTTTCCCCTTGTTTTTGAGTAAAAGTGATAATTTATCTTTTGAAAGAATTTGTCCTGTGAGACGGGAAGAAGTTTTTCAAAAATTGTTGTTGCATCTCATCCCATGTTTGAACTGATCCTGACCTAAGATTTTGTAGCCATGTATTAGCTTTATCTTTTAAAGAAAAAGGAAAAAGCTTCAGCCAAATGGTCTTCATGCTACAATTTGATTCATTATAAGTATTGCATACTTCTTCGAACTCTAGAGATGAAGGTAAGGAATTTCAGAGTCTAAGCCATGGAAGTTAGGCAAGAGTTGGAAAATACCAGGCTTAAAATTGAAATGGGGCATCGGGGGGAAACACTAGACATGATGGTGCACTAGGTCTTGTTGGGTTCATGTGATCTCTCAGTGTTCTTCTTTGATCAAGATTCCGTTGATTGTCTTGTGTATCTTCCATTGAGTAGATATGTTCTTCCATGTTTTGTGAAAATGGTTGATTTTTACGAATAAGTCTGCCACTAGATGATCGTGTCCAAACACTCATGCAAATGTCAAGAGAGAAAAACAATTACTGCAAATGACAAAAGTTTAAAAATAAAAACCTTATAGACGTGAATTTAAATTATAATTCCCCGGCAACGGCGCTAAAAACTTGCTACAACTTTAATGATGCGCACACAAGTGCAGGTTGTCTGCAAGTAGTATAAAACGGAAGTCCGAGTATCGTATCCTCGGGGAAGATAAAGTAAGTCACATATCCATAAATTTATGTAAGTGATGAAATTTAGAAGATGGTTGAATGTGTGGTTTATTTCTTGAAATTGAAATATTTAAATTTGATCAAAGTAGTTGAGATTAAAGGATCCACTCTTGGTATTTTTAATAAAGTTAATGTTTATTAATATTATTGGAATCCATAAATGGTTCCAATATACTTATTATTATATCACTTATATTATATACACCAATTTATAAATATTGTTAAGTATTTATTGTGCTATTATTATGTAAACAACAAATCAAGGTGACTACTTTAAACGGCTGGTCAACATCTAGCAAACATTTAAGTGGTACCAAGCATTAGAGATTATAAATAAATAAGCAACAATAAATCAAATTATACATATAAGTGGTGTATAAAATAACATATAACATATATAACACAATAATATGGTAACCACATTAAAAGCTGGATAACACCTAGCTAACATTTAAGTTGTACCATAAATGGAATAAATAAATAACAATAATATAAAATACTAACACTTTCAAATGGTGTTTCATTTATCATATCTAATAATCAATAATAATCAAGGTTTCCACAATAGAACTGCCGACGTAATCGTGCAACGTCTATATGGTACCAAGAATTTAATATGTTAAAGATAACAATAAATTAAAACCTCCACTTATAAGTAGGGTGTAACAAAAATTGCACAAGAACATAAATATAACACATAATATATAATATAAACATGGATTTATATTTTTTTATTAACTTTATTACCATACCAACAGCTTCACATTTTCATATCAACTTGTAGAAATTAGTTCTTCATGGTGGAATTGAAGAACTTGGAATATATACTAAATATAAGAAAATAATTTCTTAAGTGGAGAAAAAGAGAATAAAGAGAGAAAAATTATGAAACAAAGATTTATTTATTAGAATGAGGGATATCACAATGCATCAATACACATATCTATTTATAGGTAAAATGATGGAAGAAAATTACAAGTTGGGATAATATTTTATTCAAATAATAGCAACCACTCTTGACTTTTATCAATCATGCATCCATCTGTCTTGCAGCCCCATTTTGACAACCTTGCACTCCGAGTCTAGTTTTGGTCAAAGAATCAAAGTTGTAGACCAGGTTGTTTACGTAAACTTTTGTATAATGAAGTGTTTTATTTTACCAAGTATTCAATGAATACTGTCCAAATACCTAGGTATATCCAAACAGATTTTCTTTGTTGCATCTTTTCTTTGTGGTAATTTTTTTCTCCCAATTGTAAAATCAATTTCACTTCCATGTATTCTCCAATGTTGTAGGTATTGAGCTTATCTTTATATAGGTTCAAGAAGCACCTCAATCCATGTTTTCAAACTCGAGTTATGATTTTTTTATCGAACCTGTAAAAACAACTAATTAATACTATAATACAACAATCATATTTTAGCTACAAAAGCTATTAAATTGATGCAAACTGGGGAATTTAATGAAACCTAGAATGTAAAATGACACTTTCAACATTTTATATGTGTACATTTTTAAGTATTCATCACTTACAGACAACTATTTGCCTATGAGAATAACATCTTCCCATCAGTTAAGCTTTGAAGGTAGCGCGCTACCTTCCCATATACTTCAAGCTTTCTCTTGTAGATCCATTCGCAGCCAATGAGAACAATTCTCTCAAGATGATCTACTAAGGTCCATACCTTATCAGAGTACATGAAGTCTATTTCAAATCTCATGGCATCTTGCCGATGTCCCGAAACGTTGTCCAACATTGTCTCCGTGAAAGTCCTAGGATCACATCCATGGTCCATATCATTGACTACTTTGTAGGAGTAAATTCAAGTTATTAGGAGTTCTTGAAACACTTTCAGATCTCCTTGGTATATGTAGTTCAAAGGTTTTGATTGACTCAATTAATTTCACCGTTTTCACTTTTCTAGTGATTTGTGGTTCTTGAACCCTTTTAAGTTATATTATATTATCATTCCTTTCTAATAGAAACATTTCTCTAGAAAGTTTGTACTTGCGAAACAAACACCATGTCTCCAATTGAGAATATAAATTTTCACAAAATAACATAAGATGGATCAACTATCCAACTCATCTCCCACTGGCTGCTTCACATAAGCAGAACAATCTCAAATCTATATTTGGATTATTTTTCAGTCCATATCGTATATGGAGTTTTGGGCACTGCATTTGTATGGATTATGTTCAACCAATATGTAACTTCATAGAGTTACTGGGAAAGAATCACATTCTCTTTAAGATAATTTTACATCCCATTGCACTAACATTTAGTGCTTCACATATGTCCATATGAATCCAATTCAAAAGACCATCAGCTCATGCCAAATATATGTGGGATTTAAGTTATCATTATTTTTATATTCTTTGAATATAATCATACTAATCTTTCATAAGTTAACCAGATTCAATAAAAACTGCATTCCTAAAAATACTGCAAATCACATTCGTAAATTTAAAAGAATATCATTCTCTATCAAAATATGAACAATGTTCATGATTAAATCTAGAACAAATTAATAATTGATCAAACCAGTTCTTAACTAGTTCAAGATTTTATATTAAATAAATGTTTCAAACAACATTTGCAACAACTTTTGCTACAATGCTTAGCCTCATGTAGGTTTCACCTTCCTAGGGCTCTCTACTTCTTCTCAACATCTGCAACTCTTTGCAAAAATGTGAACACAATTGATATCATACACCAAAGAAGTAGAAACAATAGAACATTATTTTTTTAAAAATAATACACCATTTCCAGAACGCTTCTGGTCTAGGTATTCCTAGCAGTTTTGAGACAGTGACCAGCAGTTAAAACATAGAATCTCTCCTTACTTAGCTGCTACTATATCCATTTTCGTCTTTTGAGGTTGGGAACCATTTCACTTCCTCTTCTTTATCCTTGAACTCTTCCTACCATTGGTAGAAGATTCGACAAGAAGAACACGTTTCTCCTTTTGAATCAAGGACTCGTGAGTTTCCAACATTTTGACTATAAGATCAAATCTACAGTCAGTTAATGAGGTATTGTCACATTCAGATTTTCCAATTTCTCAACAAGAGATATTTTTATTACACCATGCTCATAGACCGAAGTCTCATCTCGCATGTGAAATAAAAAAGCTCTTTTGAAATCGCAAGTCACAGTAATCGCGTCCGTTCACCAAACAACATTTGTAGGTGTTGGAAAATATCATCAATGTTAGCGAGTTTCTCATATCTATGTTGAAACTCATTGGTGACATTGATGCTATCATATAGCACCTAGCCTAGAGATCATCGTCACACCACTTCTCAAGTGTGGCGAACTCTTCATGAGACGAACCGAGAGACACTTCAACAGGAGGCTCCACCAAGGGTATATAGTAATTTTTTTAGAAGCAAGCATTATTTTAAAATTAATAGCCAATCGAAATAATTTGGTGGTTAATTTGTTTATATCGATGTAATCGGATTCACGACAATCACAATACTGAGAATAAACAAAAAATATATGCAAACCGTTTGTATTAATTGATTAAAAAACTATGGACTTTAGTTATTGAATGCTCCCACTAAATTTTTTGAATTCATCACTATCATGACAAATGAACGAAGAATCATATTTTCTTAGTGGGCTTGGAGTCCAACTAGCTCATGATAGCCCTGGGCGAGGGTCCAGCCGACCTCATGATACTAAAGGTAGCTCACAATTGCATCATATGCAACCCCTAAAATATTTGTCTCGCGATTGGCATAACCCTACGTGGGCAGGACAATTATGTCTTCTCAAGTCAAACTAACCCATCCCACGGATGAAAATGTCACGCCCAAAAGACCCCACGTGGGTGAGTAATCTAGAAGGTTAACATAACCGCACCCTTAATTAAGTGGCAGTCAAACACACAGCTTTCCCATGCCAGATGCCCCCCATGAGGGTGAGACAAGACACCTGACACAAGTAGCGTCTCATGGCTTAATTGTTGATGGAAGACAGGAAGCAACAAACTCCTTTGAGGTCCTTTACAGTTTGATATTAAAAAATTTGAATCATATTCAAAAGAAGGATTTAATAATTTTAAAATCCCATCAAGTACTTGTTTGTTTGTTTGCCGGATTCATGCAACTATATTTTATTCATGCAATCATATGTACTAATAAAACATACAAACAAGCATTTATCATACATCATATGCATAACAAAAATAAATATGGAAGATTACGGCATTTTCCTAATAGATCCACGCGAGCCATACATGGATCACAAGTCTGTCTAAGGTGATGCAGGTATGCAATGCAATCCTATTACATTTTTGCTTCCATTATACATGTCTTGATTCTTGGTGCTCCATCTTCAATCTCGATCTCCCACTAATTCTAATGATTTACATTTAGTCGTGCAAATAAGAGAATAGGGATACAAAATTAGGGTATGATACATCAGAAAATAGAGGCTCGCAGGTCCCATAACCAAAATCACAATTATAATGAAACAATAAAAAACCTAAACATTCACCTAAACACAATGATCAAGGCCCGTAATCATCCAACATGCAATCACAGCATCTGTAATTAAACATTAAACTAAACAATTACATCATTAATTGTAAATAGAGCACAATAATTAATTTATTCTATCGTTTCCCACTAATCGCATCATTAATTAAAAAATTAACAAATTTAATAAAACCATTTTATTTAATTTCTACTTAATTAAATTTCAATAAATTGGTAAATCTCTATTTTACCTTTTAATCAACATATTAATTAAAAATAAAATTAACAAATTAAATAAAACATTTTCACTTATTTCTAATTAATTAAATTTTTAATTAATTGGTAAAATCACTCTTTTTAGCTTCAAATCATAATATTAGTAGAAAATATAACCATCAAATTAAATGAAATATTTTCATTTAATTTCCAATTAATTGTAAAATTGTCATTTACACTTAATAAATTAAAAATTATATTTTTAATAATTAAGTTTTTACGATTTATTGTTTCAAAAATTAATATCCGGACAAAACATCTAAAATGACCCAAATTAATTTATGGACTCCAAACAATTTGGATCCAACAAATTTACTTCAACCCAAAACTTATCCTAATTTTCGGATTTATAATTTTTTTTAATAAAATTGAAAATTAGGGTTGTGCGTTCGTCTTCAACCTCAAAACATCTAGTGTTAGAAACCTAACTGCCAGCGCCTTTTCCCCGCCGCACGTGCTCTCTCGTCTCCTTCGCAGTGCAGCAGCATCTCTCGCCTGCAATCCCCAGGTGAGCTCGCCGCATGAAATCCAGAAATCCTATCGCGAAGGGATTGCCGCAATCCGCCGTGCAAACCATTTGCAGGCCGCGGCAATCACGTGCTGGCCGTGCAAACCACACGTAGGACAACGGAAATCACTTGCTGGCCACGCGACCTTGTTCTGCGATCAGCCAATGTACAGAAACTCGGTTGCAATCCACAAACTCGATAGCCCAAATAGCGCAGGGCAGCGGAGAACTTGTCCGCCGCTGCACCGCCACGTGCACGACCGGGCATCCACTGCCCTACTGGCGGCCGAACCAGTGACGAGATGGTTGGAAACAGTTTTCGGGACGGTCGATTTTGGGGTCTGGTTAAAACTCATTTTAATCCAATTTCTATGTTTTTCGAGATTCTAAAATTTCTGAAAACTCAATCACGATTAAAATTGCTTGGAAACGATTAAATAAAATTAATTATTGAATATATGAACCAAAGCACAACTTGGCTCTGATACCACTGTTGGGTTTTCGTCCCCCAGCGTCGGATCCCAACGCAGCAGAATAAAACATAAACAGATCTAACACATGGACGGATCGATCGCGCCTATATAACATGCAAATATCATAATATAATGCACGAAAAGAGATTACCGATAACAGCGAAATCACTCTGATGGTGGTGATCCTCTAGTCCAATCAACCTGACCAGATCTACAAACTCGACACCAGTGCTAGTGTGATGTCAGCTTGTGAGAGTGTATTGAATGGAGTTTTTCATTGAATTCCTTGAAACCTGGAGAATGACCGACATAAATTCACAATTTTATTATTAGGAAATGAGAAGGGGAGAGACGCTTTCGATCAGCATATTTCTACTTATATGGCTTTATTATTAGCATCCTTTGACATGAGTCAGTGATGAAGGTGGGGATGTGGGTAGAGTCAGACACTCTGATATCTTATGCGGATTTATTGTTTCTTGTTATTGGAGATTGATTGGATCATCATCTGAACCTCAAATACAGTGATAGCCTTGCTTCATCTTGATTATCTCCTACGGACGCTTCGTATTAACATTTGTAGTAGTTCCTAATTACTCTCGTGACATGACGTTTGATTTAGTTGCATATTTTCCTTTGGAGTTACGATGCTGTATTATATTATTACATGGTCATGTATTATCATTGTTAACTTGTATAGCTTTTTAGGAGGTTTTTGTCTATTCTATATCTTCATTTATGTCTTTTTTATAAAAATATATATAGATAAGGGTCTGTCAAAACCCCACCATGACATTAATTGTGCTAAATAAAAAAGGTTCTCATGTTCCATTCCTTATGACAACATTATAGTTCTCCACTATAGTTTGAGGTTATTTATGATCCGTAAGGACTTACGTCATTGTGTGTAGCACTTATCATCCTCACCAAATGATTAATACAAATACCAGTTATTTAAGCATATAATAAAAATTGTTTAATTACTAAGTGGTTGGCACTAGCTAACTGAGATGACAAAAATTTGTATTTATAAATAAAAATGTATTTTATAACATCAGATACATTACAAAAGATAAGACATAAAACTAGTACATACTGATTTATTCTACAGACACTAGATGCAAGACAAATAGTGAATATCCTCAAGCCTCTTCCCTGCTACCTACGCCATCTCCTCCCTCTGGATGACCTCATCTACCAAGCTTCAAATCTGTCCTGCCAAAGCGAAACAGTTCGTACATACATATTATTATAAAAAACATGATAATACTAAAATATAAACTTACATATGTATGTATGTATGTAATGCATGCGAGGTTAAATGAATATCTCAGAAAAATAAGTATATCACTGCTAAAGGGCTAATGGGTGCCCCCAATGAGATGTATAGTATGCTCTGCTGGCCGACATATGCAGGTTGTGTATGATCCGCTACCCCATCTAATGGCAAAACATGAGAGTATCGTGGTCAAGATGTGCCGCTCAAGTAATGGCCTCAGGAGGTAACCCCCCACACAACCATACTAGAATCAAGACTAGACGGGGGTGAGTGTTACCGTAGGATATTGAGTCAAGTTCAAGTAATCAAATAAAGCTTAGCAATTCAATAAACATGATGCAAGTCGTGTATGTCATGCTAAGTACTTGCGGAATATAAGCAGATAGTAAGTAAGAGCACGTAGTCACATATTTGTTTATACTAACATCAATCATACTTTTGAAACAATACTGTATTTACATACCTCGAGGGATCGACATACGTGAATACTTATTTTTATTTCTGGCTAAGGTTAGACTTAACTAGATGCATACTGACAGAGTCCCTAAAGCAAGGCTAAGCTAATCATTACTAATCTAGCATGCCTTAGTTTTGTATCCCTAGCAGGCCTAGCCCTCAAATGCTTTTAGGCTCCAAGTCATGATCATATCCTAATCATTCACCTAGTATTAGTTGTCTACTATTAACCATTAACTAATGAAATTAAACTCCTAATTAAATATTATATTGACTAGTTGCTAAACTAAATACTAAATGTAAAAGACAAGGACAAGCTAATTACCTCTATGACGTTTTGAGATACTAAAAATAATATGTGATGCCTAGAATTTAATTATCTTAATTAAATTGAGTTAATGTAATAGATAATGGATAATTATGAATAACTATCGTTTTGCTTTTGGACTGGGTTTTGAGATAAATCGAGTCTAGTTGAAATTGAGTAATAATTATTGAATAGAGTAATGGTTGAGATGAATTATTTGAAGTTGTATGATAATTATTGAATTGGGGTGAAATGTAGAATATGGATTAAAGTTGAGGGACATAAAATGTAAAATGATAATAATATTATCTTCCTATCTCTACACACACTAACACATACAAAATTCCTCCCCCTTCTCTCCCTCCTCATCGTTCCCTTTCTTTTCCCCAGACGAGTTTTTTTACTTCAGTTATTCAACGTGATTTCTCACCAGGATAGTGTGCGCATGAGGATTTATTGATTTTTAGTTATTTATTTTGGTAATATCCTTGATTTTTCCCCTCCTTATGTGTTTTTGGTTGGATAAATTGGGGGAGAAGATGGGTTGATGTGGGATTTGAATTTCTTGATGTTCTGACTTGGTAAAATCTTGTTTAGATGGTTGGGGATGCATTCCTTATTTGTGGTTTGTGTTGAATTTGATTTGGGTTTGGAGTGGTTTGAGATTAGATTTTTCGTTGTTTAGGACGCCGCGATCGATCGCGAGCAAGGTCCCGATCGATGTCAAGCGGTCGAAGTAAAACCAATTCACAATTAGAACACGTGATCAATTGGAAGCAAGTGTAGATCGATCGCTGCTATGAAAATTTTGAAAAAAAAATTGTATTTGTAATTTTCATCAAATTCTTTTTCTGATGAATTTAAGTAGTAGATTATCATGAATCAATATATCACGATTTTGAGCATGTTTTTGGGTGGGAGGTTGTGTGCACATTAATGTTGATATGAATTAATTGAAATATGTAGAATATGCACAAACCTAAGGACACCGAGGAAGGTGATTTATCAATATCTCTGTCAATAAGGTACGAGTAGTTACGAGCATAGGTAAATACATTATTGTTACGTTTAACGAATAATATATTGTTGTTGTGTTTGAATTAGTAAGTAAAGATATACGAGCCTTTAAGATTATATTTATTGCGGTATTTTTGAGTAACGTGTTGACTAGTGTTTGAGATCACCAACGAATGATACTATGAATTATTATGCTGCCATTGTTGAGCACGCGAGGGGTTGTGGTACTGCCGCTATTGAGTGTGCAATGCATTATGATGCCGCTGTTATTGAGCGAAGGATGTGATATTATGAGATATATTTCATAAATTGATAATTGAGATATATGTGATTATAATAAATCATTGTTGTTATGATTTAATTATTACGGACTATAGAGTTGATAATTATGAATATTGTGATAACATGAACAGCTTGGGAGATCTCATAGGATTATGGTGTATTCATAGAGTATTTCCTCGTGACTATGTTGTTGGTATGTTCATCTCGTGTGGAGGTTGTTTCAGTTGAAACAGGTAAAACAAGTATGACATTGGTTCCGAAAGTGAGTTTGAGCCATTGAATGGAATACTTCAAGGAGCGTGGTACCAGTATGGGTATGAGGTAATGTGATATGTGCAAGTAGATATACATATATTTATTCAATGCTCGTATGTGAGCATCGTGAATATGTATATATGGTTTGTATAAATATTTGAAGTTCTCCCATATATCTTGGTGGTTATGTGCGTTGTATCTTGGGAGATATAGTGTATTATGAAGCGCATACGTATGTGAGTTGTGTTCGTGCCGGGAATCGGGTTTATGGGGAGCTTCTGTCGAATTTTTTTTAAAAGAATCATACTATGAGTATGAGGTATGTAATGAGAATTTCCTAACATGTTTATGTGTATATAAAAATGACGATATAAATGCACTAGTAACGAGATTAGACGTTGGGGTTCTACATAATATCTTACCTCCCATTGACTAAAAAATATGTATACATAATTACAAGAAGAGATTGAGTGGTTCTCGAATTTAAGCAAATTTTTTTTATTTTAGCTCATTTTTTAGTCTATGTGATTTGCCATCAATTCAAAAGATTTACAAACCTTAAATAGGATTAAGTAGATTTAAACTAATGCCCAAGAATGTTCACATATTCAAAAGGGAATATTTAAATTAAATCCAATTAGGAAAAATACTTCTATATGCGAGTTTCTTTCTTCATACAAATTAAATATCTAGTTACATTGTAATAAATCTAACAATTACCTAAACCTAAATACGTACACACATATATGAGCAAATTATATAGAATCAGCAACCAAGTATTGACTTCTACAATCATACTTATATTTCCTATTCTTTGTAAGAATAGGAAATAAGTGACACGTATGAAATAATTTATTGGTTCTCTAGATATATTGAAATTAATTTTAAATAAATTAGTTATGTCCCCTAAGGTTCTTATGTTTTAGGATCCCTTTGTACATAACTTGCCAATTTAGTGGCATCGCCTCTAAATTTTCATCAATCTTCCGACCACCACCACTAGTTGGAATCGACAAATGCATATTTCCATACTCTTTCTCAGCTGTCGAGAACTCCGAGACTTCGTCGGAGAACCTCACCTTCTTCTTCCCCATATCTTGCGTTGCACCTGAAAAGTCCATGCACATTAATGAATCACAAAGTAACCCTTCATATTTGGGGCAAGCCCAAAGGTACAAGGTATGTGGAGGAGTCAAATTGGAGTTTGAGGTAATGTGACCAAAAACAAAATGATTTTCCAAACATAGGGAGATAAAATTATGAGAAATATTATTGTCACATTAAGTATTGTTGCTTCAGAGTAATTTTTATGAATTTAATATTGGCAGATGTATCATTAAACCAAATTTTTGGGACTAAACAAATATAATCGTACAAAAGTTCTAAATATTTGTATCTATATTATATCTAAATTTTATTATTAATAAAAAGAACCTCTTACTAATTAATTTTAGCCTCTAAAACACTATTTCATAAAATATCCTTCCTCACAACACCGAGAAAAAGAAAACACGCAAAACTTAAACACAAAATTAGATACAAAAAAGTCAGTGCAACATAATTATATTTCACCACGCATCGTGTGCTATTAATCGCTAAGTTTAAAAAATAACTTTGGTTAAACATTCTTTTTTATTGCAATCGTTTTAAAATTATAAAATGTCCTTCATACACATAAAGGTCAAACAAAGATCAAATATTAAAAATGTTATATTTCAAAATCATAGTCAAATAAATGTCATCCTAATTTTAAATTGGATTCTTAACAGTTTGATAGAATATGAATATCGTTTTACATATTTATTTATTTAATTTTTAAAAAATTAAATTTAAAACGATATATAAATTTAAACAACAGAATTAATACCTGATGGATGTTTAATTTCGAGTTCCATCTTCTCCATGAAATCGGAAAGCAGGCGCTTGTGGGCTTGCATGGCTAAGAAAACCACGCTTCCTGAAACTGCAAAAACCGCCATGAAACCAGTTCCCAAAGAATTCTCCATCTTTTTTTCCTGCCCTTTCAATTAATTTTTTATATTTATTTATATAAATCTGTATTCAAAGATCAGAGAATCAATATCCTTGGGCGAGACGATAAAAGAAAAAATGAACCATTTTCTTGATTTAAATACGGTGACGAAGACGAAAGGAGGTTGCATTTGAGGAGGGTTTGAATGGTTGAATAGTGTGAAAAGGATGATGAATAAAAATTTAATGTCGCAGTTGACAAAAAAGAAACGATCTTCATTGGAGGAATTTGACAGTTTTGTTTGGTTTTTTTAAAGGGAGTTGGTTACATTTGATGATTTCAAACCTAAGAATTTTGAATGGACATTTATTTTATTAATTTTTAGGGTGTTATATTTATTCTATGTTGCACGGATACGGATACGGATACGCGGATACGTGGATACGCAGATACGGGTACGACTGCACGGGATTTTCAAAATTTGTAGGATACGATACGTCCGGATACGGCGAATTTTATTAATTTATTTATATATATATATAAATATATAATTACTAATATTTGTAATAAATCAAGTTTCAAGCATATAATCAACATTAAACACATTAGAAATCAGAATAAAGTTGCAAACTCACCAACTTCACGACAAATGTAAAATATTAATCCAGGACATCTAAAAATTTCAAGCATATAATCGACATAAACACATTAAAGTGGTAGGAAATAGGGATTTAGTTAAATAAGTTAATTTTAATTAAAGTTTCAACCCTATTTTTTAAAAAAATTTCAAAAATTCCCGTATCCTACCCGATCGGATACGGTCAACGGCGTATCTTGACCGTATCCGAAACGTATCCGAAATAAAAACTTATTTTTTTATCATCGGATACGCCACGTGGCGTATCCGATACGTATCGGTGTCGTATCCTCGCGTATCCGTATCCCAAAAGTATCTGATACTTGACCGCAAATTTTTTTGGAGTATCGGTGCAACATAGTATTTATTTTAAGAAAAACCATTATTAAAATTCGATTTTTTGTGTTTTACAAACGAGAATGGATGTCATTATTCACCTCCTATTGTGGGGACGAAACCTATACCTTGAGCTACCATCTGAAATCATTTCAGTCACATGGAGAGGCTTACTAGCACCAACAATCATCGTAAAGAAGATATCTCATTTTATTAAGTTTGTTTTTTAATTTGCCAAGAGTTTCTAGCTTAATTAGTACCGAAAGCTTCCTACAATTGGACGAGGTTACAGATTCGAGACTCCAAACCTCTCTCTCCCTTTGCCTATCAAAAAAAAAAACATTCAGTTTGTTTTTTTTGTATAAAGAACGAAGATACACACCAGATGAGTAAATTAGAGTACTAGATGAAGCAGAAAATTTCGACCCATTATTTACAAACAATCCAATATCTATCTGCAGTATCACTTCCTATCGAATGAAATTGCCTTTTTCAATAGATATTAGAGACGAAATTATATTACCTAAAAGGATAAATTACAAAAATAGTCTCTTACAATTGAATATTTGCAATAATAATCCCGATATTTTGGACCAATCAATCTTAAGGAAATTATTTTTTTAACAAAAATAGTCCCACGTAAATTAGTTTTTTTGCAAAAATAATCCCATGTTTTATTAAGGGTTTCGGGATCATTTGTTAAAAAATAAATTATGTAGACTATATTCGATAAAATATGTATGCTATAATATTTTTGTTAGAAATAATTTTGTTACTGTATTTAATTAGTTCTACAAGTTTCTGACTATTGTCGCAAATGTTCATGTTGTTATGAGACAATTTTTATAATTTCCAAAAATTAAAAATAGAAACACAAAACATTTGTATATTTCAATACGTGGAAAAATATAATCCATAAAATATAGTTCTTAAGTTAGAGGACAATTGCTTTCTCCTCGTTTAGTTTATTTATATGAGGGCTTATCGCCTGACCGTGAAGTATGGATCCGATTTGGTTAAAATTGTTAGAATTTTGTAAAATATTTATTGGAAATTAAAATGAGGTTTTTTTTACCGTGGATCATGGCAAATATCTTGGAATGTTTAATTTTTAATATAAAATGAATATATTATAATAGGGTCCTCTAAAACCGAATGTACCTCTACTACTTTGCATTAACGATTGGTGAAAGTTGGAGTTAGTCACTATCGTTGTTCCTTCGTCACATCGAATAAAGAAAGAAAGAAATAAAGCAAAAAAAGAAACAAATAAAAAACGTGAATAATGCTGCGAGAAACGTGCCAAGATATTTTGTCAACGGAACACAAAATAAGTAGTCAAAATTTCCTACACAAATTAATCAGAAACGTTCTGGAAGATGACTTTAGCTAAATTACAATAAATCATATTTCGTTTTTCTAAGACGTAAAATTTTCTAAATGTTTGAAATTATATATATATGATACCCGCTAGAAGATACCACCTGACGAGCCGACTTGGCTCCAAGGCATGTTACTCGATTTTCTTCGGCGAGACCTCGCCTACCCATCCGAGCTCTTTTGTGAGATCCGACCTGCTCGGCCGACCTGTTCCGCCTTACCTGTTTCCCTCCAGTAACTCGACGTGAGACCTCTTTTGAGAACCTGAGCTGTGAGGCCGAGCTCTCCTCTTTCCCCTTGTTGCTACCGGCTCTCATCAAGGAAACCAGTTCCCCAAGATATCTAGTCCTAGATATGCGGAGCAATATCAGGGATTTGATTGTATTCTCAGGATCTTGACATATCTGGGTAAGATTTGGATAAACATGGAAAGAGTCATTGTTGCAATACTACTCTTAGATCTCCGCCTATAAATATCAGGTTTGAAGTATTGATTAAAAACGAATGTTATAATTGCTTTCACTTACAGCATATATTCTCTTCATATTCTCTCGCCTGACTTGAGCGTCGGAGGGGACCCGCCGGAACAACTTCCAGCCCCTTCTCACATTTGCTTCGTATTTTCAGGTCATTGCAGAAGATATTTGCTAATATCCCGGCTGTTATATTGAGTGTTGGAGGAGAAAGAGAGGTGAACCCCCTCTCTATTGATATCAGCAAGTCATCGCAAATTTAGGTGATATCAATTGGCGCCGTCTGTGGGAATTATTTACTGAATTGAAGACGTTGATATGGCTGGACGACGTGGACGTGGGCGTGGAGTCAGGAGGAATCAGGAAGAAAGATTAAATCCCAGTGTGGAAAATCAAGATGTTCCTCCACAGCAGGAAGATCAGGCACCTCCATCTGTTATGAAGGTGGGAGATATGACTATGGAGCAACTGGCACAATTCATCAGTCAGACCATGCAAAATACTCTTTTCCAACACCAGGTTCCGCCACCAACGGAATCTAATCAACCTCCACCGCCTTCTCAAACAAATCAGGCGCCTTCACCTGTTCAGCCAGAACAGGTCCGTGAAAACAATAGGGTAGCCAGTGCTGTGGTAGATACACAAGTAGAGCCTCCGCTAATAGATCCAATGGAAGCTGTATGGGGAGAGTAAGGCGATTGGGTCAGCATCTTGGTGGCCGAACTCCAGTGGCTAGGAGAGAAAGTCCATTCTCCCTAATTATTCTAAGAGAGGAACTCCCGCCAAATTTCAGACAACCTGCAGTGGGAGAATATGATGGAAGCACAGACCCTGAAGAGCATCTTGGAAGATTTGAGAATGCTGCTCTGTTGCATAGGTATTCTGATGGGATCAAATGCCGTGTTTTCCTTACCACCCTTGTTAGATCGGCGCAACAGTGGTTTAATTTACTTAAACCAAACACTGTAAGCTGCTTTGAGGAGTTCAGTTCGGCCTTTCTAAACCAGTATGCCAGCAGTAAGAGGTATCAAAAAACTTCTTTGAGCCTGTTCACTACCAAGCAGAATGAACAGGAGTCCTTGAGGGAGTTCGTACAACGCTTTAACGGGGCAGCCTTAGAGGTCCCCACTGCAACGATGGATGTCCTTGTTAATGCCTTTACACAAGGGCTTAAGGCAGGAGAGTTCTTTAAATCCTTGGTAAAGAAAACTCCTAGAAGTTATGACGAACTTCTGGGAAGAGCTGAAAAGTATATCAATCTAGAAGATGCTCAGAGACAGAGAAGGGTTGATCTGCGGCCATCAGAGAAGAAGGATAAGTTAGAGTTAAGCAAGAAAAGAACTGTTGACAGGGCTGATGAAAGTGGTCGAACTAGAAGTCAATTTGCATCACGCATACCTCTATCCATGAGCTTGGAAAGAGCTATGGAAATATGTGATGATAGAAAGAAACTGGAAAGACCCAGGAAGTTGGATAATGGGTCCCGTACGCCTATTTCTGATAAGTATTATGAATTCCATAGAGGGTACGGTCATATAACGAATGAGTGCCAGAAGCTTGAAGATGAGGTAGAAAGAATCATCAAAAGAGACTCTGAAATAAAAACTCTGCTAACAAGGAAGCAGGAACCTTCTCAGAAAGGACAGGGTAGAAGCCGGTACCCAGGTAAACGAAGAGAAAAGACACCATATAGGGGCCGAACCAGGTCCCATGAAAGGGGTATCGCTCCTAAAGAAACAGATAATCAAAGGAGAAGGGTTGAACAGGTGGATAATAATCCTACCCGAGGAACTATTAATATGATCTCAGGGGGACCCACGGATGGAGACTCGGGCAGAGCTCGGAAAAGTCATGGTAGAAGAATGGAAAATTTCGAAGTATCAGAAGAGTTAATTGAAAGGGATGAGCCTGTCATAAGCTTCGGACCTAATGATCTGAAAGGAGTTGCAACTCCACACAACGATGCCCTAGTCGTGACTGTAACCATAGCTAACTATGACGTAGCAAGGATCTTCATTGTTACTGGGAGCTCAGTCAATGTCTTATTCAAAGATACCTTAGAAAAGATGCAGATAGAGGGGTCAAAATATGAACACATTGCAACTCCTCTGTATGGGTTCACCGGGCACGCAATTCAACCGCTTGGACAGATCAACTTGCCATTATCTCTGGGTCATGGGATGTCTCACATAACAAAGATGGTTAATTTCACTGTGGTAGAGGCACCTTCATCGTACAATGCAATCTTAGGCCGACCTGCAATGAAGGACTTCAAGGCGGTAGCTTCTACCTATCATCAGAAATTAAAATTCCCAGTGGGTAGAGAAGTTGGGGTTCTTTGCGGTGACCAGAAAACAGCCCGCAGATGTTACGTGGACGAAGTAAAGGAAGACGTGAAGCGAGCTCGCCGGGAGGTCGGTTGTATTGAAAGAGTTGGTGTTCCTAAAGACAAAGGCATTCCCAACAGCTTGGATGAAGAACCGGAAATAATTGAGCTCGTCTCTACTGATCAAAAAGTAAAAATAGCCAAGGACTTGGAAATAAACATTAAAGCCGATCTCATTTCATGTTTAATTAAAAATGAGGATATCTTTCCTGGAGTGCTCGAGATCTAAGAGGAATTAGACCAGACGTGCTAGAACATCATTTGAATGTGCTCTCGGGAGTCCAACCTGTAACACAGAAGAAAAGACATTTTGGACCTGAAAAGGATAAGGTCATAAGAGAGCAGGTGGAGGAGCTCCTTCGGGCAGGTCAAATTCGAGAAATACAATTTCCAACATGGCTCTCAAATGTGGTCTTAGTACCAAAGAGCTCTGGAAAGTGGAGGATGTGTATAGACTTCAGAGATCTTAATAAGGCATGTCCGAAGGATTGTTACCCATTACCAAGGATTGATCAGATGGTTGATTCAACAGCGGGACATCAGTACTTGTGCTTAATGGATGCCTACCAGGGATATCATCATATTCCTCTGGCTAGAGAAGATCAAGATAAAGTCAGTTTTGTCACATCAGATGAGACTTTTTGCTATGTTGTTATGCCCTTCGGGCTCAAGAATGCAGGAGCTACTTACCAGCGTTTGATGGACAAGGTGTTTTCAAAACAGCTAGGCCGCAATGTGGAAGTATATGTGGACGACATTCTTGTAAAATCAAAAAGTGGCACCGATCTAATTGCCGATCTGACTGAGACTTTCTCCACCCTTAGGTCTTACGGGTTAAAGTTAAACCCCCAGAAATGTGTCTTCGGGGTAAAAAGCGGGAAATTTCTAGGCTATATAGTGACAGAAAGGGGGATTGAAGCTAATCCAGAAAAGTGAGAGCTATCTGTGAGATGTCTCCGCCGAAGAACCTACAAGAGGTGCAACGCTTGGCAGGAAAAATCGTTTCTTTATCACGATTTATTTCTAGATCAGCTCATAGAAGTCTCCCCTTTTTTAAGATACTCCGGAAGGCTGGGAAATTTGATTGGGACGAAAAATGTGGGGAAGCATTTGAAGAATTGAAAAAATACTTAGCTGAACTTCCAATTTTGGCCAAGCCTATGCAGGCAGAGAGGCTATACGTCTACCTATCAGCGACTGAGGAAGCAATCAGCTCGGTTCTCGTCAAAGAAAGGGAATCAGAACAGCAGCCGATATATTACTTATCGCATGCCTTGAAGGATGCGGAACTGAGGTATCAGGAGATCGAGAAGTTGGCTCTAATGTTGATCATCACAGCTAGGAGACTCAGGCCTTACTTCCTATCCCATCCTATAACGGTGCTAACAAACAGTTCCCTGGGAAAAATACTCAGTCGCGCGGATTTCTCTGGACGACTTGTTAAATGGACAACTGAACTAGGTGAGTATGATATACAATATGAGCCACGCACAGCTATCAAAGCTCAGGCCTTAGCAGATTTTATTGCGGAAACTGTGCATCCCGAAAAAGAAGAATTATGGAAAGCATTTGTAGATGGTTCTTCTTGTAATGAGGGAAGCGGGATTGGGGTTGTGCTGATCTCTCCAACCGGAGAAGAGGTGTGTTTGGCTGTTCGACTGGATTTCCGAGCTTCCAATAATGAAGCAGAGTATGAGGCAGTATTGACTGGATTAAGGGCTGCTCGAAATGTTGGAGCTAAGCGTATACATGTCTTCTCTGACTCACAGCTGGTAGCCCAACAAATGAATGGCGCCTGAGGTTAGAAACGAGAAGCTAATCCATTATGCAAGTACCATAGAAAAAATAAAGGAGGGATTTCTAGAGGTAGCATTCAAACAGATCCCAAGAGAGGAGAATAGAAAGGCCGACAGTTTGGCAGGAATGGCTAGTGCTCTCCGCGCTTGGCAAGATAGAGACGTGGTGTTTCAAATTGAGTTGACTCCTAGTCAGGACGTCCCATCTGAATCCGTGGAAGAGAATGATTGGAGACAAGAGCTCTTAGACTATCTTACCAATGCCAAGCTCCCTTCTGATACCAAAAAAGCGTATGGACTCAAAAAAAGGAGTCAGAGATTCATACTCATTGAGGGCGTCCTGTACAAGAGGTCTTTTGCCCAACCACTTCTGCGTTGTTTGGGTCCGAAAGAGTCAGACTACGTATTAAGGGAAATTCATGAGGGGTGCTGCGGAAATCACCTAGGATCGTATTTCTTGGCAAAGAAGGTGCTCCTAGCCGGATATTTCTGGCCTACGATTCAGAAGGATTCGGCTGCTATGGTTATATCATGTGATAGTTGTCAAAGACACTCCAGGCTCCAGCATCATCCAGCTATGATGATGAAAGCTATTGTGGCGGCATGCCCATTTGATCAGTGGGGCATTGATATAGTAGGACCTTTTCCAACAGGTAAAGCTCAGAAGAAATTTCTGATTGTTGCCATTGATTACTTCTCTAAATGGGTGGAAGCAGAGCCACTAGCCAGAATCACTGAGAAAGAGGTCTTCAACTTCATCTGGAAAAACATTGTTTGCCGATTTGGTGTCCCGCGGAAGATCATCTCGGACAATGGAAGGCAATTCCAAGGAGCTTTGCTCAGGGCATGGTGTGAAGAATTAAAAATCCATCAGGCTTTCACTTCCGTTGCATATCCTCAGAGCAATGGTCAGGTAGAAGTTACCAACAGGTCTCTCGTGCAAAGCATCAAAGCTAGGTTGGGAAAAGCTAAGGGAAATTGGGTTGAAGAACTACCTAATGTTCTATGGTCATATCGAACTACACCAAGGACGGGAACAGGTGAAACCCCATTCAGTATGGTCTACGGAAATGAAGCGGTACTCCCAGCTGAAATTGGAGCGGAATCATCAAGAGTGCATTTCTATGACGAACAAAACAGCGATAGAAGAGCTGCTGACCTGGACCTGATTGAAGAAGTAAGGGAGGCTGCGGCCATCAGAATGGAAGCCTACCGCAATCGGGTGACGCGGATGTACAACAGACGAGTCATCCAGAAAACTTTCCAGGTCGGTGATCTCGTACTAAGAAAGGTGCAAGAGGTTCAAGTGGGCAAGCTTGACCCTAAGTGGGAGGGTCCCTTCAAGATTGTTGAAAAGCTAAGCTCAGGAGCTTACTACCTAGAAGGTCCTGAGGGGAAGATGTTGAAAAGACCATGGAACGCTTACCATCTCCGAAAATATTATTCTTAGTTCAGCTCTTTAAATTTTAGCGAAGATTGTTTTTGTTTTTGGACAATATACTCTTTTATTATACAAAGTTTTATAATTTTTGCCAGATATTGTACAACCAGGAAAAGGGTTTTCAACCTACCTGAGGAGCACGAGCCCAGCCCTGGTCACGCCAGGAGCATGGGTGTGCAAGCACGAGCTCAGCCCTGGTCACGCCAGGAGCATGGGTGTGCAACCAACCTCAGAAGCACGAGCTCAGCCCTGGTCACGCCAGGAGCATGGATGTGCAAGCACGAGCTCAGCCCTGGTCACGCCAGGAGCATGGGTGTGCAACCAATCTCAGAAGCACGAGCTCAGCTCTGGTCACGCCAGGAGCATGGGTGTGCAAGCACGAGCTCAGCCCTGGTCACGCCAGGAGCATGGGTGTGCAACCAACCTCAGAAGCACGAGCTCAGCCCTGGTCACGCCAGGAGCATGGGTGTGCAAGCACGAGCTCAGCTCTGGTCACGCCAGGAGCATGGGTGTGCCACCTGCCTCAGGAGCACGAGCTCAGCCCTGGTCACGCCAGGAGCATGGGTGTGCAAGCACGAGCTCAGCCCTGGTCACGCCAGGAGCATGGGTGTGCCATCTGCCTCAGGAGCACGAGCTCAGCCCTGGTCACGCCAGGAGCATGGGTGTGCCACCTGCCTCAGGAGCACGGGTAAATTATTAAACCAGGCCGAGCTACTTCGCCCTTGGTCCCAGCTGTTTACTGTTTGCCATTATTTGGTACATTATTAAACCAGGCCGAGCTACGTCGCTCTTGGTCCCAGCTGTTTAGTGTTTGCCATTATTTGGTAAATTATTAAACTAAATCCGAGCTGTATCTAGCTTGGTCCTATCTGTTTACTGTTTGCCATTACGTGGTAAATTATTAAGCTAATCCGAGCTACGACATGCTTGGTCCGCCACAAAAAATGACAAGAACGGTAAAACAGAAATAACATTAAATAAGAGAACAATTCTGAGGAAATTACATCTATAGATCAGGGGGGAGAGAGGCAGCTACTTTCTCTACGTCTAGAAAATCTAAAGAGACGTCAGGCACAAGACAGCCACGTTCTTTGATCTGGCTAAGACATCCCTGGAAACCAGCCTCAATAAAAGTAAAGAGTTTCTCTCCTACCAACTCCTCAGACTTTTGTTTCTCCTCGGCCGCCTCCTTTAGAGATTTAGCAAGTTCCTGCTCAGCAGAAGTAGCTAGCCCTTTAGCTAAAGCTAACTCATTACGCAGCTCCCGGAGCTCAGTCTCATGTTGACGTTTCTGGACCTCAACCAAAGAGCGAGCCTCGGCCACAGCGACGGCCCCCTTCTCAACCTGAGCTTTCAGCTCCGAGATGTCTTTCTCATGAAGAGATTTGGCCTCAGCAAGGGTGTCTTGCATATTATCGAAGACCTTGGCATCTTTCAAGGATTGTCTTCGGATCATATTCGCCCTTGACATAAACTCACCCATCAAGAGCATAGACTCGGTCAGACGGCTCCCAGTTCGGGTCATCAGGTCCCCCCAGCTCAGTTGGCTCATATAAAGGGCATCCTCAGTATTGGGAAGATCACGAGCCACAGCTAAGGCAACGGTGCTCGGTCCTTCCCCAACTAGTCGCACACCACCTCGGTAAGCTTCCATCACCCGCTCACGACATCTCTCCACACGAGCTGGTGCACCCCCTTTCTCACCCGTTGAAGGGAGGTCGGATGGATCTGGGCGTGACCGAACTTGCCTCAGAGGATGAGCTTCAACAGCAGTAGACCCTGACGAACCCCCAGGAGCTGCCGGTCTTTTCCGGGATAGCTGGGCTACATCTTCGGGGGGGCTCTCACCTCCTACATCCACAATGGTGACTCCCTCGGCTGCTGGGGGTTGGCCCTGTTTTTGCTTCCTCTTCTGAATAGCTTTCAGCACTAATGAGTTCATAACTCTGTCTTCTGTATAAACAGATACATAGTTCAGTCACACCGAACAAAATACACGTGAATAAAATAATTGTTAAAGCATGTTAGAACAAGTACCCGGCTCTCCCCTTAAGGTCAGATCAGCTGGACTCAGCCCAGCAAAACAAAGCAGATCCTCCACCACCAGCTTAGATGAATTAAAACAGTGACCTCCTATGGCGTTCATTACATCTAAGAAGGCGGTGCTCTTTTTGAAATTTTTAGGAGGAGAGGGGAGAGCCGGGAGATGTTCAAGCCAATCAGAGCAGCAGACCCAGGGCTGGGAGGGCTTTACAAAAAAGAACTCATTTTTCCAGTCTTTGATTTTGCTAGGATAACCCCCAACAAATACACAGCCAGGTCGGCTGGTGACATACCAGGGGCCCTCATCTGATCTCTTGATGTGAAAAAATAAGAGAGAGTGGGGTGGTCATAAGGTAAGCCTAACGCCTTAAAGATAACTACGAGACTACACAAAATTCGGAAGGAGTTGGGAGAAAATTGGCTAAGGTTTAGCTGATAAAAACTACTGAACTCCTGAACAGCAGCCGATATATTACTTATCTCATGCCTTGAAGGATGCGGAACTGAGGTTCGGTAAGTAGGTTATGTTGGGGGTGTCCTTAAGGGCACTACCCTTTTGACACTCCCACTACTGGATTGGCACACCCAAATATTGGGTGTGCCAATCCAATGGCCATGCTGCCCTGAAAGGTTGTGCCCTTCAGAGCAGCATCAAATAAACCCGGTAAGTAGAGTGAGGATTAAAAGGGCCTGAGTGGGGATCAAGAAGGGAGAAGATGTATTCCTTCAATTTTTCATTTTACTTCATTCTTGTATAACAAAAGCATTGCAAAAGATCGCTATTCATAGTGGAATTTTATATTATATTAGGTCTCGTGGTTTTTCCTTTGATCTGGGCGGTTTTTCAAATAAAAATCATGGCGTGCTACTTGTTTTTCTAACGCACTCGCTTAACCGAGTAGTAAAAATACAGAATCACAACGAATATAGATCCATTTTCACTTCAGAATGATTTATCTTCAGTTTGAAATTGAGAGCCAAAGTAACGAGATCAAATATTTACAATTCAAAGAAGTACGAAGGCTCAAAAGGCTCAGGCCACTGGAATCTAAACCATGGCATGTATCAATATGTCCAACAAAGATATTGTGATCCAGCTCAACCAAAATATAGTTATACTGTTTAGGCAAAGTGCAGTCATACATAAAGGTGTCTAAGAAGTCTTTAGCCCACATAAGAGACCCAAAAATTATAATTGGTTATTTCATCATGCTAGTATTTGTTTCAGAATTGATAATGAAGGATGAGTCAAGATAATTAGTCGTATTTCTTGGCTTTGATCACTCTTCCCCTTGTGGATCCTTTCAATTATCTCCTCAATAGCATCTAAACATGTGACAAAAGTGTGCATTCTTCAGGAAAGAATTTATAAAAGCGAACCACATTGTTTATGGGTGTGGAAGGAGGTGGGGACAAATAACCTTTTGTTGGTCTTTGTTGCTGGAAAATTTTCTTGCCAATATTGAGGTTGTCTTCAGAGCTGTCATCATCAAGCACAATATGTTTTAGAGATTTCTTACTGAATTGTTTCTTTTTTGCCTTGTCGACTCCATGAAAACGATTTTCCCAGTCACATAGAAATTGTTATTCTATGGAGAATGGGGTTTTGATTAACAGAATACACAAAAGTGGAGAATGGGGTTTGTGAAAGTAATTTTGTGTGTTGCGATTGGAATCCTTTTTTTTCCATCTTTATGACAATAGGTATGTTGACTTCCCACAATATGTACGATACAAATATATAAAAAAGATCATATATAGACATGAGCAAGGTAATAGTTGTTTGCCTTCAATAATGATTAAGATCATAGTAATCAAGAAGTCATTTTGAATGAGGTACCTTCTGGAAAGTATCTTTCAGTATCTAGGCTAGTTTTTTGTTGGTTTGAATTTGGTTTCCTGGAAGATGTTCTCATGGATAATCGACGACCCTTGTTTTCCTGAACGAGATTTGTAGACATATATAATAATCCACTGGACATCAATATATAATAAAATTTGTTTTTTACACATGTGACTATAAAAAATAGTTCCAAAATTAATAACCTAAAAGAGAAATTGAATCATCAAGAGATTTTTAATCACTTGAGTCAAAGGAATGCAATGTGGTTTCCTCAAATGGTTCGACACATGTACCGCCAGTATTGTAAGAAGATTTAGTTACGATCTTGTCCTCTACATTCGTGGTATGTAAGAGTTATCATTGTATAAATGTCTTTATAAGATCACATGCCTGACTCAATAAGCTCATTTTCTTTACCAATTTTAGCATTTCTTATCTTGACAAGATGCCTAACATAGAACATATTTTATCATATGAGCTGACAGAAATCGAAACTTGCTAATTCTTAGCACTAACAATTGTGATTCTTAACTGCGCATATGATGATGTCGTTTGCCATTATTTTTCAAGTGTTTTCTAAAGTAATCGGGTTGAAAACCTTCATGTTCAACGGATTTAGTTTTTTTGTTGGCACCTTCATTGGGAGAATTTTTAGTGGAACAATGTCGTCTGATTTTCTTGTAAAGAAAAGTTTCTGTGTACATATTGTAAACCATAGTAACACTCTCAACTGTTCACATGATCAACCAGTATTTGCTAGATTTTTTGTATGGATAATATTTGTTTATATGTGATGAAATCTTTTCAAACATAAAACGTTCTACCACATTAACCCCCAAGGCTCCTCTCTTCAATAAGGCACATTCTTTGCCTTGCGCTTAGGATCCATGATATCCATGTACTTTAATTTGTATTGTGCTTCTAGTAATTGAGAAGTTTAGAAGGTTACAATACAAGCAGAAAACAAGAAACTTACAAGGACAAACTAAAAAAAGTGTTTTTAAAAGTTGATGTACCTTTTTTATTTCACTTTTTTCCATCTAGGGTTCGAGATGTGGTGATCGTGGCTTCAAATTAAGTTTTGAGTACTCTAGAGCTTGATCAAAAAGCACATATCCAGTAATCTCATGTTGTACAGAATATTAAGTCTCATGAACTCCATGGCCATCCCCCACTTGAACATAACTTGGCTGTTGAATTTCCTAAATGCTTGAACTCAGAAAAGATTATTGCAGAGCTACATTGACGTATATCTGGTACAATTTAAAGAACCTTCATCAAAACATTACATGATTATGGTCGACATGCGATTCCAAATGCTCTAATGGTTTGGACCATTAGAGCATAGCACCATGAATAAATAGTAACCAACAGCAAAATGTAGGCTTACAAAACATAGCAAGGAAAGCAACACAAAACAGGCACATCCAGTACAGAAGCCATGTATAAATAAATAAACAACGACGACAGAAAGAGAAGCATAACATTTGTTTCTTAAAAATAAACGACCACAAAAAAAGAGGGCCAGAACAATTCAATGAGAAACTACTTTAGAGTGCACATGAGCAAAAAACAACCAACAAACAACATCAACTCACCTAGAAGACCGTCGATGACCAACGGGCCGGCCTCACAAAAGTACACGCACAAGGATTGCACAGAATAATATCAATCCTCTAATCTTTTGTCCTCTAATCTTTTGTTCTTTGCACGCCGAACCAAGAAGAAACAAAAAGAAATGTAACATTTTCCAAGATTATATATATGGGAAAAAAACATATTGTAATCCACACAACAGGCCACCAATACCAAAAAAGAAATAATGAGTTCCTAAATCTAATGGATATTCGAGAGAAATCCAAAAAAAAAAATTTGCAAACAAAAGATTGTCCACTTACCCAAACCATCCCTTCGTTAGGGCAGTGAGTATGCAGTAATAACGACCGACTGCATAAAAAATCATGATAGCAAGACACCGATTCATGACCCAAACGCATAATCAGCTCCATCAGTCACACAAACCTTTGCAAAAGGAAAACAAAACAAGGAAGAAAAGACAATGAGAGAGAAAGTTGAGGAAACTTCATGCAAACCTCCGCAAGCAAAACAAACAAGACAGAAAAGAGAAGGGTAGAATGAAAGATAAGGGAACAGTACAAAAAACTAAGGGCAATGATAAAACTTATTGCTACCAAAGCAACTTTTTTGAATTTCCAATTATACCACTCCATACTTCAACTCAACTAAAATAGTAAATTATAAACATGAAATCCATCAGTTTCTGTCATTTTAGGATGTACCCAAGAGCATACTTTTGCAAATGACTCATAGTTTCGAAGAAAATAAAGAATCGGCACATCATGCTTCCGTATATAATAAAATTTTAATAAACCAATTAATACCATTTTGACCAAACTACTGCCAGGTACTCAATCAGGTTTTACAATGACTCCTCACCACCAACCACCCGATTGCAATCGCTGGTTCTGTTAGAGAGCCCTTCAGCAATAGCCAGCACAACCCTGTTTCGTTTCCTACGTAGGGCGTAGAGTAAAACCAGATATATGAAAGATTTAAATAAATTTGGGAGATAGATTGGCAACAACCTTATTCTTATTCCGAAAATACTTATAACATATATTACATTAAAATGTCTCCTTTAGGGAGGAGACATACTTGTTTTAGCCTCTCATATAGGTGAGACTTGACTCAAGAACACATAAACTGAAATACAAAACAGTAATATAAATGACTACAGAAGAAAGAAAGAAAGAAAATATTACCAAGCTAGGAATGTTGAAAGATTAGAAAGCTTGGGGACTATAATTTTTATTCTTAGAAAACTGTGGAGAATTTTTTATGTCCTTAGCTTCCTGAATGAGTGCCTTTATATAGCATGAATCTAGTTGAACTTCGGATCCGAAATCTTGATAATTATTGAGTGTGCCTATGAGTGCGCCTTAACTTTCACGTGATCTGGCATATTTGTCTGAATGTGCCAACTTTTCTTGTGAGTGGTCCATTATTTTGCCCGAGTGCGTTTAACAGTTGTCATACTAATTTTTAATGGTCCACGTATTTTCTTTTGTCGGGGAATCTTTACATTATTGGTTTTTGTGGTGTCTTTTCCTGCCTCTGATATGTCGGGTTTGGATCGGAATCCTTTCCCGAATTCTGGTTCTTTCTGCTCCGGGCATGCTTGGGAAATATGATCTATCCATCGGCCAATGTGTACCATATTGCAGAATTTCTGGTAAGTTTCTTTTCCTGCCAAAATCTTGTTTTCCCAAAGAATTCTCCTTTTTTGTTTCGAAGATCTCTTCAGCAAATCTCGTTGATGTTCCTGTAATAGAATTCAGCATGAAAGTACCATTGGCTAAATTTGGAAGAACTTAAAGGAGTATTTAACTTTGTCCATTTCGGTTAGACAAACCCAAAGATCCCATGCGCGTCTAGTTGAACTTTATCTTCTGTGATAGTTCCAGCCCAAACTGGTATGCCGTCTGGTAGCGCCATTTTTATATTTTTTTTAAGGCCCATCTGGTCGTCGGAGCTTGATAAAATGATAAGCTTCAATGAAGCACTTCTTCGCTGGTTCTGGAGCAGTACTGAAAAAACACAACTCCAAGATAGCTCCTCTGCCCAAATGTGGATTATTGGCCAATGTATGAACAACTTCTCTGATCCATTTTGCTAATTTTGAAATTTCAGAGAATGCTGGTGCAATAGTATAAACCGAAGCAAAAGCTCCGAAATTATACCATTCTTGAACTTCATTTGGATGGCTTCCTGGCTTCATCCAAACCCTCGGATATTTAGTTTTGTCTGGGTTGATACCCCGTCTGGTTATTAGTTTCTCACAAGTGCATTGGTAATCCTGCATAAGTGAAGAAACTGAATCGTCATTATTTTGAATCTTAGAGGTGTCAGTCATTGGCCTAAGGTTCAACTCTCTCCCTTTTACCTCAGAGGTGTTGGGTTGACTTGAAGGTTCAGATTGTGATGACAATGACCCTCAACATTTGTTACAGCTTGTACATCCTCAAGGAATGCATCATCTGCAGCACTCGTGAAAGGGGTACTTGAATCCCTTGCCTCCGGGTTAGATGAGCCTCGTTCTCTAAACACTCCTTTCTGCACCGTTGGGGGTGCGGCCTGGAGGATGGGCCCTTTCAATACTTCAAACAAACGTTCAGGGTCCCAAAATCATGCTCGTATGTGATCAGTAACAAGTTCGTGATCTGCTCGTTGAAGTCGTCCTGCAACCTCAGCATTGAGACAAAGAGTCCCAAAGTCTCGTTCCAGGATCTCCAGGTTTCCTTGAGATTCCTCACTCGTTTAAAGGTATCGCTAGCAATGTGTCCTTCCATCTTGTGTTAAGAAATCTGTAAGAACATTATTATCAGATTTCACAATGACAATATCATAATCATAATATTGGCATTATGTTTGCCATCTTAAAAGTCTAGCATTTTCTGGTTTTGACTCAATTTTATTTTTTAGAAAAGACTTCACACTTGAATTATCTATTTTCAAGATGAATTTATTCGCAAGCAGAAATAATGGCCATTTTTTAAAAGCCTTTCTGACTGCAAAGAATTCTTTCTTGTTGATATGCCATCTGATAGCTTCACTGTCTGTGAAGAGGCCGCTATAGTATCTACATGCAATTTCTCCATCTGGTGTGGCTTTCATGAGAACCGCTGCCCACCAATGATCACTAGCATCCGTGTATAACACTAGTTCATCCTCGTCTTTTAGGAAGCTTTGGTAGTTGCCTGCAAACATCTTTTAGCTGTTTGACAGCTTGTCGATGGTCTTCGTTCCACTCAAATTTAACGTCTTTTTGAGCAACGGACTGAACACCTTTCTGAGGTTTGCCAGATTATTAATAAACATCCCAGCAAAATTAACAACTCCCAGAAAACTATGAAGTTGCTTAAAATCTTTGAGATCATCTGGATAACTCTACACCTTCTTAACAATGTGGTTTTGAAGGATGATTCCATATTCATCAATTTCGATCCCCAGAAACTCGATTTGTTTAGTACCAATTATTGCCTTCCTTTCAAATAGCACCAATCCTTCCTTGTAGCAAACATCTGAAAAGATTTCCAAATGTGTAATATGATCTTTCATGTTTCTTGACGCAATGAGGATGTCGTCAATATACATGATCCTGAAGCTGAAGTAATCCTTGAAAAGATTATGCATCTTCCTTCGGAATATCTGGGGAGCATTTGCCAATCTCATTGGCATGACATTTCAGATATAATGTCCTTGTGGTGTGGAGAATGCTGTGAAATTTCTGCTTGCTTCCTCCATCTTAATCTGGTAAAATCCAGACTTACAATCGAATTTAGAAAACACATTGGCATTCTTGATGCTATTCGCCAAATGTTCTCTGCTTGGGATAAAATATCCATCGAAATCCAAGATGTCGTTGATTTCTTTGTAGTTAATTACTAATCTTGGTTTTCCTCTTTTGATTTCTCCGTGATTCTAAACAAGGAATCCTGGACTGCTATATGGAGAAACATCTGCTTAGATTAACTTAAGGTCAAGATGTTCCTTAAGTATATTCTGCATATCCCTCCGATCTTCCATATTCATGGGGATTGGTTTGAATCTGACGAACTCATTTTCTTTTTCACCTTTCACCTTCAAAGTAGCTTTGAGCTCATTCTTGTTCCACCATGCCAGAGGATCCTCGTTGTAGTTCCTCTGATTTTTTTCTTTTTACATCCTCTAGAGTGATTGCTCTTCGAGGGTCGTATCAGGTTGTGGAACATCTTCTTGTAATGCATTTTTTAGTAGCAACAGGGTTTCTGGAGTAACTTCTTCCTCATCATGTTCTCTTAAAGACATAATATTAACCTAGTCAAAAATATGAGAATCATTTTCACTAGGACCTTGTTGTCGAAACTGAAGGATTGCTTCTCCAAATTTCCGTTGATCCTTCATATTTGGGTGTCAAAGGTGTCCTTCAACACCACGCTTGCTGCGAAAGTGAATGGGGAATTTTCTGTGAAACACCTCCCTTAGTCGCTGCACAATAAAATTATGATCACAAAGGGTTGTGAAAATAAGTCTTCGTGTTTTGTTTTCCTGAGTAACCCGCTTGAATATCTATAGGAAATTGTTGCCTAGCAGCATATCATCCCCTGTATCATAAAAATAAATAGGTAGAGTCTTAACTTTGTACCTTGGGGTACCACTAATGGATAGATACATATATAAGTGGCACTATTTGAGGAATGGCTTCATCCTTTATTTTAATACTAGTGGGTGATATTAATATAATTAAGTCTTAAAAAGTTTATATCATATGATACAAAAAATAATAAATTAATTAATATTCAAGCTGCTTAAAATATAAAAAAAAATTTACTTGGTCACCCAATCAAAAGTTTACAAATTATTTTACAAAGAAAATTTATTTATTAAAATATAACCTAATAATCTCTAATTATATTTAGAGAAAATTAATGTGATAATTTTAGCATAATAAAATAATAACTTTTTTTTTCGTATATATTAGTGAGATTGGTATTCAAAAAATTCAACAGATTAAAAAATATATAAATTAATAGAATAAAAGATTAATGTTATACAAGGGATATTTGACATATTCATTATGACAAACATAAATTTTTTAGCCCCCCATCACATAATCCTGGATCCGTCCCTTAAACACAATATGTTTTATCTCTTAGGTATCGCTTGAAGTGAGTGATATGATAAAAGAGTGATAAGATTGAAGTGATAATTAATTTGAGTTCATGATATAATTAGAAAATATGATAAGTTATGATGTGTTTGTTTTGATTTTGATGTGAAAGAGTAAAATGTCTAATCATATATAATGTCAAAAATGCCCTTTGAATTTAAATTCATGTGTTATATTTATAATTGAAAACTGCATTATTTTAGAATGACGCGAAAATTTTTTCTTTCCCAGCAAGAACGAGGGAATATTGAAATTTGGGTTGGTAGGAACATTGAATAGTCAAATAAATATGGGAAATTGGGGGCATCATGGTAATTGAACTACCATTGTTCATGACTTTACCAATTAATTTTAATCAAGTGGAACAACTTCCGATGGTTTTTAACAATTGTCAAATTCTGCACAAAAAGAGAACAAACGCCGGATTTGAAAAAACATCTACAACTTCAAACGGAGCCTTAGTGTCTTAATCCTCTTATTATCTATCAAATTTTATATCCATCAATTATCCTATCATATCAATCAAGCGCAAACTTAGTAAATTCCTTCCAACCGGGAGAAGAGAAGAGGTAAATAAATTACATTATATTCTGACATCTATAAATATTTTGCCTATACTGATTAAGTTTTATTACTTCTTTGGCTTGGATATCTCTCAAACATTTATAAAATATTCAATTAGCTATTAGTGGGCAATTTGAATGTTCTCCCTTTAGTTTTGAGAATCAAACTAGAATATCTAATCTCTTGGTATTTTATCAAAGAATATTTTAACAGTATTGTTGCGGTTTTTTGCTTCCAGCACTGACAAATGACACATTTGACTTGAATAAAAATATTTCAAAACATCAAGTCCTAAATGGTTATTCAAACCCCCTCAGTTTTTCGAATCATTCTTATGTGGACCCAGTGTTTACAAACACCAACACGCATACACATATATGTTTACATACACATAAATATTATTGTATGATTGTGTTTGTAGAAATTTCCCCGTTTTCCTAACAACTTGAACTTATCAATCTAGTAGTCAGATTTTTATTTTGATTTTTATGCATTATTATTATTATTATTATTATTATTATTATTATTATTCAAACTTACTGAATCAATATTATTTCTAATAATTTTGTTAACTTTTTAGTATAATAACTAATGAAAGTTCAAACTTGTTTGTAATACAAGTTTTATGTGTGCTACAAAACCTGGTATATCTATATTACAATCATCATCGTTATTACTTAAGAAACCTTTACACTATAACCATTTCTTAGCTTCCGGAACACACTAATTTTCTTTCCCAAAAAACCCCTCCTCATATAACAATTATTTGTATATACATATAAAAAAATTAAATATAAGAATTAAAACTCAAATATAAATTTTGAAGCTTTTTTCATTTATTAAAATATAATAATATTTTATATTAAAATTTTACATATGATCTGCATGCCAAAATTCACTCTATTAAGATTATTTGTGTTGGGATTAATAAAGGATTAATAAACTAAATGGGTTTTAATTATTGAAAGCCTAATTTATTGTTAATTTTGTTAATGAGAACAAAATTATGGTAAGTTTATTATGAATAGTCAATTAGGCTAAAGAAATCCCACATTGAGAATATGATACATTTATGGTTTGTTTATAATGAGATACAAATCAATAGAGTGTAGTTAAATAGAAAAGATGGGTGCCCCTCGCGCGCCGTCCGTCCGCTCGGCACGGCACGGCACGTCTCGACTCGACTCGCCGCGCCGCGCGTGTCGCTGCCGCGAAGGCAGTCCTATCTTTTTACTACTCGGATTTCTGAAATGACTTTTCATCTACCTGACTTTTCATATTCTGCTGAGTATTAAGTTTGAGACTTTTCACCTACCTGCAGAATTGAAGTCAGATTTAAGTGTGAGACTTAAATCCATATTAATCTGATGTTAAGTGTTGAGACTTTTCATCTACCCCATTAAACTTTACACTTAATTTCTGAGACCTTTGGAGTGGTCTGCTGCTCAGCTATATGAGCTGCATCAGCTCTATGCTTTCTTCATCCCGAAATTGCATTTCATATCATATCATATTATCTTGAGAGTACTACACACTGTTCAGTGTTCGAGTGAGTCTGTCTGGGTTTCTGCTTCAATCCAAACAGAGGTGTTCGGGCGTCGTACCTTGGAACTCTCTTGTCCAGGAGGCCAGAAGTTGTAGGCGGGCAATTTAGAGTTTACGGGCACACGGACTGTGGCCTCGTCCATTTCAGATACTACACAACAAAGTTTCTGCACAGTATAAACTGTTGTCGTAAGTTTCTACTATTTTTCAAGCATTTTTATTTATAAGACAGTGTTTCTCATCTTATGAGTTTTTTTGGTCTACTTGAACAAAAAGAAAAAGAAAAAGAACCAACAATCGTAAACTCTAAATTCTTGTGTATTTTTCTTTTGTTGTTCTGTCAAACCTCACTTTTTCATCAACTGCACTTTAACAAATTGTTACTGTCAATTTTCATATTTAGTTGAGACACTGTTTATGCACTGTTGAAATGTTTAATCCTACTGTTTCAAAACTGCATTGATATTATTTGTGCTCTCCTATTTGTGTTCTGTTTTAGCTTATGGCTGACCAGATTCCAAACCGAGTTGCTGAGAATACTGAGATTCCAACTTTAAACGTTGGCAAAAGAAGATGATGTTCTTCTTGAACACTTTGAACTTGACCAGGTTTCTCAAAGAGGAGAAACCAGTGGAGGACAAAGAGGATCCTCAATCTGCTGTGATTGTTGAGTCGTGGATGAGTGCCGACTACCTTTGTCGTAACTACATACTGAATTCTCTTGACGATGCACTTTTTAATGTGTATTCCTCCAAGGAGACTGCTAAGAATCTTTGGGAATCGTTAGAGACAAAGTGTAAAGTTGACGACGCAGGCGCAAAGAAATTTGTAGCCGGGCGATTCCATGACTATCGAATGGTAGATGGCAAGAGCGTTGTTGAGCAATGCGAAGAGTTGCAGCTGATATATCATGAACTTGCTGCCGAAGGTATGGGGCTAAATGATGCTCTACAAGTGGCGATGATGATTGAAAAATTACCGCCATCTTGGAAGGACTTCAAAAGCTACCTAAAGCACAGGCGAAAGATGATGAGTCTCGAGAAATTTATCAGGAGGTTGTGCATCGAGCAAGACAACCAAAAAGTTGACAAGAAATCATTTGGAATGATTTCCAAGGCCAACGTGGTTGAAGTTGGGGACAACTCCCATGGGAATAAGCGCAAACGTACTTTTGAACCCAATGGAGATACTCAGACAAGGAGGTTCACCGGTGACTGTTATGTGTGTGGTAAGCCTAACCATAAGGCCAAGGACTGCACTCAACGTCAAAACAACTGCACTCAACGTCAAAACAATGACGGTAAGAGGAAGATAGTCCCTTACAAAGGTAAAGGCAAGAGGCCTGCACATGCCCACATTGCTGAGGACAATCTGAGCTCTGACATGGATGACATGCATCTGAGTGCTGGGGTATCGGAGGTGAATCTTGTTGGAGGAAACTCCAAGGAATGGTGGGTGGACACTGGGGCTACTCGCCACATTTGCGCCAACAAATGGATGTTTAAGACCTATCAACCGGTGAATGATGAGCACTGCTACATGGGAAATTCAGCAGTCTCAAAAAGGCAAAGGGACGGTTGTGCTAAAGATGACTTCCGGAAAAGAGTTGACTCTTACCGAGGTGCTCCACGTACCAGAGATCCGAAAGATCTCATCTCCGGAGCAGTGCTGAACAAGAAAGGCTTCCGGCTTGTGTTTGAGTCCGACAAAGTCATTCTGTCCAAGGGTGGTATGTTTGTGGGCAAAGGCTACTTGGCCAATAACCTCTTCAAGATGAGTGTAATGACTTTAGCTCCTAAGGCTAAGTCTAGTGTAGATGTTGAGGATGATGTTAATGCAGCAAATGAGGCTAGCACAAGCAAAAATAATGTAATGACTGTTGCCAATGTGGCTAATAAAACTTTAAAGTTTGATTATTCTTGTGAGTCTTTACATTTGTGGCATGGTAGATTAGGACATGTGAATTATAAGTCCTTACAAAGGCTAATGTCTCTTAATCTATTGCCTAAATTTAACATCAATCATAAACACAAGTGTGAGACTTGTGTAGAGGCCAAATTAACCAAGTCATCATTCCACTCAATTGAGCGAAGCACCGAACCGTTAAACTTGATTCATACTGATGTATGCGATCTAAAGTATGTACAATCTAGAGGCGGTAAAAATTATTTCATAACATTTATCGATGATTGTACAGATATTGTTATGTCTACTTAATGAGAAGTAAAGACGAAGCAATTGATATGTTCATTCACTATAAGAATGAAGTTGAGAATCAACTTGATAAAAAGATTAAAATTCTTCGAAGTGATCGAGGCGGTGAATATGAGTCACCATTTGCACAAATATGTGCTGAGAGTGGCATTATTCATCAAACCACTGCGCCTTATTCTCCCGAGCAAAATGGTATTGCTGAAAGGAAGAATAGAACGCTTAAGGAAATGATGAATGCAATGCTTATAAGTTCCGACTTACCTAGGAATTTGTGGGGAGAAGCTCTGCTTTCCGCCAACTATGTGCTAAACAGAGTACCACATAAAAAGTTGGATAAAACGCCTTATGAATTGTGGAAAGGTCGTGCACCTAGTTACAAGTTTTTAAGGGTTTGGGGCTATCTAGCAAAGGTACCAATTCCTCCTCCTAAACGGACTAGGATATGACCTAAGACAGTAGATTGTGTATTTATAGGATATGCGCAAGATAGTTATAAGGACCATAGTTCCTTAAATGCGGATTAAAGGCATAAATAAAATTTCATGCATAAACGGAGTATAAAAGTTGTGTTGGTGCCTTGAGCTATTAGGTTACAGTGCCAAAATAAATTTCCAAAATGAATTAATTACATTCCCAACCAATGGATGTTAATCCTATAGCTTTACACTACTCCTAGAGTAGATACTATACAAAGAATGTGCCTGCTACCAAGAGCACTCCTCACTAGCTCACCGCACCAACTCGCCTTAGCCCGTCCGCCCAAAAATACCTACAGGAACAACCCCAAAACCATGAGCATGTACAAAATCATATTCACAATAATATGATAGCAATTCAAATGCATAAATCGTAAATGTGATTCACTTCCTGTATGTAACATTTAAAAGCTCCCTTGGGTTGTCCCTGTACCACATTATAACCAATAGATTATATTACCAATAATGTATGTCATGACATGCACCGATTTCCATATATTCCGTGTTCAATTCCCGAGTCTTATTATATCAGTGGCATAATATCCCTCGCGTTAACATGACAGCGGAAATACCCATCGCTTAGACACTACCAGCGGCACTAATATCCCTCCCTATAAATATGACAGCGGTCGTGTTCTTCGCTTCACATTAGCGGCAAATATTCTCTCATCGCTACGGTATGACAGCGGCAAGTATTCACATCGCTACGCCACTGGCGGCAAGTATTCTCCATCACTGGAATATAAATCCCGACTCACAATCACATGCAACAACGCATCCAATATACACATGCAACCAAAATGCATGACCAAACCATGTATGCAATCCATGATGCATAAACAAGACCACATATGCAACCACAATACATAATCAATTCCACGTGTGCAACCATAATGCATAACCAATTCAAAGCATAATAAATACGTTTTACCGTCTGATGCCCGTACGTCTCACTACGTACCTTAGTCCCAAAATGTGATGTGTCGTGGACTTTATCTCCTAAGCTGTGTGGCCACCTGGGATGGTTCTACACATTCACACAATTCAATATTAGGAGCCAATAATAGTCCAATATCAAAAATTCCACAAAAATATCCAAAAATCCCATATTTTGCCTTTCGCGATCGATCGCCAGTTACGGGCGATCGATCGCGAGACTTACTGCCCGAATCTCAAATTTTATGGCTTCGGCGATCGATCGCCACATTAGGCGCGATCGATCGCCAACCTCGCCGATCGATCGCCCAAGAGTGGCGATCGATCGCCAAACACTCCCAACGCGCACTGCCAGCGCGCGATCGGTCGCCTGGAACGGGCGATCGATCGCCAAGTCTGTAACCCAAAAAATCCACCATTTTTACACACCAAAACCATCCCAAACCATTCCAACTCAAATATCATCCCAACAACAACATCAAAACACCCAAAAACCTTCAATATACACATTAAACAACCCAAAAATCCAACATTCAACTAAAATGGTACCAACCCATAAAAACCCATTTCAAAACCATACAAAACCACTACAAACTCAATCCAAACACAACAAAAACATTAGGGAGGTATCCATACCTCTAGGGGACTCCAAAACTCACACTAAATCCCACAAAACAAGTTTTTGGAAGGATTTCTCTTCCACTCCTTGCCCAAAAACGAAAATGAGGAGGGAAGGGTTTGTGAGAAGTGATTTGGGGAAAAAGAAAGAGTGATGGGTTTTGTGGGGTTGGGGGGTATTAGTGGGTTATTTGGGGATTAATTAAATTGCATACCCACAATTAATCATGATTTATAAAAATACCCCAACATGGTATTTTAAAACATTGCACCCAAAATCACAATTAAATATATGATTCCCAATTAAGCACAAACCATCTCATATAAACCATTATAACCCCCAATTACCCATCATGCATACATGCACCCCGAAATGCATTACCGGGTCACGCCTACCATGTGACTAAGCATTTCACCAAGATAATTAATGCCAACACAATTATTAATTATCACCTTCAAAAATTACTTAAACATAATTAATGCCCAAATTGCAATTAATTATTTCGGGGATATCACAATACTCCCCTACTTACAAGATTTCGACCTCGAAATCGCATGCACTTACCCAAATCGAAACTAAACATAAATCACATACCAGAGAATAGTTCCGGGTAGTGCTGCACCATATGCTGCTCCGTCTCCCACGTGGCCTCCTCGACACCCATACGATCCCACTGAACCTTGATCATCGGTATCACTTTATTCCGGAGTCTGCGATCAGCCCTATCCAGAATCCTGAATGGCCGTTCCTCGTATGATACATCAGAATCCAACTGAACCTCGGAAGGCTGTAATACATGCGACGGATCCGGCTCATACTTCCGCAGCATAGATACGTGAAACACATCGTCAATACCAGACAACGATGGTGATAGTGCCAAACGGTACGCCAAGGTACCGATGCGCTGTAAAATCTCATACGGTCCCACATACCTCGGAGACAATTTACCACGCATACCAAACCGAACCACACCCCTGAAAGGTGAAATCTTCAAAAAGACCCTGTCTCCCAACTGAAATTCCAACGGTCTCCACCGTTTATTCACATAGGCTGCCTGCCTGTCCTGGGCTGCCTTCATTTTCTGACGGATAATCTTTACCTTATCCTCCATTTCCCGAATCAGTTCGGGTCCTCCTACCGCTTTACTGGTCAAGTCATCCCAGTACAAAGGCGACCTACAACGCTTACCATACAAAGCCTCAAACGGAGCCATCTGAATACTTGCCTGATAGCTGTTGTTGTAAGAAAACTCTACCAAGGCCAAAGAATCTTGCCATGAGGCATCAAATTCCAACACACATGACCGTAGCATGTCCTCGAGCGTCTGTATAGTGCGCTAAGTTTGACCGTCCATCTGGGGATGATATGCCGTACTCAATCTTACCTCAGTACCCAAAGCTGACTGTAAACCTCCCCAGAAATGAGATGTGAACCGTGGATCTCTGTCAGACACAATAGACACCGGAATCCCATGCAATCTCACTATGTTCCTGACATACAATTGAGCCATCCTCAAGTATGTGTACGTCATACTGTAGGGGATGAAGTGAGCTACCTTCGTCAGTCTGTCGATGATCACCCAAATAGCATCACAACCCGAAGTAGTCCTCGGCAAGTGGGTCACAAAGTCCATAGATATGTGCTCCCACTTCCACTCGGGTATCTCTAAGCTCCTAAGTTCGCCACCGGGTCTCTGCCTCTCTGCCTTGACTTGCTGACAGATCAAACACCTCTTGACAAAAGCGATCACATCACGCTTCATTCGCTTCCACCAGAACTGATCACACAAGTCCTTATACATCTTCCTCCCTCCTGGGTGGATACTGAATCGGCTACTATGAGCTAGCTCTAAGATTCCTCTACGCAACTCCGGCGTACATGGAACTACCCATCGGTTACCAAGTCTCAAAGAACCATCATCAGCCACTCTGAACTTTGATGGCTGCCCCTGAAGTGCCAATGATGACCATCTCAGAATCTCATCATCTGTCCTCTAAGCTCTCCTGATATGCTCATAGATATCCGGCTCAGCCAACAAGAAGTCATCATAGCCGACAAATGCATGACATCCTCAGCAGTATTCTTCACCTTCCGACTCAAGGCGTCTGCTGTCAAATTGGCTTTCCCCGGATGGTACTCTATCTCACAGTCATAGTCTTTAAGTAGATCCATCCATCTCCTCTGACGCATATTCAATTCCGCCTGAGTGAACAAGAATTTCAGGCTCTTATGATCTGTATATATAGTAAAGGATGTACCATACAGATAATGCCTCCAAATCTTCAGGGCAAAGATAATAGCCGCCAACTCCAAATCATGGACTGGGTATCTAGCCTCATGCGGCTTCAACTGTCTCGATGCATAAGCTACCACATGCTTATCGTGTATCAGGACACAACCCAAGCCCTGCAATGATGCGTCAGTATAAAGGACAAACCTTTTGTTCTCCGTAGGGATCACCAATACCGGTGCCGTCGTCAATCGGTGCTTCAACTCTTGGAAGCTCTCCTCGCAAGCCTCTGACCAAAAGAAGGGTACTCCCTTCTGGGTCAACTGCGTCAGTGGCTTAGCAATCTTAGAAAATCCCCCGACAAAGCGTCGGTAATAACCAGCCAGACCAAGAAAACTTCGTATCTCGGGCACAGAAGTGGGTGCAGCCCACTCCATCACATCCTCAATCTTCCTGGGGTCCACTGAGATTCCACTGCTAGATATGACATGCCCCAGAAATACTACACTGCTCAACCAAAACTCACACTTACTGAGCTTGGCATATAATTGATGATCTCTGAGGATCTGGAGCACCGTCCTCAAGTGTTTCACGTGCTCTTCCTCACTCCGGGAGTAGATGAGAATGTCGTCAATGAACACAATGACGAACTGATCCAGATAGGGTTGAAACACCCGGTTCATCAAGCTCATAAAGACAGCCGGGGCATTCGTCACACCGAACGGCATCACTAAAAACTCATAGTGCCCATACTGAGTCCGAAATGTTGTTTTCTGCACATCCTCCTCCCTGACCCGAATTTGGTGGTACCCGGATCTCAAATCAATTTTGCTATACAGCTTCTTGCCTTGCAACTGATCAAACAAGTCGTCAATTCTTGGGAGAGGATACTTGTTCTTCACCGTGGCCTTATTCAGTTGCCGGTAATCGATGCACAAACGCATCGAGCCATCCTTCTTCTTCACAAAAAGAACTGGTGCGCCCCAAGGCGATACGCTAGGGCGTATATATCCTTTATCAAGGAGCTCCTGCAATTGCTCCTTCAGCTCTCTTAGCTCAGCCGGTGCCATCCTGTAAGGTGCACGGGAGATAGCGGATGTCCCCGGTAATAACTCAATCCCAAACTCGACTTCCCTTGCCGGTGGGAATCCGGGAATCTCCTCCGGGAATACATCAGCAAATTCCGCTACCACTGGTATATCCCCAACTCTTAACTCTTTGCTCTTTCCCGACGTGTCCACGGCATAGATGAGGTAGCCCGTGTGACCACGTTCCAACAACTGAGACATTTTGATTGCCGAAATTAACAGAATCTTCGCACGAGACCCGTTGCCATAAAAAGTCCACTGAACTCCCAAACCAGATCTGAACCGAACTGTCCTCTGTCGATAATCTACCACTGCCTGATATCTGTTCAGAATGTCGATGCCCACAATGCAGTCGAAATCTGACATACCCAAAACAATCAAATCTGCCTTTATCTCATTGCCCTCAAAATAAATGAGGTAGTCCATCAGAAACCGATCAGCAACAACTCTCTTCCCAGTGGGTGTCGAGACCAATAGAGACGTGGGTAACAGAGACGTGCACATATGATGTCTCGCCACAAAGTCCGCAGACACGAAGGAGTGCGAAGCACCTGTGTCTATCAAAATAAAGGCGAAAATGTAAATAGTAGGCACGTACCAGCTATAACTTCCTCTGGAGCTGCATCGGCCTGCTCCCTGGTCAATGCAGAAACCTGTCCCTGAGGTGGCCCCATCGCCTGTCCTCCTATATGTCGAGGCACCATCGGCGGCCTCTGCTGTACTGTCCCCGTAGAAAACCTCCATCTGCCTCCTCGAAGATCCACCTGACCATCACCATTCTGACAGAACCGAGATATGTGGCCCATCTTGCCACATTTATAACAAGCCGTACAGTCTCGCATGTGATGAGGTCCTCCACAAAAGTGACACTTTACCACTCCACTCCTACTCGCTTGAGTCTTCCCTCTGTTGCTAGGCGCACCACCCCTCCGGTTATCCATTCGTCTCCCACCAAACCGAGAAGATGAGGAAGAAGCCCCACGAGGTTTAAATGATTCTCCTCGTGGCCTCAGATTATTAGACACTGGTCTCGGCGGTGGGACTTGCGGGGGTGCAACGTCTGGGTAAGCACTGACTCCGATTTCTGCTAGCTCCGCCCTAGTGAGAGCATCATCAAAAGAAGTGGGGTTGTTGGAGATAACCCGATCAAAAAGTTCCGGTCGCAGCCCCTTTAGAAAGTGCCTCATCTTGGCATGCCCATTTGTTGCAATGTGGGGGACGTACCTCAACAATGATGAGTAATGCATGGCATAATCCGGGACTGACATGCTCCCCTGTTTCAAGCTCGTGAACTCATCCTCCTTGGTTTGCCTAGCCGCAGCAGAGAAATATCGGTTTAGAAACCGAGTCCAAAATAAAGTCCAGTCAATCACCATACCCTGAGCTCTCAGTTCCATCACTGTCGTCTTCCACCACATAGAAGACTTCTTCGCCAGCTGGAATTCTGCCAATCTTAACCAAGCCGTCCTAGCACACGGCGCAGATACAAAAATTTGTTCTAGTCTCTCCAGCCACTCTTCGGCCTCCTCTCCTGTCTCTGTTCCTTCAAACATGGGTGGGTGGAAGGTCACAAATTGCGTCAGGCTAAGCTCCCCTGGTAACAGTAATTGAGCAACCGGTTCCATGCCCACAGCAGGTGGGGGTAAAGGATTTGCCTGCCCGATGCTAGCATTCACGCTCCCAATATTACCCACCTCTTCGTTGAGGTTTCCCGCATTCATAGCCGACATGCTGTAACACAAAGGTTAACACAATTCCAAACAATATGTATGCTAAACCGTTAGACAATATAAGTGACAAGCATGTTAGTATAACAATTGTATACATAAATATGCATAAACATGCTCCAATGTAAACACCTAGCCAACCATGCTAAGGCTACCATTCACTCATTCCCGGGTTCTCTAACCTGGCTCTGATACCACTAATGTAATGACCCTAGTTCCTTAAATGTTGATTAAAGGCATAAATAAAATTTTCATGCATAAACGGAGTATAAAAGTTGTGTTGGTGCCTTGAGCTATTAGGTTACAGTGCCAAAATAAATTTCCAAAATGAATTAATTACATTCCCAACCAATGGATGTTAATCCTATAGCTTTACACTACTCCTAGAGTAGATAGATACTATACAAAAGAATGTGCCTGCTACCAAGAGCACTCCTCACTAGCTCAACGCACCAACTCGCCTTAGCCCGTCCGCCCAAAAGTACCTACAGGAACAACCCCAAAACCATGAGCATGTACAAAATCATATTCACAATAATATGATAGCAATTCAAATGCATAAATCGTAAATGTGATTAACTTCCTGTATGTAACACATTTAAAAGCTCCCTTGGGTTGTCCCTGTACCACATTATAACCAATAGATTATATTACCAATAATGTATGTCATGACATGCACCGATTTCCATATATTCCGTGTTCAATTCCCGAGTCTTATTGTAAGGACCCTAATCCTTAAGTGCGGAATCAAGGCATAATAGAGCTAATATAAATGATCAGAGTGTAAAAGAACGTGTTGAGTCTATGAGCTTAAGCATTACATGCCAAAAATAAGGACTACCAAAAGGATTAATTACATTCCAATCAATGAATGTGTTCAACTATAGTTTTATACTACTCCTAGAGTAGATACTATCCAAAATAATCCTGTCCTTCAAGTCCCAAAAGCATCCTCAACAAGCTCACCATCTCAACCCGTCTAGCCCTTCTATCATGCCAAACGTGTACCTACAAGGACAACCCCCAAACATGAGCAATAATAATCATTCATATTCAACACAATATGAAGATAAAGCGTAAATGCATAATCATAATAAAACACTTCCTGTTTTCCCCATGCATTTCAAACGCTTCCCGTTTGGTTGTCCCTATACCATAACTCATGAGTATAATCAATAGATTATTTTTAATGGTCTAAACATGTCATGACATATACCAGCTCATCAATACCAAATACGGATCACCAATCCCTAGTCTGTCCATCACAATGTATTTTAATGCCCCTCGCTTATTTACATATAGGCGGCATAGGATAACCTCGCTTCAATGGACATGCGGGACTCCCACCCCTCGCCTCACATTGAGCGGCAAATACCCTTTCCTCGCCCTATATGATAACCACGCTCAAATGTGACATGCGGCGCTCCCACCCCTCGCTTCACATTTAGCGGAACCAAACAAATAGCGGCAAGAATTAAAATCATCAAGGGATGACCACGACTCATGGGATATGCACCAATAATCATATGCATCTATAAACATCATGCATAACATGTATTTGCATCCAGAATGCAATACCACATATATACTCGCATCCACAATGCATAAACAATGAGTATATAAGATACATGTACCGTTGGGGTGCCCGTACGTCCACTACGTACCTTTCCAAAAGTGGAATTGATCTGGCTTCAGTTCCTCGGTTGCGTTGCTACCTGGGATGGTTCTACACAAACACACAACCCCATATTAGAAGCCAAATAATAGCCAAATACCAAAAATTTGACAAAAGAAACCATTTTCCAAAATTCCACAGGCGGCGATCGATCGCTTCCCTCAGGCGATCGGTCGCCTCAAAATTTTCACTGCGGCGATCGATCGCGCCAAACATGGCGATCGATCGCCTAGCCCTTGATTTGGCTACTGCCTCTCGGCGATCGGTCGCCTCATTTTAGGCGATCGATCGCCTAACCCACAAAAATGTTACTATCCCTTGGCGATCGGTCGCCTCTTTTCAGGCGATCGATCGCCTCGCACATACATGCGATTTTCACCATTTTTGCTCCCAAAAACCTTCCAATCCATACCAACACTTAACCCAACAAACCAACAACATCAAATGCAACATAAACCACCAAAATATACTTCAAAACAAGTATAAATCCAACATATAACCAAACCCACAACAACCCAACACAAACCCATTTCAAAACCCCTTCAAAATCATTTCAAACTCAATCTAAACACAATAAAAGTAATGGGGAGGTATCCATACCTCTTGGGGACCTCAAATCACCCAATATACTCCACAAATCAAGATTTTTGAAAGGTTTCTCTTCACCCCAAAGCTTGAACTCGAAAATGGAGAGAAAGGGGAAGGGTTTGGGTGTTGTTTGGTAAAGGTAAAGTGAGGGTGGATGAGGTGGGGTTGGGGAATAAAAGTGTTGAGTTTAAATTAAAATGCAATCCACAAACCATGGTGTATAAAACACCCCAACATGATATTTTCCAAAGCATTAAACCAAATGCACCAAAATATCAATTAAACACATGATTTCTAATTAATTGCTAACCAAGGCAAATATATCATGCTTCCAACCATAATTCCCAACATGCTCAACATGCACCCGGAAATGCAACCCGATCACATCTACCATGTGACTAAACATTTCAACATAATAATTCCAACACATAATTAATTACCACATAATTAATCATATAAACTTAATTAATGCACCAGATTGCAATTAATCATTTCAGGGATATCACACTTATTATATCAGTGGCATAATACCCCTCGCGTTAACATGACAGCGGAAATACCCCTCGCTTAGACAATACCAGCGGTACTAATATCCCTCGCTATAAATATGACAGCGGTCGTGTTCTTCGCTTCACATTAGCGGCAAATATTCTCTCATCGCTACGGTATGACAGCGGCAAGTATTCACATCGCTACGCCACTGGCAGCAAGTATTCTCCATCACTGGAATATAAATCCCGACTCACAATCACATCCAACAACGCATCCAATATACACATGCAACCAAAATGCATGACCAAACCATGTATGCAATCCATGATGCATAAACAAGACCACATATGCAACCACAATGCATAATCAATTCCACGTGTGCAACCATAGTGCATAACCAATTCAAAGCGTGATAAATACGTTTTACCGTCCGATGCACGTACGTCTCACTACGTACCTTAGTCCCAAAATGTGATGTGTCGTGGATTTTATCTCCTAAGCTGTGTGGCCACCTGGGATGGTTCTACACATTCACACAATTCAATATTAGGAGCCAATAATAGTCCAATATCAAAAATTCCACAAAAATATCCAAAAATCCCATATTTTGCCTTTCGCGATCGATCGACAGTTACGGGCGATCGATCGCGAGACCCTACTGCCCGAATCTCAAATTTTATGGCTTCGGGGATCGATCGCCACATTAGGCGAGATCGATCGCCAGCCTCGCCGATCGATCGCCCAAGAGTGGCGATCGATCGCCAAACACTCCCAATGCGCACTGCCAGCGCGCGATCGATCGCCTGGAACGGGCGATCGATCGCCAAGTCTGTAACCCGAAAAATCCACCATTTTTGCACACCAAAACCATCCCAAACCATTCCAACCCAAATATCATCCCAACAACAACATCAAAACACCCAAAAACCTTCAATATACACACTAAACAACCCAAAAATCCAACATTCAACTAAAATGGTACCAACCCATAAAAACCCATTTCAAAACCATACAAAACCACTACAAACTCAATCCAAACACAACAAAAACATTAGGGAGGTATCCATACCTCTAGGGGACTCCAAAACTCACACTAAATCCCACAAAACAAGTTTTTGGAAGGATTTCTCTTCCACTCCTTGCCCAAAAACGAAAATGAGGAGGGAAGGGTTTGTGAGAAGTGATTTGGGGAAAAAGAAAGAGTGATGGGTTTTGTGGGGTTGTGGGGTATTAGTGGGTTATTTGGGGATTAATTAAATTGCATACCCACAATTAATCATGATTTATAAAAATACCCCAACATGGTATTTTAAAACATTGCTCCCAAAATCACAATTAAATATATGATTCCCAATTAAGCACAAACCATCTCATATAAACCATTATAACCCCCAATTACCCATCATGCATACATGCACCCCGAAATGCATTGCCGGTCACGCCTACCATGTGACTAAGCATTTCACCAAGATAATTAATGCCAACACAATTATTAATTATCACCTTCAAAAATTACTTAAACATAATTAATGCCCAAATTGTAATTAATTATTTCGGGGATATCACAATAGTAGTCCCTATCGTTTTCTGGTGCATAAATCAGATAATGCAGAAATGCATGTAAATACTATCATTGAGGCTAGGGATGCTTCATTCTTTGAGGAAATCTTTCCCCACAAAACTCTGACAATGCCTGAAACCAATGTTGAGAGAAATGTGGGGATAGAGAATCTCAAGAGAATGTAGAATCGCTTAGACGAAGCAAAAGAGCGAGAAAAGAAAAGTCTTTTGGCTCAGATTTTCTAACATATCTGTTGGAAAAGGATCCATCTACTTTCAAGGAAGCAATGTCTTCACAAGACTCTGATCTTTGGAAAGAAGCGGTGAACAGTGAGATAGAATCTATCTTACATAATCATACTTGGGAACTAGTGGATCTTCCTTCAGGTTGTAAACCACTAGGCCACAAGTGGATCTTCAAGAGGAAGATGAAAGCTGATGGTACTGTAGATAAGTACAAGGCTAGACTTGTAGTCAAAGGCTACAGACAAACTGAAGGTGTTGATTATTTCGACACATACGCTCCTGTATCCAGGAAAACGTCTATAAGGTTAATAATTGCATTTGCTGCATTATATAACCTAGAGATCCATCAAATGGATGTAAAAACAGCCTTTCTAAATGGAGAGTTAGAAGAGGAGGTTTACATGGACCAACCTGAAGGGTTTGTAGTTCCAGGGAAAGAAACAAAGGTGTGTAGACTTGTGAAATTCTTGTATGGATTAAAACAAGGACCTAAACAATGGCACGAAAAATTTGACAGCGTCATTGTGAGTGCCCGATCCTAATCATACGTTTAATTATCACAGAAGGATTAGTTTTATGTACACAGCGGAAGACTATTTAAGTTATCAAAACGTGGCCCAAATTTTTTTCTTTGATACATATAGTAAGTAAATACTCAAAATATGTATTTCTAATTCGCATCCCACACACGACCATCAATAAAGTTTAGAAAATACGAAAATACGATAGCATACAAAATACTCGGGGCATCCCCCGGAGAATAGTATAGTTTTTAAAAAGTTCGTCAAAACCCTACTGGGAAAAGGACTCCACAAAAAGGACAAGAACTCGTGCTCACGGAGCCCTAGCACTCCTGGATGCTTCCTCCTGAGCATCCGGCATTAGTCCACCTGCAATACCTGCCATGTCCATCCAACAAAGACATGACAGCCCCACCCCACCCCCACTCCCCGCGAAGGGGGTCAGAACCCCAGTACGAGAAACAGATAAAATCACAGTGTATGACAAATAACATGCGATGCATGCCGTGCATGAATGCAAATGCATATGAAGGGTATCAAATCTCGCATATCAATGTCTCAAGAGTCCAAAGGAAGATCAACAATCACTCATCAGTGCTCGAGCAGGATGTGACACGCTCCGCGCTCCGATCTATCTCTCAGTCGAGACATTGGCGGTCCATCATCCTCGTGTCTGGGCGACGTCGGCACGCTCGTCGCTCCGGCATCACTCAGCTCACTCTCTCTCGTGCCGAGCCCACGGCTGCCCAATCATCCCCAGACACGCATCACAGATACCAAAGAAAAGATATAGGTACCAAGAAACGAATCGATAGGCTCAACATGACATGCTCAATGTCCATGCGTGTCAATGCATCATGAAATATCATAATCTCATGTGATGCACCTCAAATCTCATGTCATCATATATCATACAGTCAATGTACCATGTAATTCACATACTGCAGATCAACTTATCACATAGTCACATAAGGAACAAGTAATGACAAGTAACTCATACCCGGGAACATCACATGTCCTTGCCAGACATTGTGATAAAACTCGTTTTCTACGTACCTCGGACCAGTAATAATTTTACCGAGTGCTCCACAATAGTCCTGAAAATATTTAACCTGGTCATATATACTACAAAATTATCGCTAAGTGCTTATTTAGGCACAAAAGCTAAAACAAGTTTTAAGGGTGGTTCCTACTGATTTTTCCCTTAATTTCAGACTGACCAAATTTAGTAGAAAATTCATAATAAAATCATATAACTTCCAAATGACCCGATTCCAGTGCTAAAAGTTCAAAAACTCGAAGAACCTCATTTTCTTGTCTAATGATGTCGAGCTAATTCTTCCATTAAAAGTAGTTTTAACACTAAATACGTAGTTTTTGAAATTCTGTTTTCCATCTTGAGCAGTTTTTGTAATATTGCCATAACTTTTTCATTTTAAAACCAAAAACGGGTAATTCCAGTGGCAAATGACAGAAAACTCAAAGTACTAAAATATCTATTTATGGAGAGTTTTCGAAATTCCTAGCCGAAAATGCTCAGGAACTCGAACAACACTTTGCATGGCATTTTCGCCCACATGCAGAACATGGTTTGCACACTTAAAGTATAAAATTCATAATTAATTGAAAATAAGTCCAAAATAGGTCATTCTTTTTTTTTTAAATTCAAGAGAATGAAAAGATCTACAAGGTCATATAAAAATCGACAACAAAATCAAAATTAAACTTTGTCAAAAGTTCGAAATTCTACACTGCATGTGCATTTCCAGCACATGCAGAGTTGAATCAGGCATACTTTAGTAAAATGGGAGTATCTCACTCAAATCAATTCCAAATGATCCCATATTTCGGCCACAGAACAACAACTCATATATCTACAACTTTTGTTTGAGGCCACAGTCAGATTCTGACGTTACAGTAGTCGAAAATACAGAGCCATATACTACATGCAACCATAGTTTCTGCTGAAACTCATGGCAGCATGAGTTCCACCTCTTTATTCATAACATAACTCTAAAAATCGACCCAACCAGAATAAAATCGAAGATTAACAATATATAAGGGAATGATATACCTCCCAAGCTTTTAAAAACACTCAAAGCCTTGAAGCTCTTCTAAATTCCTATCCAAATCCTAGCTTGCATGCAAGATTTGAGCATGTTTTGATGGAGGAAAGTGAAGGTGCTTATTTCGAATTTAATGGAGGCAAGAGGAGAGAAGGATAGCTTGTTGGAGATGAGAGGGGTGAAGGGAAATCAGATTGTTAGAATAATGGCAACCCCCATGTCTTGATATAAGTGAGGGGCGATGGGACAGAGGTTGGGGAATGGGATTTTTTAATCAATTTTTGTGCCAACTTTGCTCCATGTGTCCAACATGATGGTGGATGGTGTGATATAATTTTGGGGTGGCCGAAAATGATGCCCATAAAATTAATTTTTGATGTATTTTATCTTGTTTAAAAATAAGGTGTTGTGATCTGGAACACCTTAATTCGAAAACTCAGCTTTTAGTCACCCGGGTTTGCTTAATCGGTAATTACCCTTATTAATTCGTAACGGGTCTTACATTTCTTCCCCTCTTAAAAGATTTCGTCCTCGAAATCAGAAAGGTACGAATTTATTCCACTTAGATTCTTTCCATTCGATTAAAGATACATCAGATAATCATAAGTACAAAGCATGGAATACAAAAGAGTATCTTCGAATAGATGTGGCCATTCTTGTCGCATTTTGGCCTCTAATTCCCACGTAGATTCTTCTGTGCCATGTCTACTCCACTGTATTAGTACTAAGGGAATAGTCTTGTTCCTTAACACTTTCTCTTTCTATCCAATACCCTGATCGGGTGTTCTACATACGACAAAGAACTGTCTACCTCAATTTATTCAGGTTGTAAGATATGAGATGGGTCTGGTTCATACTTTCTCAGCATGGATACATGAAAGACATCATGTATCAGCGACAACTGTTGTGGCAAAGCTAAACGGTATGCCACTGCTCCAATCTTTTCTACGATTTGGTAGGGACCGATGTAACGAGGTGATAACTTACCTCGGCGCCCAAAAGGCATTGTCCCTCGGAAAGGTGACACTTTCAAAAATACCCTATCTTCAACTTGGAATTCCAATGGTCTTCTCTTTTTATTTGCATAACTGGCATGTCTGTCCTGAGCAGCTTTCATCCTTTTTCGTATTAGTTCAATCTTTCCTTGCATTTCTTCTACAAACTCAGGTCGGGTCAGCTGCTTTTCACCGATCTCGTCCCAACATACCGGGGATCGACATTTTTTTCCATATATGGCCTCGAATGGTGCCATCCCGATAGTAGTTTGGAAACTATTGTTATAGGAGAATCCGACCAATGATAATAACTCTTGCCAATTTCCTCCAAAATCCATCACTACCAACCGTATCATGTCCTCAAGTGTTTGGATGGTTCTCTCTGTTTGTCCACCTGTTTATGGGTGGTAGGCAGTACTCATCGCTAATTTTGTACCCATGGCATTCTGAAAGCTACTCCAAAACTTTGAAGTAAATCTCGGATCCCTGTTGGAGACAATAGAAACTGGCACTCCATGCATCCGAACTACATTATCCACATACAGTCGCGCCACCTTCTTGTACGAGTAAGTACGCTCATATGGTATGAAATGCGCTGACTTGGATAATCGGTCAACCACAACCCAGATTGCATCACAACCCTTGTTCGATCTGGGCAAATGTGACACAAAATCCATAGCGATATGTTCCCAGTTCCACTGTGGCACTTCTAAACTCTGTAGCATACCGCCCGGTCTCATTCTTTCAGCTTTAACCTGTTGGCAAGTCAAACATCTTGCCATAAATTCAGCAATGTCCTTTTTCATACCTTCCCACCAGAAGTGGGGTTTCAACATAAGGTACATCTTACGACTCCCTGGATGAACACTATGGCGACTGCAGTGCGCCTCCTGACATAATGCTTCCTTCAAGCTTATAAGGTTTGGTACCACCAATCTGCCATTCATTTGTACCCAACCATCAGGGGATACATTGAATCTGGAGGATTCGCCAACCAAAATTGTCTCTTTCAACTTGTGAATGTATGGATCCATCTCTTGAGTCTGTTTGATTGACGAAATAATCTGTGGCTCAAATTGTATCGCGGAGACAAGGAAAAATTTTCCATGCGGCTGGTAAGTCCACCCAGAAGTGCACAGCTCATCGTAATTCTGCCAGACATGAATCGATGCTACCACGGCATCTTGAACCTTCCGGCTCAGAGCATCGGCTACCAAGTTCACCTTCCCTGGTTGGTATTGGATTTCACAGTCAAAATCCTTCAGTAAGTCCATCCATCGACGTTGTCTCATGTTCAATTCCGACTGAGTGAACAAGTACTTCAAACTCTTATGATCCGAGTAAATAATGAATTGCTCACCATAGAGGTAGTGCCTCCAAATTTTCAAAGCAAAAAACAATGGCTGCTAGTTCAAGGTCATGGACGGGGGTATCGAGACTCATGGGGTTTAAGTTGTCTCGAAGCATAAGCAATGACCTTTCCATGATGCATAAGAACACACCCCAATCCTCTGGCTGACACATCAGCACATACCACAAATCCTCCTGATCCAGATGGTAGAGCTAAAACTGGGCCGTGGTTAATCTCTTTTTCAATTCTTGAAAACTATCGTCACAGTCGTCTGACCAAATAAAACTCTGGTTCTTCTTGGTCAATTGTGTGATGGGTCGGGCTATCAGAGAGAAACCTTCAATAAATCGCCTGTAATAACCGGCCAAGCCCATAAAACTTCGAACTTCATGTATGTTAGTTGGTCTAGGCCAATTGATTACTGCTTCCACTTTACTGGGATCCACAGATATCTTTTGTGCTGATATCACATGACCCAAGAACATTACTTGGTCCAACCAGAATTCACACTTAGATAATTTCGCATACAGTTGGGCCTCTCGAAGAGTCTGTAATACCAATCGTAAATGCTCCTTGTGATCCTTCCGGGACCTTGAGTACACCAAAATATCATCAATGAATACTATCACAAATTTGTCCAGAAAGTTTCTGAACACTCTGTTCATTAAGTTCATGAACACTGCTGGTGCATTAGTCAGTCCAAAAGGCATCACCAAGAATTCAAAATGGCCATATCTGGTCCTGAAAGCTGTCTTTGGAACATCACTTTCCCTAACTCGGAGCTGATGGTAGCCTGAGCGAAGATCAATTTTTGAATATACCGATGTTCCTTGGAGTTGATTGAATAGATCATCGATTCTTGGCAATGGGTATTTGTTCTTCACAATGACTCGATTGAGTTGCATGTAGTCAATACACATTCTCATTGTGCCATCTTTCTTTTTCACGAACAGTACCGGCGCACCCCAAGGTGACATACTGGGACGTATATAGCCTTTTTCAAGAAGATCCTGCAACTGTTCTTTCAATTCCTTCAATTCCGCTGGTGCCATTCGATACGGAGCTTTAGAAATCGGTGTTGTATCTGGCATCAATTCAATACTGAAATTGATCTCACGATTAGGTGGAAACCCTGGAATTTCTTCCGGAAATACATCTGCAAAATCTTTCACAACTGGAATGTTGGACAATTCCGGCCCTTTCTTTGTGGCGTCCACCGCATAGATTAGGTATCCCTCATTTCCTAAGGATAGAAGTCGAAACATTTCCATTGCAGATACTATAGGGATTTTCGCAAGAGACCCTCTGCCATAGAAATTCCATTTAGGACCATAATGTGGTCTGAATCGGACAATACCATGGAAACAATCCACTGTAGCTCGGTAATTTGTCAGAGTATCCATGCCCACAATGCAATCAAAATCATACATTGGCAAAACCATTAAGTTTGTGATCATAATACTATCATCAAATTGTAGTATACAATTTAGCACGATAGAACTGGCTAAAATGAGTTTACCAGCTGGAGTGGATACAGTAGAAGTCTCCTGAAGAGACGTAGACTCTAACTCATACTCATCAACAAAATTGGATGCAATGAATGAATGCGATGCTCCTGTATCAAATAATACTCGTGCAGTGTGACCAAATATAAGACATGTACCTGCGATCACACTACCTGGGGGCTCCCGTGCTTGATCTTCAGTCAGTGCGTACACCCTAGCCTGTTGTGGTCCAGGATAGGACTGCGGAGTGTTCCCTCTGATCTGTGGGTAGTTCGATTGCTGCTGGGATTGAGTAGGCCGAGTCTGATGGCCTCCCTGAAAACCACCCCTAGCATGGAATCGAGGCTGCTGAGACTGCATGAATCCTTGGGCACGAGATGGACATGCTCTTGCATAGTGCCCTGTCTGACCACAATTAAAACAACTCCCTGGCACTCCTCCACATTGCTCTGTAGTGTGTTTACCTCCACAATGTGCGCAAGCTTTGACGAATGGTCCTCCTATAGAACCCCTGGAACCACTAGAGCTGGATGACCCTGAGTGACTTCTCTTGAACTTCCTGCCCTTCGGTTTAAACCTTTGTGAATTCAAAAATTGTTGGGGCCTTTGTTGCTGATGCTGTGGAGGTTGCACTTGTTGATCAGTTCCCATAAAAGGATATGGAGCACTTTGTGGGGCAAACTGAACACCAGCCCTCATCAATCCGGCCTCAACCCGCTTAGCTCTCTCAATTGCTTCAATGACAGAAGTGGCATCTCCAGGGATAACAAGAGTGAAAATAGATGGGTGCAAACCATTCACAAATCGCGTGTACTGTGCTTTAGGATTCGCAGCTATGTAAGGAACATAACTCATAAGTGCTAAAAATTGAGATGCATATTCGGTAACAGTCATACTCCCTTGCAATAGATTGTTGAATTCAGTTTCCTTGGCAATGTAGTAAGATGGAGGTGAGTAGTGCTCCAGGAATTGGGTCTTGAAAATATCCCATGTGATAATTACCCCTGATTCGCGCAATCCTGTTCTGATTGCTTCCCACCAAAGCTGCGCTCTGTCCTTAAGCTGAAAAATCGCTAGTTTCAATCTCACGGTAGGTGCATAGTCAACTAGATCAAATAGATATTCAATCTCTCGGATCCATGATTCGGCTCGCTCCCCAGTATCAGTACCATGGAACTTTGGTGGCCGCATACTCTGAAATCTTGCCACAACTTCTCCCATATCTAGTTTCTCAACTCGCTGCACCAGTTCCTCTACATTGTCATCATGGCTTGCATTCTGCTCCGACGGAGCTTCTTGCACAACTCCCTTGCCTCTACGACCACGATTTGTAGGTGCCATTCTAGAGGAAGTACGGGAGAAAAAAAAAATTTCTGAGAGGAAGTATAATTTCTATTACTTTCAGATTAAAGTCAATCCAACATGGAAAAAATGTACAGATAACGTGTTATACTCAAAAGTCTAATTCTGTTTGATGTCTCAATGTATAACGATAACACGAAACATAGCAGGCAAAAGCAATTACGGCATGTAGTCAAACACATACGCAACAATTTATTTGTGTCTAGACTCAGTGTCCTAACTCTAATGCGAGCATATCCCAGATTATGCTCTGATACCAACTGTGAGGGCCCGATCCTAATCATACGTTTAATTATCACACAAGGATTAGTTTTATGTACACAGCGGAAGACTATTTAAGTTATCAAAACGTGGCCCAAATTTTTTTCTTTGATACATATAGTAAGTAAATACTCAAAATATGTATTTCTAATTCGCATCCCACACACGACCATCAATAAAGTTTAGAAAATACGAAAATACGATAGCATACAAAATACTCGGGGCATCCCCCGGAGAATAGTATAGTTTTTAAAAAGTTCGTCAAAACCCTACTGGGAAAAGGACTCTACAAAAGGACAAGAACTCGTGCTCACGGAGCCCTAGCACTCCTGGATGCTTCCTCCTGAGCATCCGACATTAGTCCACCTGCAATACCTGCCATGTCCATCCAACAAAGATATGACAGCCCCCCACCCCACCCACCCCACCCGCGCGCGAAGGGGGTCAGAACCCCAGTACGAGAAACAGATAAAATCACAATGTATGACAAATAACATGTGATGCATGCCGTGCATGAATGCAAATGCATATGAAGGGTATCAAATCTCGCATATCAATGTCTCAAGAGTCCAAAGGAAGATCAACAATCACTCATCAGTGCTCGAGCAGGATGTGACACGCTCCGCGCTCCGATCTATCTCTCAGTCGAGCCATCGGCGGTCCATCATCCTCGTGTCTGGGCGACGTCGGCACGCTCGTCGCTCCGGCATCACTCAGCTCACTCTCTCTCCTGCCGAGCCCACGGCTGCCCAATCATCCCCAGACACGCATCACAGATACCAAAGAAAAGATATAGGTACCAAGAAACGAATCGATAGGCTCAACATGACATGCTCAATGTCCATGCGTGTCAATGCATCATGCAATATCATAATCTCATGTGATGCACCTCAAATCTCATGTCATCATATATCATACAGTCAATGTACCATGTAATTCACATACTGCAGATCAACTTATCACATAGTCACATAAGGAACAAGTAATGACAAGTAACTCATACCCGGGAACATCACATGTCCTTGCCAGACATTGTGATAAAACTCGTTTTCTACGTACCTCGGACCAGTAATAATTTTATCGAGTGCTCCACAATAGTCCCAAAAATATTTAACCTGGTCATATATACTACAAAATTATCACTAAGTGCTTATTTAGGCACAAAAGCTAAAACAAGTTTTTAAGGGTGGTTCCTACTGATTTTTCCCTTAATTTCAGACTGACCAAATTTAGTAGAAAATTCATAATAAAATCATATGACTTCCAAATGACCCGATTCCAGTGCTCAAAGTTCAAAAACTTGAAGAACTTCATTTTCTTGTCAATGATGTTGAGCTAATTCTTCCATTAAAAGTAGTTTAAACACTAAATACGTAGTTTTTGAAATTCTGTTTTCCATCTCGAGCAGTTTTTGTAACATTGCCATAACTTTTTCATTTTAAAACCAAAACGGGTAATTTCAGTGGCAAATGACAGAAAACCCAAAGTACTAAAATACTTATTTCTGGAGAGCTTTCGAAATTCCTAGCCGAAAATTCTCAGGAACTCGAACAACACTTTGCATGGAATTTTCGCCCACATGCAGAACATGGTTTGCACACTTAAAGTATAAAATTCATAATTAATTGAAAATAAGTCCAATATAAGTCATTCTTTTTTTTAAATTCAAGAGAATGAAAAGATCTACAAGGTCATATAAAAATCGACAACAAAAGCAAAATTAAACGTTGTCAAAAGTTCGAAATTCTACACTGCATGTGCATTTCCAGCACATGCAGAGTTGAATCAGGCATACTTTAGTAAAATGGGAGTATCTCACTCAAATCAATTCTAAATGATCCCATACTTCAGCCACAGAACAACAACTCATATATCTACAACTTTTGTTTGAGGGTCACAGTCAGATTCCGACGTTACAGTAGTCGAAAATACAGAGCCATATACTGCATGCAACCATAGTTTCTGCTGAAACTCATTGCAGCATGAGTTCCACCTCTTTATTCATAACATAACTCTAAAAATCGACCCAACCAGAATAAAATCGAAGATTAACAATATAAAAGGGAATGATATACCTCCCAAGCTTTTAAAAACACCCAAAGCCTTGAAGCTCTACTAAATTCCTATCCAAATCCTAGCTTGCATGCAAGATTTGAGCATGTTTTGATGGAGGAAAGTGAAGGTGCTTATTTCGAATTTAATGGAGGCAAGAGGAGAGAGGGATAGCTTGTTGGAGATGAGAGGGGTGAAGGGAAATTAGATTGTTAGAATAATGGCAACCCCCATGTCTTGATATAAGTGAGGGGCGATGGGACCTAGGTTGGGGAATGGGATTTTTTAATCAATTTTTGTGCCAACTTTGCTCCATGTGTCCAACATGATGGTGGATGGTGTGATATAATTTTGGGGTGGCCGAAAATGATGCCCATAAAATTAATTTTTGATGTATTTTATCTTGTTTAAAAATAAGGTGTTGTGATCTGGAACACCTTAATTCGAAAACTCAGCTTTTAGTCACCCGGGTTTGCTTAATCGGTAATTACCCTTATTAATTCGTAACGGGTCTTACAGTCATGCTTTCAAATGGGTTTAAAACAAACCAATGTGATAAATGTGTCTACGTGAAAGGAGACAATACAAACTATGTGATAGTATGTCTCTACGTAGATGACATGATAATTGTTGGTAATAACAATAACATCAATATTACCAAGAAAATGTTGTCACGAAAATTTGAGATGAAAGACCTAGGACTTGCAGATGTGATTCTTGGGATGAAGATCACAAAACATGCAGATGGATATTCTCTCTCCCAAAGTCATTATGTTGAGAAGATACTTGACAAGTTTGATAAGGGAAATAATACCATCGCGAGAACACCTATGGAGGTGGTGTCAAATATTTGCAAGAATCGTGGAGAAAGTGTGCACCAACTTGAGTACTCTAGGGTTATAGGTAGTCTCATCTATCTCATGGACTGCACTAGACCTGATATAGTTAACTCAGTCAACAGATTGAGCAGATATACGAGTTATCCCAGTTATGAGCACTGGAAGGCAGTAGTTCGAGTTCTTAGATATCTAAGATACACTACTAACTACGGACTACATTATACAAGATATCCAGCAGTAATTGAAGGGTACTCAGATGAGAATTGGATATCGGACTCCAAGAATATAAAGTCCACGAGTGGATATATCTTTATAATTGGAGGTGCAGCTGTTTCTTGGAAATCATGCAAATAGACGTGCATTGCTGGATCAACTATGGAATCTGAGTTCATAGCTTTAGATCTTGCAGCAGAAGAAGCTGATTGGCTTCGGAGTTTCTTGGAGGACATTCCAATGTGGTCAAAACATGTGCCACCCATTAGCGTGCACTGTGATAGTCAGTCAGCTATGGGAAGAGCACAAAACAATGTGTATAATGGGAAATCTAGACATATACATCAGAGACATAAGTCCGTGAGAAATCTACTGACCACCGATGTTATTTCTCTAGATTATGTGAAGTCTAAAGAAAACATTGCGGACCCATTTACGAAAGGTCTAACGAGAGACCGAGTAGAGATTTCATCGAGGGGAATGGGGTTGAAGCCCATGAAATTGATTTCCAACCATGATGGCAACCCAACCTGAATTGTTAAATCCAATTTGCAGGTTCAATGGGAAAACCGAATTGTGGGGGAGATCGAACAAAGCACTCGGGAAATTGAGTTCCTTACCTGTTCCTGTGATGAAAGAGTGATAGACCTGTACTTTGGGAAGGCTGAGCTCATGCTCTTAATGATTCTTCTATCTCGAGATGATAAAGTGGGGTATTACAGGATACTCTTTAGGAGAAATAGCCTATATCGAATGTGAAGGGGCCGCTTCTATGAGATGACCTGAGGGCTAAATCTCTAGAGCATTCGGTGAAACATCCAAGGCAGTCCAGGGCCAAAATGGACAACAACGAAAGAACCAATAATAGTATGGAGATGAAGCTGCGTGAGTATTGTTGTCTTGTTATACATAAAACGTCGAACAGTTCAAGGCATCACGTCCACTGGTTGACAAGTATATCCGATGATACTTTACTAAGGAAGGTTCAAGGTTAACCACCACCTATCCTGATGCAGTGGATTCTCAAAGTACTCTCAAATATTCATCTAGGTGCATTGTGTTATTTTTTCGCCATATTGCATTCATGTGGGGGATTGTTGGGATTAATAAAGGATTAATAAACTAAATGGGTTTTAATTATTAAAAGCCCAATTTATTGTTAATTTTGTTAATGAGAACAAAATTATGGTAAGTTAATTATGAATAGTCAATTAGGCTAAAGAAATCCCACATTGAGAATATGATACATTTATGGTTTGTTTATAATGAGATACAAATCAATAGAGTGTAGTTAAGTAGAAAAGATGGGTGCCCCTCGCGCGCCGTTCGTCCGTCCGCTCCGCTCGGCACGGCACGTCACCACTCGCCTCGCCTCGCCTCGTCGCTGCCGCGAAGGCAGTCTTATCTTTTTACTACTCGGATTTCTGAAATGACTTTTCATCTACCTGACTTTTCATATTCTGCTGAGTATTAAGTTTGAGACTTTTCACCTACCTGCAGAATTGAAGTCAGATTTAAGTGTGAGACTTAAATCCATATTAATCTGATGTTAAGTGTTGAGACTTTTCATCTACCCCCATTAAACTTAACACTTAATTTCTGAGACATTTGGAGTGGTCTGCTGCTCAGCTATATAAGCTGCATCAGCTCTATGCTTTCTTTATCCCGAAATTGCATTTCATATCATATCATATTATCTTGAGAGTACTACACACTGTTCAGTGTTCGAGTGAGTCTGTCTGGGTTTCTGCTTCAATCCAAACAGAGGTGTTCGGGCGTCGTACCTTGGAACTCTCTTGTCCAGGAGGCCAGAAGTTGTAGGCGGGCAATTTAGAGTTTACGAGCACACAGTTTACTGTGGCCTCGTCCATTTCAGATACTACACAACAAAGTTTCTGCACAGTATAAACTGTTGTCGTAAGTTTCTACTGTTTTTCAAGCATTTTTATTTATAAGACAGTGTTTCTCATCTTATGAGTTTTTTTTGTCTACTTGAACAAAAAGAAAAAGAACCAACAATTTGTAGGCTTTGTGTTTATCAGATCTAAACTAGTTCGAATCAAGTTGAGTTGAGTGGGATTCATTACGAGCCAAGCTCTCCCAATATCTATCTGGTTGTATATATATATTCTATGTGAATTAAAGCAAAGACATTGCTGGCCTTCAAAGGCATCACCAGTGATGGTTACTGTGGATTATTGCCATTGGTAACAGGAGACTCGGATAACACCATAAGAGAGGTAATTTAGCAGCAGTTATTCTGCAGGAAACCATGAGATGCTTGCCTTGCCGATCTCGAATAACCACGTTGCACGAGTGGTAGGCTCTACTCCATCCAACGAATACATCCCCTGCTAGCAAGTTGTAAGAGTGTTGAAGGCATAACATGCATCAATAACAATAAAATTTGGTAAGTTTAAGGCCAGAATATTATTACCTTTGATCACAATATAACAGGCGTTATTAGCGCAAGCTCACCTGTAAAGGCAATGGATCTGACTATAAGAACATGAAGAAAGGTTCAAATTTTATCTTGCACGGCAGAGAATAACTAAAATTTGATCCAAACTTAACAGATTGAATTGGTTTACTTACCACAGACTTTGTTCTTGATTATAAAGCGGACGTAAAGATTGTATTCCAGCCAGTAACAACTTGTTGGATGACTTGAATGATGATTGAAAAACTGTGTGTTTGGATCACCAATCAATTCAGTGATCTTGGATTCTCAATCAATGGTACTTTCATACTATTATACTAATGATTGTGAATACAATAGCGAACCATTGAGTAAAGATTCTAACTCACGTGTAAACCTTGATCGATACACCGCAATCCAACAATCTGAATTTATGTATAAACTTGATCGATGAATGCATTGCAGAAAGAAATTAATTGCGTAAACACAAGGGAATTACGTCATTCGAATCATAAATGATCTGCATCCACGGGAGATGATATTTTATTGAACGCTTCCAGAGATACAAAGCTATTCCATCAGTACATGAATTCAGTCTCAGTCCACTCATATGACTTACAATGAACCTCTCTTGAACTCAATCAATCACTCTACTCTATCTCTCGGAGACTTCAAGTTTACTTCTGATCTGGATTACCTCTGTATGTTTGCACTTGTATCTTCTTTCTGAGTTTTGTTGCCCTATTATAATGATCAGCCAACTCCACCTGCACTTCAAGTTCCAGGTTACACTTGCACAGCAAAACCATCAGCGAACTTAACTAACTCCAACAACCAACTTCCGTTTCTTGATCTTGGATAGTCTTATGCCTTTCTTTGTGTTCTGGATTAAATAAGTTGACCTTAGTTTCACAGCATTCATATAGTATTACCTGAGTAGGATCAAGTTATGAGACGATTGGTTGAGATCGTGAATTCTTGCTTTTTTCATGTTTCTGGCCTTGCTTCCCCATGGTTGCGAGGTGGCGGATCAAACGGGGCTCGATTAGTGAGAACCCCATGATCCTTTTGCTATTGAAATAATTTTTTGAGAGTAAAACTCAATTAATTTTTCTTTATGAACCAGCCTATAAACACAAATCAAGATCCTATCTAGAATTCAAACACAAGATCCTATCTAACAATTTAAAACAAGATAAACTCTCTAGATTAAATCAACCCTAATCCTAATATATTTTGAATCAGCCTATAAATACAAATCAAGATCCTAATCCTTGTTACGGTATATGTCATGGATGAAACACTTGTAGACCATATATTTCGTATTATCTTGCTCGTTTGATTACATATCTTGCATAACAGAATGTTCCAAAAATTGACGTTCACGTATTCGAAACATTAACGTCAGGGATCACATCGGGACAACTTAGCATACTTGAGATACTAAATTAGCGTACGAGTAAATTGAGATATTGAATCAGGAAGACGGCTAAATTATAAGGATGATTTTGTGTACTATCCCTTTAAAACATGATAACTTAGTTTAAATCAAGATTTTAAATAAGCTTTTAATTATATGTGGAAGTATTTCGAATTCAGCTATGTATGTGAATGTAGAAAATATATATACACGTATATACACATATATGTATAGGTTTCGAAAATTCAAGGAATGATTAAAAGATATTTGATGTGACTAGAAATAGACACATCTATTGCGTTTAATTGTTTACGATTTGGTATGTTTTGATGGATAATTTGATACATATGCTACCTAATCGTATATTTGTGTAATTGTAGGTGGAATCGAAGAAATCGAGCTAACTAAGGCGAATAAAGGTCAAGAAAATCTTTGGAGCTAATAAGGACTCAATGTAGATCAAGAAAAAGGCTAAAAATGTAATTTTGGAGGAGGCGATCGACCGCATGGAGGAGGCAATCGATCGCCTATGGACAGAAAGTTTAGCAACAAAAATTACGAAGCAGCGATCGATCGCCAGAAAGTAGCGATCGATCGCCAAAGTCCACTGGAGCCAAGCGATCAGTCGCGAGAAAAGTAGCGATCGATCGCCAGCGGCATTTTGGAAATATTGGGAACTTGATTTCTTTCCTTCCTACATAGACTCTAACCTACCCTATCAGTCTCCATACCTCTTGTAACTCGAAATTAGCCTCTTTTAGAGAGAATTCAGACCTTATAATAGAATTTGAAATTTTTAGAATAATTTTTCTTTCAATTTTTGAAAAGACGCTCGAAGAACGAAGACGGAATCAACAAGCCGGAATCGTGCTTCGCTTTAGTAACTTTCTTTTCTATTAATTGTTTGATGTTTTTAGTACAATTTTTGTTAGTTTTAGATTTAATTATGCAAGGCTAAACACCTTGATTCTTGGTTGATGGATACTTGCCTTTGGAATAGAAATACTTGTGAAAATTTTGGTTTGATTGTTGAATTTTTAATTCAATTTCAATTTGTTTTTCAGATTATGATTCTTATGATTGTTGTATTTGATTGATAGATTGATCACCTAGTAATCACTTACACTTTCTAATGCTAATTGAGAAGCAACTAAGATTGATAATTACCTGCTATTAGTGTTACCTGCTATTTGCTTTCTTTATTTCTTCATTCGTCCAGAGGGATCTATCTTTCTCGACCATTTGGGGTTCACCACCAGTAATGGAGGCTGCTGTATTGACTTTCAGAATCTTCATTGGCCAATCAGTGATGACGAACCACATATCGTCATCCTGTGCTGCCAGATGAGCTTGCATTCTGATTCTCCAATCATCATAGTCTTCTTTTGAGAACATAGGAATTTTGTTGAATGATGCCATCAGCTCAAGTGTCTTTGTGCTGATTAAGACGACCTGCTCTGATACCACTTGTTAGGAACGATCCGGAGTGTTTAGAGGGGGGGGGGGTGAATGAACACTCCTGTTAAAAATTAATCCCTTGTGATTTCGTTCGGATTAGTGAAAGAAATCTGTTTCTTAATCAACTCTTTTGCAGAACAGACCACTGAATATTTTTAGTGCGGAACGGTCTGTTCTCAAATTATTAAGAACGGCTCGATGGCTTGAATAACAGAACGAGTACAGAATGATAGAACACAGAATATGTTTCTGGAAGTTCGAAGGTGGTGTAATCCTTCTACGTCTCCCTTCTTCCAATTAAGGAAGGATTCTACTAGAAGACTTTGATTTATACAATCCTGTTGTACAAACCCGATTCAGCTGGATTTACCTCACTACCATACTGAAACTCCTAGTCACTCGATCTGTTCAGACACACTCTGTCTGACAGTTACAATAGTTTCTCACTTCTATATTTCAATACAGAATACACAAGATAGACTTTAGTCTATGCACACAGTGATCCTAAATGATCAAATATTACAATGTATTCGTGCTTAAGAAGAATTTCAGCTCGAGAGCTTCTGAGCTTGTAAGCTTGTGCTGTTTTGCTTTCTTGTGCGTTTTTCGATTGATCAGACTCTCTTCTTGAGATCTTCTGATGCATCCTTTTATAGTTGCATGTACCAACGATATTATTCCCTTAATGTGCAACTCTTGACTCTGCTTAAACTATGAGTAAGCTACAGTCTTCTTCTTTAGGGTACTTGCCGTTCTGGTTCATGCTTTCGGCGACTGTCAGGTAAGCTTTTTCTTTGTCTTCTTACCTTTTATGGTAATCTTCAGTCTATGGTCTTTTTCAGCATTAATTGCGACATTAAATGCTTCAATAAATAGCCGTTAATGATTCGGACTGAAGAGCCATTCTATATTCATCCTTGACTGCTCTGATCTGATAAAGATTGAGATCGATCTGAAGCTTCGATCTAGTCAGTCTGATTTCTATCGATCCGGTCTGATATGCCTCATCAGCTTGATCTGTTTTGAGCGATCGATCTGGTTAGTCTGATTTCTCTCGATCCGGTCTGATATGTTTTGTCATCTTTAAAATCTCATTGATAAGGTCCGGAACTAACACAATTTATTCTTGGCATAGAATTAACTAATAAAAACACACAAATAAAAAATTTAGAAGCGATAAATTTGACCATAACTAAACAATATTACCTACTCTAATCTCATGCATGAAAATTGGAACAAGAAAGATAATTAAAAAAATAAACTTTTACGACAACACCAATAAATAAAAAAATAAATAATTTAACAAAAAATCAAGTACAAATTCAAAAAAATAAAATAAAATCCTAGCCTCCTAAACAAATGTTGGGGTTCAACAATTACCTCTTCTTTGTGATCGCGAACACATGACGCTTATGTCAGTGTGTATGATTGGAAAGATTGATGTTGCGTCATTACCCTTAGCTATAGTCATTGGTAAAGCGGTAATCGCTCGATCCTACGATTGATATCAGAGCCAATGTCGCGTGTTCGATTTCCATGAGTTTTGGAGAGTGCAATTATTGGGGGATGAATTGTTGAGGTTCAGCAATCGTCTCTGCTTTGTGATCGGTCGAATATGTGATGCTTGTTCCAGTATATGGTTGAAAAGATTGATGTTGCGTCATTACCATTAAATATAGTTATTGGTAAAGCAGTAAACGCTCGATCTTACAATTGGTATCAGAGCCAAGGTCGCGTGTTCGATTCCCATGAGTTGCAGATAGTGCAATTATTGGGGGAGAGATTGGCGCGTGTGCCAGTGTATGGTTGAAAATATTGATGTTACGCAATTACCCTTAACTATAGTTATTAGTAAAGCGATAAACGCTCGATCCTACAACAAACGTGAACGTGAAGTTTTCTCCTCATCATCACCAACCATGTGCTGCCCCCAAAATAATATATTGAGAAATTAAAATGAAAGGGGTTGGTTAACAAAAATACAATTTTCATTAACCAAAAACAAAATGTACAATTTCATGAGGTACACCAGCATACCACCAATTCGGCAGCTTCAACTGGAAACCCTTCGTTGTGATCGACCGGGGGTGCTAGTGAATGTGATAGACAAGAACAACAAAAAAAATAGTCTGAAATGAACGATTCTTGGCTTCTTGCACAACGAGATCTCCCTTCTCCCATTTGATAAAATTTTCGCAGCTTTCAGTTGTGGAGGCTTCTTGTGTTGTTTGCTGGGGAAAGCAAATTATTTGACGGTCCAGGGAAAATGGTGTTTCGGTCATTTCTCACGTTATCATTGATTATATTTTCTAATACTAGGGTTGCATGTGGGTTTATTTTTCGGCTTTTAATGCTTCTGTTTTATGGGCCTGCAAGAAATGGAAGGTTTGTTAAAAAATCAAACAAACCATGGATAATGGGTTTAATCATTCCATAATCCTAACTAATCACATATACCAAACACAACCTTAATACAAAGATAAAATCTATACAAGAAAAAAAATTATTATAATAAAATCGAACTTTTTTTTGAGCATAAATATGATTATACTAAGTAAAAAACGAGAATTACAACTAATAATCAACCGAGACCACAAGCCAACACTAACACCAACGAAAATCAGCCACAAAGACAATATTTAACATGGACAAAAGCTCATACACTACGAAAATCGAACTATTTTATTACATTCAAAAAATGGGACGTATAACGGCGATCAACGGCGTTAGGCACAGTAAATGGCGAGGGAATTGAAAATAATTCAAACAGAATCGAAAAGAGATATTTACATTTATTAATTGAAAATGCGCAGTCCAATCCCGCATTTGTCACCGGTCTCCACCGCCTCGCGCATGCACTCGAAGGAAACTGGGAAGAAAATCGAAGAATAAGGGATACTCGGATCCAAACTATGAACATTTGATGGGGATTTGTTGATTTTAAAGCCCTAGTTCTTTCATTTCTAATTTTAGTACTCCAGGTTCAACTTTTCCATGTTTTTTTTCTACTTTGGTTATTAATATTGATGCTTTTGCACGATTTTGCTGGAGTTATGATTATCATTTTTTTTGAATATATATTTGATGTTTGTCAGTCAAGCATAGCAGTTGGATTCGAGGAGGATGACTAAGGTTGCTGCTTCAAGTCAAATGTTTTCGTCAAATGCTCTTCAGCTTGGTGGTGGATCCGGAGGTGGTGGAGGTTCAAAGATTTCCACTTCCACTTTGAAGCGGAAAACTCCCTCAGAGTTACGGGTAATATTTGTGGCCCTAGATTATGTAAGGTAGACTGTACATACAAGTGTTAAATGGAGGAATGTCATATATGGTGTTTGATTTGCTGAAAGTAGACGGCTTTAGTAAGATATTGCGTGTAACGGAGTAAAAAGTTCTACAACTATGCTATTTTTTTTCCTTTCTTTCTTTCTGGTAGGGAGAACTACTGAAGAGAAAGAATTTAGTGGAGCTTGTAGATGAATCTCCAGCCCCATTTCTTAGTTCGACGAGGTAATTTTTTTCCCGTTAATTGTTATGTATTTCGTGACATTGGCATTGAATTCCTTTGTTACTGTAGGAATGTAGATGGAGGTTATTCTGGGTGTAAGAAATCTGATTCATCTAAAGCACCACGATACATTGACACACGGATGGATGAATTGTTTCCAGTCACTAAACACAATATCGCCCTCAAGCTGCTTTCCAGAAATAAAAATCCTAAGGTTAATTTGAATTTACATCTTTGCACTTGCATTGCACACCCCTTTTTACTTACATCATACACTTCTTGTATAAAATGAACACTGGCAGGAAAATGTTTGTAATGAGTCTATTGGCAGCCTGAAGAATTCTGTTGTTCCCAAGGATTTGAATGGCAACCATCAATCGCAAAACTCTTGGTACATTTTATTTTGGATTAGCAATATTGAACTATGCCATTACATTTATGATTCATATATTTAATTTTTGTGTTTCCTTGCAGTCCGGATGACGCCATTGCTTCAGGAAGTAGCAAAAACTACTCAAGTCAAGCAAGAAACACAAACGAAAATTGTAGCAAAATTACTTTTCAGAGTGTTCGAGAGCTTTCATTGGGTGGTGATAAGTTGAATGGCTCCTCATTTGTTGATATGGTAATGTTTTACCATAAAGTTTATGTGAAACAGAAGTGGAGTATTTTCTATCTAAAAATGTTGCGACTCTTTTTCATGTACAGGATAAAGCTTTGAAGGGACTAGTTTCATCTGAACCTCATGGTGTGGATTCTGTTGTTAATATAGGACAAGTTATGCCAAAGAGCTTTTGTTCGGAATTTGATGTACACGGACATAATATTCCTCTGGATTTTACCCTAAAAACTAATATGCGAGTGCTGTCTACGTCCTCTGTAAATTGGTGAGTTTACGATAGATTGATTAATGCTAGTCCTGCATAGTCTATATATTCTTAATTCCTACATATCCTAAGTAGTTAGTGAATAAGAAATTTTAATATAGAACAAGTTACGTCAAAAAGATTTTGTTCAGAATTTCATGTACATGGACATAATATTCCGCTGGTCTTTACCCTAAAAACTAATATGCAAGTGCTATTTACATCCTCTGTAAATTGGCGAGTTACGATAGACTGATTAATGCTAGTCCTGCATAGTCTAGATATTTAATTCCTACATATCGTAAGTAGTTAGTGAATATGAAATTTAACACTAATGTTTTCCCATTAATACTTGACATGTTAACAATATCCGAAGTTTGCGATTTAGATTGCTGACCAAGTCATCAAACTGTATTTTTATTCGTGTTTAATTGTTTATCGTAAGCGCCAATATTCTGCTCCTGTTCTCATGGTAAAACTTTATGAGGCGATTTGCTTGAGACTATCAATTATATTCAATCATTATGGTTTAAGATGCTTTTTCTCATTGTTGGAACATGTTCTACACATCGTTTCTGGTCAGGAAGCAGCTTGAAGAAACTATGATTTTATGTGGTCCAAGCACTCGTTATTTAATATCTGGTCCCGATTTGGGAACTCAGTTTATCTGATCCCAAATCGGTGGAAATCGTAACAATTAAGGGCGCAAGGCGCAAGGTGCAAGGCGCAAATCTAGATTCATGCCTTTCAAAAATAAGGTGTTGTGAGGAGGAAAATGAAATATACCAGAACAATCTAATCATTGAACAATGAATATGGATCCCAAATGAAGAATTTAGCTCCCAGATTAAGCTAAGTGGTAAACTATGTATTTCGAAGAATATTTGCCCCTAAAATCAAAATTTTAACCAATAAAACCAAAATAATTTGCAAAGAGTTGAATAAAATAATATATAAATCATTTGATTATTAGAGATTTAGGTCTAAGTTACCAATCATATAAAAAAAATGAAGAAAAGAGCAAATATCCTGAAATGAGCTCTGGTTGAAGGTTGCTAATTTATGGTGGACTACTATGCGACTCCTTCAAACCATAAAATCCCTTTTGCGAGGGGAAGGAATAATAATTAATAGGACATGCAAAGTTCTCCTGGAATGCTTATTGCGTCTGAACTGAGGCACGTGCCACACTTTTTCGATGTTGGTGCGCCTAAGTGTGTCTCCAGGTGCAATAGCTCGAGTACATAAGCATGTTTCATGGGTTTCTTTTTTCCCCCCTTCCATATAACTGTTTTCATGTACTGTCATCTTCTCAAATGCCAGTCACTTGAAAATAATGCTGACTATATTTCTTCCATTTCTCCATTAGATAAAGCAGTTTCATAATTCATTCTTAGTAATTTTTGGAGAGAAGATTGTCTTGTGGTCAATAAAAGGCAAGCAGTAGAAGTCTTTTACAACCTTGATGGCTGAGGGAAATTATTAACTAAGCCTTCATGAAAATGAAAGGAGCCAAGTAGTGGGTGGGATTGACACTATTTTTATTGAGTGAGGGAGAGAGAGGGAGATGGAAGAAGTCTGCACATTCTCAGAAACTTGTCTCTTTGGATGGGGAAAGAAGAACTAACTACTGGGGCAATAGGACTGGAGATAATTTTTTAAATTATGTTTCCCTATTTTCCTGCATGAGCTATAAATATTTTGTGTATTACAAATTTATGTGCTCATCCGCTATATTTATTGGTCTTGTAGGTTTCACAGGTTAGCACATTGTGGCACCTTAAATAGTTTGTCTCAAGTTACATCAGTTGGTACAGCTAGTCAAAGCACAGGCTGCAATTCTTGGGTTCACCCTCAATCAATTCTACCCCGTTCAGCAATAGCAGCATTGACCTCTGCTGCAGGAGGTATCACATTTGTAACTCCCGCCTTTGTTTTTCGCGCTTCTGTTCTTATGTTCCTATCTTAATGTTTATCTTATTTATAAAGGGCAAATGGACTTCCTGAGTAATCGGCAGCAGGCATGGGAAGATTCATTTAGATGTCTTTACTATATGCTTCGGAATAAAGTGTGTAAAATATTTTATGGTAATTGACCTTTTGCAACATTATTTTAATATTTGTGAACGCACTTTTGGGAATTCTACTACTTGATTGTGATGCTCATAACTTATTCATTTAATGAATGCTTTAAATAAACAATGTTCATTATTAAAGTTAATAGTACAGTTATGGTTAAGTTAACTCTGATTAAGAACTACCATTTACGAGTAACATTTTGTTATCCTATATTTACTTGAACTGGCCAATTATAAGCTGAGCCTCACTTACACTTTGGGAAATGCATTTAAACACTCTTTTTGTTTTGAGTTTTCCATGGCTCACATATATCTGCATTTCCAATTTTCGTAGAACAACTAGTAGTAAACACTTCCAACCCATTTTCTGTCTAAATTCCTATAATCTCAGTCTCGTAGCATGATACTTCAGAAAAATCTATGCACCATGTCCTCACAATGGGTTTCATCCCAGGAACTTAGTGAAAGCCTGGCTCATGGGGCCAATCTGCTTCAAATGTCTCCTATTATAGTTTCTTTTGCATTTAGCTTCTATATTATGCTTCAACCTAGAGATACATCACATAAATAACCTGGAAACCTGAGAATTTCCAAAGCCGCATCACGTTGGTTTCCAAAGCCGCATCACGTTTGATGCTTCACAAAGGAGTTTAAGATGCAGGTGAAAGCAATAAGAATAAATCACAGTAACTTTTATTCGGTTAAAGATTTCTAAAAGTGAAAACTATAGAGATGGCATCTGATCAAATTAAGAAGGAATATCTTTTATGTTAAACAAGTCGGAATCTTGTGATCAGATTGTTCTTTTGAAGTTATTATATTTGAATTTCCTCATCAAGGAGAAAAATCATGTTCATTTTTCCCTTATGGTTTGAACTTTTGCAGTGTGCACTGAGCAGTTTGTAGTTATGTTCACCGGGCCTTGTAGTTCAAAGGAAACCAAGTACTCTTGCTTGGCCTACGTATCACAATCAACCACAAATTTAAGGTCGCTTCTAAAAGAACATGTAAGGTTATTGTCTTCTGGAAAGGACAAGATTGTAGGTTTAGCATCTATAGTATCACATACATAAGTGCCTTCCTATTGTTGCAAATTTCGTGTTTTTTTTAGTTTCGATGATATTTTCTGTTTATTATGCAAATATTCATTTACTATAATCTTCATTGTTGATGAACTACACAAAATATTCATTGTCGAATTTGTATACTTGAGTGCAGGGTGCATCTTTCTCAATGCCTCTTTGCCACTCTAAAGTGGAAGAAGCTGCTGCAGAAGACCTTGTTGAACTTTCTGAAATGGAAAAATATAATCTCGGCCAGGTTTGCAAGTTGTCCATCTTCGTTTATGCATATTGTGTGTAGCCGCTGAATTTAGGTTCAAGATAAAATGTAAAGCATCTTTAGGATAATGATTGCTTGGTAATTCACTACTGAGGGATCATCATCAGTATCGTCTTGTTTGAAAGCTTCGAACCATAAGATGTTCCACTTATTCATTGCCCAGTTGTCAGTAAAATTTTACTGCTATTCTGTGCGAGGCTTTATACTTAATGAAAGTGATATATTTTAGATATCTCCACTTCTGTTTTTTCAATCTATTTAAGTGAATAATGGGACAAAACTTTGTTGACTTTAATAAAATTGTACTGGTTACAATTAGCTTCAGATAATGCAGGCTCGAGCTATGAAGACCATGACTGGTATAGATAACAGTCCACAGTCTTTGCTGATGTTTACTGGGAACAAGAGCGTGCATGTGTTATACGATTTTCTTTTGAACTATAGGTCCGTATCTGGTAAATTTGTTTCATCCAGTTATTATATGCAGTGAAAGGATGGAAGCAATATGTGATGTGAGAACTGAGAACTATTTTTTTGTATGTTACACATCTAAGTTTCTTGTTTGGTATGCTTGCAGATTCTTTTTGACCTCTTTGACTTGTGGTGATGTTCCCATGCTGTATTCACCAGTTCCTTTTGAAAATGCTGCTCTTTCTGTTCCAGAGGTTAGTCCCGTTGGTTTTTGATTTTACCCTAGAAATAATAGATACATTGTATCATTGGTAAAGCAGTGTACATTTATTACATGCAATAAATCAATTGAAGCTGTGCTTGATTTAACACAATCTTCACAGATTAGACAGCTTAAGTTTTTTTTTTATCAAAATTGTTTCATATGAACTTGTGAACGTGTGAAGAAGATAGAAAAATATTGATGGTAAATCATATGTTTCATGCATACGACTAATGGATACAAGAGCCCTATATATACACAAAAATATAATCCAGATCCAGAGCCAGATCCAGAAATTCGTGCCCAATGTCCCTTATATAGTGGATGAGTTGGATGGAAGTGTCCTTATTGGACTAAACTCAAAAAGGAACTTTTTTTCTTAAAAATTCATTGTGCGATCGATCGAGCAAAGTGGCCGATCGACCGTGACCTCTTAATTCTCGTTTGTCAAAATTTATGTCTTCGTCGATAGATCGAGCTGGTCCCGTCGATCGATGAGCAACACTCACTTTTGTTGGTAAAAAATCCTGCCATGCTCGATTGATCGAGCAATGCTCGTCGATCGATCGAGGCTTTAAACTTCCAAACATATACCAAAAATAGTAAAACCGTCCAAGAATCAACACCAAAATCAATACAAAATCACATCAAAATAAGTGTAAAAACGACACTTATCAAGATACACAAGCACTAACATTACCAGTTTGTGCTACTGAGGCAGCAGGCGTGGAGGATTGTTTGGCTACATTAAAAAATCCCCATACTCTGGTTTTTTATTAGAAGGTTCTACATGATCATAGATTTACTCTGCTCAAATTGTACAACATTTGCCGTTGGTGTAGATGGACGTCCATGTAAGAGCCAACAACTATCTTGTGTGTGTCCCAAAAAATTCTTCCCAATGTTCACAAGTAGGACAGTTTCTATTACCATTGTAGCCACCAGGACCACGGCCACCACGATCACGACAACGGCCTCCTCTTTGGCTAGATAGAGATGCCAAAGTGGATGAGTCCACAATACTAACCTCCGCACCTGATTGAGATTCACTAGGAATTCGTAGCAATCTAGAAAATGCTTGAGAGAGGGTTGGAATTGTGGGACTGGCCAAAAGTTGAACGGATGGCAGAATATTCTGCTGTCAATCTAAATAGAGCAAAAAACATGAAGAAGGTTCCTCTATGAGAGAGTTGTTCTTGTGGAGTTGCAGCGGGGGGTAGTAATTCATTGAAATCTGAGACGATACCCTGCACTTTACCAAAGCAAAAAAGTCATAGGCATATCAAGTTTTCGTGGGGCAATAAGTATACTAGATCATAATAGATGGCATAATTGCTAGAGGTATCATTGGTGTATGGTCTTAGCCTGTCCCCAAACACTAAAACAAGTCTTATGTTGTTTTAGTGAAGAATCAATAGTTTGCCAAACCATGCTACACAATTGAGCATTGATTTTGTCCCATTTGGATCGATCTTTCATAGTATCATCATATCTTGTTGTGAGATGATCTTTATAACCTTGTCCCACCCAAGTAGAGCAGTTACCACGTTTAATTTTTCAGTGATGATAATTGTAGAACCAGATATCGAAGGATTGGTAATAGTTGTCATGGACTTGGGTGTATCGGACGTGGATTTTGATGTGTCGGATGTAGACCTATTGAATAGAAAGAATGGATCGCCGGGTAAAAATCACCGGGAGACGGAATCGAAGAGGAAATCACTTGGAGATAGAATTGGAATTTCGGAATTTTTCTACTACTCTCACGACTCTGGTACCATGTAAACATGTGAAGATAGAAAAATATTGATGGTAAATCATATGTTTCGTTCATATGACTAATGGATACAAGAGCCCTATATATACACAAAAATATAATCAATCTAGATCCTAGAATCAAGATACTGTAATTATGATCTAATCACTATAATTATGCTAACCTACTAGAGACATATTTCAATGTATTCAGCAGAACTATTACCAGGACATGATAAAGTGAGTAAATTGATACATTTTGTAAATGCTCGTGAGAGTTCACCTTTGGATCTATAAAATTGTCTTGCCTTTTATTGTGCAGGTTAGGTGTAGACAGGTGAGGAAGGCCGACTATATATCTTTACAGCAAAAGGAATCTGTCATTGATAGTGCTCCTTATAGCGATTCATCTAGCGGCATCTGCTATAGTATTGAAATTAGGGATGTCTATATCCCGCCGTGGGTGATCTGTGGCATCTGCAATGCTATGCGCTCTAATGGGGTTGACTTTCAAGCAAGGTTTTAGATTTTTCATTATTGCTAAAATTTGACTCCACTGAAGATTTATTCTTGTTGCTTTTCTGGAATCATGTGGAACCTAAATATCAATCTTGATTTCCTCAAATCATTTCTTATGTGGAGCCTATTTTTTTGTTTTGCAAATATTAAAAGCCTGAAAGGTGGTAACGTTGTTCAGAAATCAAATTAGATTATTTTACCATCAGTTTGTAGCACAGATCAATTCAGGGGTTTATTGTGATAACCTAGCGTTGGAATGCCTTCAATTCCTCTTCGAAAATGTGAAACCATGAATGAGGTCCATCTTCTTTCAGAAGTAATTAATGTATACTTGATTATGTCTGCATTGTGCTTCAGTATTTGGTCAATTCATTGTAGTGAAGTTCGCTTTCTTAAGTGTGAATACGAATCTGTCTATGTTCTCAAAGCTTGAGCTTTAATAATTGCATGGAGCCGATTTCTTATTTATGTTCCTGTTTTTACCTATGAATCACAATATTTTACAGTAACAAATGCTACAAGTGTTTATACCTTTACACCTCCCAAGGGTTCACAAATCACACATTGACATGTATCGCCTATTGTCAATTACTCAACTTTTTCATCTGATTGATATGCAGCTTTGTGACGGAGTCCACGTCAATTGGCTTGAATATTGGTTTAGACTTTGCCAAGAACCAACCTGCCCAGCAAGCTATAGCAGACGAACCATTAGAAAAAAGCAGCCATTCTTTCGGTATTTCTTATGCGATTCTTTGGCCTCACACACAAAATGCATTTTTAAAAGGATTGAAATACAGTGGCGGTTCATACAAAGCTTCTGTATCACCAGTTGCATAGGTAAAAGAAATTGCTATCTCGGTGTATGCGACTGATTTGCATTGTGTTGATCTTGTTTGGTAAATTTGAATAACCCTTTTATTACACTTTAATTGGACTTGTATAGCTCTTCGATTCTGCTCAATCTGACAGCGATTTTTGTGATAATGAAAGAACTATTTATCAGTTCTTTTTGGCCATCTATGAGCAACTATCTTCTTTATTTATGTAACCTTAATTTAATGATTGTTGTCTTGGCTGAGCTCTATTTCATTTGACACGTTGAGGTTGAAAGAAAGGCTGTACAAATATTTTTCTTTTAATCAATTATTATTATGTTAATTTTTTTTACCGTAAAGAGTTTTTGAAGGCTTTAAATTGTGGTAATGTTTCATCGGTTAAAAGCGTATGCAGCTTAAATGTTCTCGACATTGGCGACATATGTATAAAGCTGACGGTGGGCATTGCAAACAGATGTTGGGAACAATCTTATTTTCGATGGCGTAAAGCTTCGTAATAGACACAATTCATGCACTTTGAAGAACTTATCATTTGTAAATACCGACATTGAAAATGGAACCTGCACCAAACACATAGGTAGTATGCATGTAAACGCACAAAATCTTCACTCGGGGGTAAAAAATGCACCCCATTTTTTGACTGAGAAATCACACATTAAACCAGTAATATGCACAATGGAAGCTAACCACACATACACCTCAAACTAGATTCAACAAACCCAAATTACATTGATGCCCGTAAGGATGTATAATATACAATCCTGCAATAGCACAAGATAATCGCAAGCCCAACCCACACCATTGAGGAAGCCAGCGAAAGTACATGTAAACATTTGAAGCAGAAATGGCAATTAAAATCACTCAAGAGTACAAATTCAGGGGCATCGATGTTGCTGACTGATAGAGGGAATTCACGTGCTTGATATCGATCTCTACTGCCCCACACGAAGACTTTGATCTAAAAGCATTAAGAAGCCTGAATTGTTGGCTGACAGCCCGAATGAATACCTAAAATAATAAGAAAATTTGTCATTGATTTCAACGAAAGACGGTAACCGAACTCTCTTTGTGACACCCATAGGCTCAACTTCTGCATATCCGGACATACTTTTCTAAATTAGCAAGTTGTTTCGTTGACACGAATTCTACTGACCATTAGTTCTTGTTTGGTAGTGCAGCAATGAGTAACAACCATTGTTTTTCTCAAGTAAAGATCTCGTAAATCTGGACGACGTTCTATCATTTACATAGTTTAAAGAACCAAAAGTTGTAGGAATAAATTTCTTGATGTATCTTTGGGTGTTACAAGCAAGATAACAAATGACTTTGATTGTCGAGGAAAGAGTTCGACTATTTGTCCTATATTGTCCCGCTATGGTGTTTACGGTTCAGCGGCAATTCGTTTTTCAAGATATAACGACTATAATTCTTTATAGAAACAATTCAAATCACGAATTTTTAAATCATAAAGGTTAAAGGCACTCAAGTTTGAACAAGGGATGTAGATAAACAAAATGCACATAATTGCACTTCCATATTGTATTTGATCTTGAAAATGGGTGTTTTATTCGTCCAAGGATTGTCCTATATATACTAGATCATGTTGTCAAAAGACATCATTAGGAGGCACAAATTTATGAAAAAACGCATCACAAAACGAAAGGACGCACTACTGCAAAACTGTACACGGTGCGATCAATCGCGGAATAGGGTGCGATCATTCGCGCCTGGAGGACAGATCGATCGAGCTAGACAGATTTTTGGTGCCCAGTTTTTACATGTCGCGATCGATCACGCCAACACAGGACGATCGATCACTCTTCCAGAATGTCGGACGTATGGATACCTTTCGTTTGGTCTCCGATGCTTTTTTAATTCAATACGCATCTTTTTCCAAAAATCACCAACATGAATTAACTTAATGCATGAATGCAAATGAGCGCCTTTAGCGAATTGTTACAGCCTCTGGATAGGTAGCTTTGACCTTGAACCTTCCATAGAAGTATTCAATCTGATTTATTTGACTTATAGTGAACTGATAATCTTGAACTATTTAGTCGTTGGTGTAAATCAAGACAATTGAACCCACACCATAACAATTCTAACATTTGTTTTGGTTTCTTACGGCTGTGTCCATATTGGCTTGGACCACACTTGGTTTCATAAGTGCTTTCCATCCTTTGAAGTTGTCACATTTTGCACTTACGTATGTGATATCCTAGAAGAGTATCCCGCTATACTCCAACATATTTCGTTATATGTCTTAGAAATCAATAACGACTTTTGCTTATCCTTGTACCAATTTTGTAGGCTATGCCCATTATCAAAGGAATATGTTGGAGATTAATCTCCAAGGTATATCCAATCTCATAATTTGGTTGTCCCTTTTGAACCTAGATCTTGGGATCTCCAGTAAACTAGGTTGGGTATCCACTACAAGATTTTGATTAAAGGTTTTAATCTCATTCCCATAGATAAACTATAAACTTGATCGCTAGGCAAAACTTTCGTAAGCGGATCAACAATATTTTCCTTTTACTTCACGTAGTTAATGTATATAATGTCATTATAGATCAATTGTTTAATGGTGTTATGTCTATGACATATATGTCTAGACTTACCATTATTGCTACTACGCGCCCTTCCTATAACAGATTGGTGATCGTCACTTTTTTAAACAATAAAATCTCAGTTGTGAATGATTAATCTGCAAGTGCACGATTGTCAAGTTTTAGTATAGAAATATGAAGTAAAGGTTGTCGATCCCACAGAGACTAGTAGTAAGTACCAAACTCAATCAGTTTAATTATATTTAGCCTCTGAATATTTAGTGAAAGTTATGTGATAATAAAAGTAACAATGAATTAGCGCGCGGAAAAAGAAATCAATATAGAAGATTTATCAAGACTTTGGTTCCCTATGTTATCCCCTTCATTAGTATCGATTGATTATCCATATAATTCTAAAGTGACGAGTTCTTATCTAATATACTCCATCGAGCTATATTAAACCTAACATGAAATTGCAGTAAGTCACTCTAGCATATTTATTTAACAATTCAATATTACATTAATACTTGTGAAAACTTCTGGCTTTCGATTCTAGATATCTATGGCTATAACACGTGTATTTTTTTAATCTCAACTCTCGATCTCAATTTGAAATCCACAGTGTAATTTACTAGTTCGTATTATAATATCATCTCTCGATATGAATTACAACAACTAATATCAATCCATGAAAGCACTAAGATCATAAATTATACACAAAGATCATATGAAATCAATCAAAAATTAATAATTAAATCAAGGGTTTAAACATAGGATCCCCAAGTCTTGATAAAATAAAATTAGCCTATAATCATCTTCATAGAAAGATTATTAATAAAGAGTTCAAGGCTAAACAACATAAAAAACTATGAATTAAAAAGCAAAAAATTAGAAATACTAATAAGCGCAATGTCTATACTCCGGACGGCTTTCGTCTTCCATCTCTTGATCGATCCTTGCTTGGCGGATTGAAAGATGAAAGGGGCTGAGTTCTAGATTGAAAATATGGCCCAAAACTTGTAAGGGTTGTGCAAGAGGAGTTATTTATAGTGGAGGACAAATTAGGTAGGTTCCTTGAGTAGTCAAAGTCTAAAATGTATTTTTTTTCCAAATTTTATCGTCTACCGATCGATTGCTAGGAAGCAACCTATCGGTGGTAGTTCTTCAATTTTTCTTCCTTCATCTACCGCATTTACCGATCGATGGTTACAAGGCTTCCGATCGATCCGTATTTCTTTAAAATTGTTGCCCAATTATCGTCATTTGCTGATCGATCGGTGCAAGGCCAACGATCGAGGTGGATCATTCTCTTACAAAGTTGAGTTTTCACCGTTTCTTCGATCGGTTTGCTTGTTTGAGTAATTTTTCATCAATTTTTAGCTCAATTCCTTCACTTTCATGCACTTCGACCTTGATTCTTGAAACATGCAAAAACAACATAAAGCGTATAATATCGTCCATGAATCAACATAAAAGAAATTAAAATCATAGAAATATAAGTGTGAAATCACACTTATCAACTCCCCCAACTTATCATTTGATCATCCTCGAGCAAGAGTGAGAATCAAAATATAGAGTCCATTCTTAATACTTTAAATGAATTAACTTGCAACTCAAATATATAGCCCAGAAACCTCACTTACATACAAACAAGAGTCAATCCAAAAATCAACAAGATATTTTTTTACCTAAACTAAGCAATACATAAAATCGGAACACGTGTGTGTGTTATTGTCAATCTTAAGTTTTGTGCATATATTCAAGATCAAACCATGCTAATCAACTCAAAGTCAATTATCGTTTAAGCACACCATAAGCCGACTTTTCAAGTACTTCTACACTAATGTAATTACTCCCTAGACTTGGATAAAAAAAGTCTTTTTAAGCTTATAATGTTAGACGTTTGGTGTCGATTTCAAAGAAAATGTTTAGATAAGCAAAGAAGAGAGCATAATATATAAATTTCATTTTAGCACAACTTCAACTCTCTTTTTTTCTTTTTCTTTTCTTTATGACTTGATGACCATGTGCTCTGTTAGATTTTGTTGAATGTGATCAATGTAAGCCCTCTACATGGTTCATTGACCGCTTTATTTTTAAACAAAAGATATTTCAAAGAATAGTGTGAAGCGATTCTACCGCAAGTGCACGGTTGTCAAGTTTTAGTATATTGAAAATTAAGTACGGGTTGTCTAATCCACAGGGACTAACGTATAAGTACCAAATAAGATTAATAAAATTATATTTAGCCTACGATTAACAAAGGTGATTATCTAATGCCAAACTGAACTAACGTCCGACAAACAAACAAGAAACAGTAAAATGTATGGTCCCGGATATGCGAAGGCAAGTTACTCGAGAAAATTACCAAGATCGTCGTTCAACTATGTTATCTTTAATGATTCAAGTGAATTCTCAAATTATCAACCAATTGATTTTAAAGGTGAAAGGTTTTCGCGATTATTCGATACACTCTCTCGAGCTGTAAAGAAACTAACATTAATTAGAATAAGTACTCTCGTGCACCTATTTACTAATATAATATTGCATAAGACGTCAACACCTTATAACTCTAAATCTTTCGATTCCAAGTTCTCACGTATGCGATATCATCTCTCGATCTCAATCGTAACATACATCATAAATTAATGGAGCGTGTTACAACGTTATCTCTCGATCTCGGTTATAACTCTCAAATTCAATCAAAGCTAGCTAGACTTTGATCTACACAAACAATTAATTTATGAACAATAACAATCAATACGCTCAAACACAATTGAATTAATAATCAAACATAATGAAACTAAAACTCGATAAAATAAACTAGATTTAATTCAAATCAAATACATAAGAGTTTAATTGTCTCTCGACCTCAAAAACATCAAATGGAATTGAAAATCAAAGAAATCAAAGTTTAGAAATACGATAAACGGTGGATGAATCCGTGCGTTGCACCGTGATTTCTTCTCTTGCTCCTTCCTTGCACTCCGGAATGGATTGGCTCGACTTTGGACGAAGAACGGAGATTGAATCTCCTTCGGCGGCGTTGGGCGGCGGCTAGGGCTGCTAATTTTCGACCTAATTCACGTCTGGCATGGTATATTATGAAAGTGATTTATCCTTTTATACCTCAAAAATCATTTCAAAAATGGAAGATAAGATTTTCCCGGATTTGCGTCCTGATCGAGCGAGAATTGCGTCCGATCGATCGGTGCACTGTTCACGCTAGCCTTTGAAACTCACTGCCTCGCTCGATCGATCGAGATTTCCTTCCGATCGATCGAGACTTCAATAAAATTGGTCTGAAGTTTCTGCCTTGGTCGATCGATCGAGACATAGTCTCGATCGATCGAGACTTCAATTCATTTTCTTCTCAGCACACTGTCTGGCTCGATCGATCGAGAAATAATCTCGATCGATCGAGATTCCGAAAATCCCACTTCCTCAATTTCGTCTCTTTTTCGCCTCGATTTCGCCATTTTTCTTCAGTTTGGCTCATTTCTTCCATTTCCAACTAATTTTCCTGAAATAGACAAATAAACACCAAAAAACATAATATCATCCAGGAAAAAGTACGGAAAATGGGAAGAAATTACAGTTAAAAACACTTAAAATCTAAGCCTATCAACTCCCCCAAACTTAGACTTGATCGTCCTCGAGCAAGCAATAAGCTCAAAAAGAAAAGTTAACCTTAATACTATGCATGAATCATCTTTACAACTCACATAACAACTCAGAAATCCTACTTACACATCAATAAAAGTCATTCAACATTTAACAAGAAGCAATTTCTCCTAAGTTAAACAGTACATCGTGCTATTGTCAAACATGAGTAATGTACATATCTTTACGATAAAAAAGAGTGCCATAACAACTCCGAGTCAAGATTACTTTGAACTACTCTACAAATTTACTATCCAGCACTTCTCCACTAATGTAATTATTCCCTAGACTTGGATCAACAGGACTTTAAAAGCTTATAACGTTAGGCCTTTTGGTGTCGGCTCCAAAGAAAAGGTAGGATGAATTCAAAGAAGAGAGTACAATAGAATCAGTTCAATACTTTTTTCGCACACTATTGAGCTTTTCTTCAACTTTTTCTAGCCTTGGCCACTTTGGGTCTTATTTAAATTTTCTTTTCAAGGCTTTTCTCTACATCTTTTCTTTTTCTTTGCTCATTCTTTTGTTCATTTCATTTTTTTCACAATGAACTTATCAACATATAACAATTTAATGCAATGAATGAGATTCATTATACTCCCTTAGGGGTGGGTAAAAATTTTCTTTTAGGCTCAATCCAAGGTAGGTATAATGAGGTTGCCAAGAATGTCGAATGGGGGTCTAATCATATGCAATGCATATACCATTCTTTTTCAATAAGGCACAAGAAGGGACACTAAGGAATGATGAATAAAAGGTAGGCTTGAAAGGCACAAACAGTCCAAAAATCGCCTAAATCATCTCCAAGTCAAGTTCCTAATTATAAATTTTGCCTCAAAGTGCTTTCAAATAAATTGTAGAGTTATCTAAGGTGCTCAAGACTCATCATAGTTAACACAAATTTTCACTTTAATCAATACATACTTTACTCAATCATGACTCAATGCGTGCTCAAATTATTCCGCAATTTTGACATATGCTTAACAAAGGATATATACAAACAAGTTAAACATTTTCATGACTCTGTCTAGATGAGGATTAATTTCATCATGTATTACCGTTGCAAATCTAATTCCTCATTTCTCAAGAATAACTCATTTTCTAAAAAAACATTTTGTTGATAGTGCTCAAGGACGATTCAAGTGACAATGAAGCACACAACATGTGGATAAAACAAGTTAAACACGCAAACCACTCCCCCAAACTTAACTGAAACATTGTCCTCAATATTTAAAAGAAACAAAAGGGAAAAAGTAAACTCCCTGATCAAGATGCTTGCATGAGGATTGAGGAAGTTTGGCTTTTGAAAGCTCCACTGCTATAAGGGTTCATCGCTCCACTTGAGTACCTCGAAAAAGAAGGATGCTAAAAAAAAATCGACAAGAGAGAAAAACAAACTAAATGCAACAACAAAGTTAAATGCAAAAGGATACGCTTGGGTTGCCTCCCAAGAAGCGCTGATTTCTAGTCGTCGGCTTGACCATCAGAAGCAACCATCAAAGAGCGGTTGCCGCCCATAGTTAGTATCGTATAATACCACTAATGTGTCTTCATTCAGTATGCCCTCAAGATTGGCCAGATGTCTCCAGTGTAAACTCGTCGCTCCAACAACTTTCGTCATAACATAGTGAGCATGGGAGAATGATTCTTTGCTTGACTTCATCTCATATGGAGCGTAGTGCGGTGAAGTTGGTGGCATCGATGGGAAATACATATCCACATATGGCATATAACATGTCTCCATCGATGGGTGCATATCAAGGTTCTCGAAACTCTCATCCTCCAACATCACTCTTGGCTTGTTTTCCCATAGGATCTCCTCAGATGACTTTTTCACTGTAGGCTCAATCACTTCTATAGGCTCAACTTCCCTTGATTCTTCCACTTGAGTGGGATCACTCCCCCAAACTTGATTTGAGTGATCATCATCATATAACCAGGCCTGATTTTGTAGATCCCGTCTCCTCCTCTTGGCAGCTCATTGAGATGGTTTCCGCTAGGATTGCTAATTGCTGCTCTAGATGACGTATATAATTGGTCTGGTTCTCTAAATGTTGCTCAGTTGATGCCATGAGTCTAAATAACATATTCTCTGAAGCCGTTTCCTTCTACAAAACTATCTTTCTTCTCGCCGTGATGCTCAAAGGTTTGATGCTTATTATTAGGGTAGTGAGGCTCTGGTGGGTATTGGTGACTCCAACCTTGCAAGGAAGGATCACAATGCCAGTGGTAATCGAAGTCCGCCATATCATTGAACAGGTGTAATACACTGTCCTCAACTCTATCAACCAGGGGACTCCCAGTCACCAGTGCTCCTCTGAATACCCATCCTCGTGTCTGTGTATCCAAACCTTTGAAGAAATGTTGCAGAAGAGTATAGTTCGAAAAGTTGTGATACCTGAATGTGTCTGCCAGTTCATTGAATCTCTCCCACGCCGAATAAAACGGCTCTGAAAATTGTTGGGAAAATCTTGTGAAGACTTGTTGATGAAGCATCACAAGTACCTCGCAAGAAAAACAAATAACATACTTAAATAAAATAATTTTTTTTTCCAAAAAAAACAAAAAGAACAAGAAAACAAAAAACGCAATAATAAAATTGGCTAAATTACAATTAACTAATCTCGTATGATATTATACAGATTAGTCCCCGGCAACGGCGCCAAAAACTTGACCGCTTTATTTTTAAACAAAAGATATTTCAAAGAATAGTGTGAAGCGATTCTACCGCAAGTGCACGGTTGTCAAGTTTTAGTATAGTGAAAATTAAGTACGGGTTGTCGAATCCACAGGGACTAACGTATAAGTACCAAATAAGATTAATAAAATTATATTTAGCCTACGATTAACAAAGGTGATTATCTAATACCAAACTGAACTAACGTCCGACAAACAAACAAGAAACAGTAAAATGTATGGTCCCGGATATGCGAAGGCAAGTTACTCGAGAAAATTACCAAGATCGTCGTTCAACTATGTTATCTTTAATGATTCAAGTGAATTCTCAAATTATCAACCAATTGATTTTAAAGGTGAAAGGTTTTCGCGATTATTCGATACACTCTCTCGAGCTGTAAAGAAACTAACATTAATTAGAATAAGTCACTCTCGTGCACCTATTTACTAATATAATATTGCATAAGACGTCAACACCTTATAACTCTAAATCTTTCGATTCCAAGTTCTCACGTATGCGATATCATCTCTCGATCTCAATCGTAACATACATCATAAATTAATGGAGCGTGTTACAATGTTATCTCTCGATCTCGGTTATAACTCTCAAATTCAATCAAAGCTAGCTAGACTTTGATCTACACAAACAATTAATTTATGAACAATAACAATCAATACGCTCAAACACAATTGAATCAATAATCACACACAATGAAACTAAAACTCGATAAAATAAACTAGATTTAATTCAAATCAAATACATAAGAGTTTAATGGTCTCTCGACCTCAAAAACATCAAATGGAATTGAAAATCAAAGAAATCAAAGTTTAGAAATACGATAAACGGTGGATGAATCCAGGCGTTGCACCGTGATTTCTTCTCTTGCTCCTTCCTTGCACTCCGGAATGGATTGGCTCGACTTTGGACGAAGAACGGAGATTGAATCTCCTTCGACGGCATTGGGCGGCGGCTAGGGCTGCTAATTTTCGACCTAATTCACGCCTGGTATGGTATATTATTTGATATGAAAGTGATTTATCCTTTTATACCTCAAAAATCATTTCAAAAATGGAAGATAAGATTTTCCCAGATTTGCGTCTCGATCGATCGAGAATTGCGTCCGATCGATCGGTGCACTGTTCACGTTAGCCTTTGAAACTCACTGCCTCGCTCGATCGATCGAGATTTCCTATCGATCGATCGAGACTTCAATAAATTGGTCTGAAGTTTCTGCCTTGGTCGATCGATCGAGACATAATCTCGATCGATCGAGACTTCAATTCATTTTCTTCTCAGCACACTTTCTGGCTCGATCGATCGAGAAATAATCTCGATCGATCGAGATTCCGAAAATTTTCCCACTTCCTCAATTTCGTCTCTTTTTCGCCTCGATTTCGCCATTTTTCTTCAGTTTGGCTCATTTCTTCCATTTCCAACTAATTTTCCTGAAATAGACAAATAAACACCAAAAAGCATAATATCATCCAGGAAAAAGTACGGAAAATGGGAAGAAATTACAGTTAAAAACACTTAAAATCTAAGCCTATCATTCATCATCATATAACTATGCTATAATTTCACTATGCCTTTTTTTTTTTTTTTCAATAGGCATTAAAAGTTTTTTCTTGTAATAGCTCAAAACGTAGTGTGTGATTGACATAATAGCTAAATATGTGCATGAAATTCATTATAATCCCTTAAGGTAAGGATAAAAATTCTATTTAGGCTCATAAAAGGCTAGGTATAACGAGTTTAAACAACAAAAGATGAATGAGTGCTAGTTGTATACAATGCATACTCCATTCTTTTTCAATTAAGCTCAGAGTTGGAGATTAGGGAATGATACAGTCAAGGTAGGCTTGAAATGCTCAAAACTCCAAAGATCTCCTAAATAATTGTTGGGATATGCCCTAAGACAAGTCATTAGATGATTGTTTATGACATACAATGTATTATGATTTTATAAATGGCAAATCATTATTATATATTATTCAAATATCTGTGCAATATGAATTGATATATAAGTTAATGTCCTTAGAATAATATTGTATTATTCTTAAAGATTGTCCCTAGTCAAGTATTATCATAAAAATCAGGATAATGATAATACATTGAGACTATTATATTTTGATTGATGAATTAATTCATGGATATGAGATATCAAATCAACACATGGGTACATGTTAGAGAACAATGTACTGAACAGACCCACCATGAGAATGCTACATGGATAGTTATATGAGTGTCATAAGCAATTCTCATAGTGATAATAATGTATGTAATCCTTACGACTTGAGATCATCAGAGATCCCAACATAAGGAGTTAAGTATCTTGATATTGTCAAACGTTACCTGTAACAGGGTAAACTATAAAGGCAACTATTGGATACACTACGAATTATGTAGAGGGATGTTGATTGATCAAGATAGGATTTGTCCCTCCTATATAACAGGAGAAGTGTTTGAGCCCTTGATCAAGTAAGACTAAAATGTATGGCCGTGCTCGAATGAGTCGATATGTGATATCGAGCTTATTCGTTTATTCTAGTTCTACTTGGGGATCAAGAAATAGAGATTGAATATACGAGTATGACTATTCCATGACTCGTGTTCAATCTAAACACATGGACAAAGGGATTAAGTTACATGGTTAATATTATCACAAGTTCTAAGGTTATGTCGAGTCAACGACATTCTTGTAATTTGGGTAGCCTCGAATGTGTTGCCAGATACCGCTCATTGCTTGTGACATAAAATGAGATTTTATGTCACTGCAAACATTGCAAGATCCTATCGGGTCGGACAAAAGATTAAATCGATAAAGGGAATTAAATTCATTGGATGAATTAATTAATTAAGAAGAGTCTTAATTAAATGATTATAAAGATTTAATTAAATCATGGGTTTGGGCCCATAAGACTTTAAGAAAGTCTTGAACCTTAATTAAATCCTACATATATAATTAGATAACAAGGTGATTAATTTGATTAATCCTAGATATCAAAAACCTAGCCACATAAAGGTTGAAGCTCTCGGCCACCTCTCAACAAAAGTGATCTCTCGGCCGCCGCCTTGATCTTTTGTGTTTCCGGCCATCTTCATTCGATTTAGAATCGTGTGTGGTTATTGTTCCAGTTTAAGAACGAGTCTAGCAACTTGTTCTTAAATTCCCTTTTCGATTTGATCGTGTGGATACCGTAGAGACGAAGGTGTAAATTTTCGTTTGTGACTCGTGGTGCTACAATGAGGATTCTGCATCAAACACGCTACAAGGGTGAGACTCTTTAATCATTCCGATTTGAACACTCTGTATAGGTCCTCGGTTAGGAATCCAAATTTTGTTTTCCGCTGCGTATTTGCTTGTTGGATTCCTTACAGTGGTATCAAAGCCGTGTACAAAGCTCATATCGGAATTATGTGGTTAATCGTTTAATCATATTTAGAATTATATTGCATGCTTTAAAACTGTATTATTCATATTTGATATGGAATAAATCTGTTTTGTGAAATCATCGTATAATTGTATTTGATATAAATTGGCGAATTATTGTATATGATACAAGAAGGCGAAAAATCGAACCTTGAACCATGATGGTTCGCCACCACCATCACAAATGACCCACGACTGCCACATGAGGGCTAGGGTTTTCGAACCCTTGGCTCGAGATGGTCTAGCCGTTGTGGCTCATGGTTGTGCATGGAGGTGTCGAAACATGGCTAGGGGTTAGATTTTTTTTTTTTGCTCGATTAGATGGTTGGCGGCTACATCCACGTGAGAGCTAGGGTTTTTCGAACCCCTTGGCTCGAGATGGTCAAACTGCCACCGTCATGAATCGTGCATAAGCCGAGCCACCGTCGAAGGACTAGAGTTTCGAACCCTAGGGTTTGTAGGCTCACGGCCGCCGCATGTGAAGAGGCTAGGGTTTCGAACCCTTAGCCACATTCGGTCCATGAGGGGCCGAGATGACTAGGGTTTCGAACCCTAGCCACATGCGTGGTGGGCCGTGGTTTTGGGCTAAGGATCCGTGACATGTGATGTCCCGAGCGTACGATAATTTTCATAAAATTTATTTTACAGTTTTATTGGGATTAAATTTTAAAATGTTTAGAATTTAATTCATTAATTGTTATAGCATGTTTTATGTGTTGTTTGAGCATGGTGCATGGTTATAGCCCTATGCCCTATTAGATAGGAGTTTGTGAATGTTTGTAATTTAATACGGCCTGCGAGTCGTGCCTTCTCTATTTTTCTGAATGTATCCCTCCCCTATGCTCCCCCTCGAATATAACTCGAGGAATTCTCTAAATCATGTAATTGTTATATAGTTTAGTTAGAGTTTTATTGATGGAGATCAATGAAGATGGACCATGGTGCCGGGATGAGAAGGCCATTCACAAAAGGGAGCCAAAGAGGTGCTTGGAGAAGTTACCCTTAGGTTGACCTTTTAGATTTTCTCATTGGCTTGAGAAATCTTTAGTTGGGGCTATAACCATGTCACGTTTTCATTATGTTGATGTATGAGATGCATGTTTAATATTTTATTTAATATTGATGCTTATATATATATATGTAGATATGTATATATTCATATATGTACCGGACATATTTTCAATATTAATAAAATCATGAGATCAATAAATCCCTCTTATATTATTAAGTTTAAGATGCCTTCCAATTAAAAATACTCGTCAAGACTTCGATTGAACATGTGTGGGTTTGCCAAAGCAAAGCACCGTGACAATCTTAGTAAGACACGAAATGATAAAAGTGATATCCGTGTTATTTTAAAATTTCGTTCGACTTAACTAGCGTTATCTCAATAGGATTGGGAACCTAGAGGCATGGGGTTGGAAAATAATTCATTAGATGAATTTGAACAAAGCGTTGTTCGTCCAATCATCCAAGAATTGCATGTGATTGTAGTTGACAAAGAGTTGTCTACCTAAATAACCGAGTCTTGGGCGATTAGCCAAAGCTAACTCAAGATTAAGTGACATATGGATCTTGGCCCACTAAAGTTTTCGAGGGTTGATAATTTGAAACAAAATAGTGGGAGTGTCATTTAAAATAAGACCATATTAAATGATTAAAATCATAAACTTATTTTGCATACTTATATTGTAGATATCCATGGCAACAAACAACGTTACAAATGCACTATCATTGCGATCGGTCCTTGAGAAGGACAAACTGAATGGGACAAATTTCCTAGACTGGTATAGGAATTTGAGGATTGTCCTCAAGGAAGAAAAGAAGCAATATGTCCTAGAGGAACCCTTACCTGCTGAGGAACCTCCCTTGACGGCTGCTAAAGCCGATAAAGATGCTTACAAGAAGCATCAAAATGACGCACTTGATGTTGGGTGCCTTATGCTTGCCACCATGAACTCTGAGCTTCAGAAGCAACATGAGGAAATGAAGGCGTTCGATATGATCGAGCATCTAAAGCAATTGTACCAACAACAAGCAAGACAAGAGAAGTATGATGTCTCTAAAGCGTTATTCCAGTGTAGAATGGTAGAAGGAAGTCTGGTTGGAACTCATGTACTCAAGATGATTGGGTACATTGAGAATCTGGAGAAGCTGGGTTTTCCTTTGGACCAAGAGTTGGCCACTGACGTGATCTTGCAATCGTTGCCTGAAAGCTTCAGTCAATTTGTCTTGAATTACAATATGATTGAAATTGAAAAGACTCTACCACAGTTGCTTGGCATGCTGAGAACTTTTGAAGCTAACAGCAAGAAGTCTAAGCCTACAAATGTTCTTATTGTGAATAAGAGCAAATGAAGGGCTAAAGCAAAAGGCTTAAAGAAGAACAAGAAAGTCTTTGTCAAATCTAAGCCTCATGCAGCTGCACTAAAGCCAAAGGGAGGAGTGGCAAAAGAAGGGAACTGTTTCCATTGCGGTGAGACCGGACATTGGAAAAGAATTGTAAAGTTTATCTGGAGGATCTTAAGAAGACGAAGGAAAGTGTGACTTCCACTTCAGGTATTTTGTTATAGAAGTCAATTTATCTACTTCTTCATCATGTGTATTAGATACTGGATGTGGATCTCACAGTAGTGTTAATGTGCAGGATCTTAAAAGGAGTACGACATTGGCAAAAGGCGAAGTAGATCTCCGAGTAGGAAATGGAGCAAGAGTTGCTGCATTAGCTATATGAGATTATTCATTATCTTTGCCTTTCGGTTTATCTTTAGATTTAAAAGACAGTTATTTTGTGCCTTCAATTACTAGAAACATTATCTCTATTTCTTGTTTGGACAAGTTTGGATTTTCATTTATTATAAAGGACAATTGTTGCTCCATTTCTTTAAATGATATTTCTTATGCTAGTGCACAAATGATTAATGGTCTTTATGTATTAAATCTTGATATGGCTGTCTATAACATAAATACAAAAAGGATTAAGAATAATGATTCTAATCCAACTTATCTCTGGCATTGTCGCTTGGGCCATATAAACGAGAATCGCATATCAAAACTTCATAAGGATGGAGTATTGGATTCATTTGATTTTGAAACATATGAAACATGTGAATCTTGTTTAATGGGCAAGATGACTAAAGCTCCTTTCAAGAGACATGTTGAAAGGACAAAAGATTTATTGAGTCTCATACATAGTGATGTATGTGGGCCAATAAACACACATGCTAGAGGTGGTTTTCAATACTTCGTTACATTTACTGATGACTTCAGTAGATATGGGTATGTGTACCTAATGAAACATAAACATGAAACCTTTGAAAAGTTCAAGGATTTCAAGAATGAAGTACAAAACCAACTTGGTAAAAGTATCAAAATCCTTCGATCAGATCGAGGAGGTGAATACCTAAGCCAAGTGTAGGGTCTTCCTACCTTAATATCATTTAGTACACATAAATTGGACAGAACATGCATTTATAACCTCTTAAGGGTTCCGGTTGTAGCTTGAGCTAAGGAGATTACAGGCCAAAATAAAGTTTTCAAAAGCTATTTAATTACATTCCCAATAAAGAATGTTAAAGCTATAGATTTACACTACTCCTAGAGTAGAGACTATCAAAATCCTGCTTCCTACGTTCATCATGCTCCCTTTAGCTCACTTCCTCAACCCGACCCTAGGCCCTTGGTCCAAAAGTGTACCTACAGGGATAACACATCATGAGCATACACATATTTACTTAACATCATATAAAAGCATACAAAAGTGTATAACATCTTAGTTAAGTAAAGGTTATTGGTCGTCCTTCGACTTCCTTTGTTATCCCTGACTCTTAATCATATATTAGGGCGTCTTACCCCATTGTATGGTATCTTACCATATCATAATCATCGTGTGGCATCTTACCACGTGGGCATCTTACCCAATCATATGGCGTCTTACCATATTATAAACGTTACGTGGCATCTTACCACGTGGGCATCTTACCCAATCATATGGCGTCTTACCATATTATAAACATTACGTGGCATCTTACCACGTGGGCATCTTACCCAATCATATACTTTGGGTGGTATCTCACCACATGGGCGTCTTACCCAACCATACACGTCGTATGACCTTATCATAAACTTCGTCATTATAGACGTCTTCATAAACATCGTTATCATAAACATCATCTTAAGCATCATCGTCATAACATCATCGTAAGGATCATCATCGTAACATCATCATAAGCATCATCATCATAACATCATCATAAGCATCATCATCATAACATCATCTTAAACGTCATCATCGTAATATGTAAAGGTATGGTTTACCGTCCGATGCTCGTACGTCTCTTACGTACCTTAATTCCCAAAAGTGGAGAATTTGGAGAGCTTTATCTCCTGGATGTTGTGGGCACCTGGGATGGTTCTACACAACCATACAAATTGATATTAGAAGCTAAACATAGTCCAATATCCAAAAATCCCACAAAAATATCAAAAATCCACTTTTCTTCAGCTCGCGATCGATCGCCGCCCAGGCGCGATCGATCGCGAGACCACACTGGACGAGGGGGCAAAATTTCCTTCTTGGCGATCGATCGCCACTTTTGGCGCGATCGATCGCCAGGCTCGCCGATCGATCGCCCAAAAGTGGCGATCGATCGCCAAATGCCTCTGGCTGGTACTGGACGCTCGCGATCGATCGCCAAGAACGGGCGATCGATCGCCGAGTGCTGTACATCAGATTTTCGCCATTAATGCTCATTTTTCAAGCTCTTTCACATGCCACCCCAAAACCAAACTTCCATAAAACATCAATAACATCAAAACCCACTAAAACCAACATAAAACACTTCAAAAATCATACCCCAACCATAAACAACACATACCCAAACAAACCCACATAAAACATCAAAAACTTAACCCATTTCAACACCAAACATCATAAAACTTATAGGAATGGTTCCATACCTCTTGTAGGCTCCAAATCCTAGCAAAGATCACACAAACAAGGTTTTTGTGGAACTTTCCTTCTCCTCTTTTGGTGAGATTCGAAAATGGGTAGGGTTTGGGGTTGGGAAGTGATTTGGGGATTTTTAAAAGGTGAATGGTAATGTGGGGGGTTAAAGTGATGTGTGAGGGATTTAAAAGGGGTTGTAATAACTTAAAAAAAATTGTACCCCAAACTTAACATGATGTATAAAAACATGATGTATAAAATACCCTACTTGGTATTTCAAAAGCATTTTTCAACAATGCTCTAAACTTCATTTAAAATCACATCTTCCTCATATTTGATATTTTAACACAATTAATCATGTTAACATCTTAATACCCAACACATAAATCCATCAACACATGATACATCATATAAACATAATTAATGTCCAAGTTACCATTAATTAATTTCGGGGCATCACATTACTCCCCTACTTACAAGATTTCGTCCTCGAAATCGCATGCACTTACCCAAAAGAAACTAAACATAAATCATACCAGAAAATAGTTCGGGGTAATGCTGCATCATATGCCGCTCCGTCTCCCACGTAGCCTCCTCGACACCCCGACGATCCCACTGAACTTTGACCATCGGTATAACTTTGCTTCGTAATCTGCGATCCTCACGATCCAGAATTCTGACCGGTCGTTCAACGTAGGATACATCTGAGTCTAACTGCACTTCAGTAGGCTGTAAAACATGAGACGGATCTGGCTCGTACTTTCTCAACATAGAAACATGGAAGACATCATGAATTCCGGATAAGGACGGCGGTAGAGCCAATCGGTAAGCCAAAGTGCCGATACGCTGTAACACCTCATATGGTCCAACATACCTCGGGGATAACTTCCCCCGCATACCAAATCGAACAACACCCCTGAAGGGTGAGATTTTCAAGAAGACCTTGTCTCCCACTTGAAATTCTAGCGGCCGTCGCCGCTTATTTGCATAGGCTGCTTGCCTATCTTGGGCCGCTTTCATCTTTAAGCGTATCACCTTAATCTTTTCCTCCATGTCCTTAATCATATCCGGTCCTCTGACCGCTTTACTCGTCAAGTCCTCCCAATACAGCGGTGACCTACATCGTCGTCCGTAAAGAGCTTCAAAAGGGGCCATTTGAATGCTCGCCTGATAGCTGTTATTGTATGAGAACTCAACCAGTGGTATAGATTCTTGCCACGGAGTATCAAACTCCAAAACACATGCCCTCAGCATATCTTCGAGCGTCTGTATAGTACGCTCCGTTTGGCCATCAGTCTGAGGGTGATAGGCTGTACTTAGTCTCACCTCGGTGCCCAAGGCTGTCTGGAGACCCTCCCAGAAATGAGAAGTAAACCTTGGGTCTCTGTCAGACACGATCGAGACTGGAATCCCATGCAACCTCACTACATCCCGTACATATAATTGGGCCATCTTTAAATACGTGAAAGTCATACTGTAAGGGATAAAATGAGCTACCTTCGTCAGCCTATCTACGATCACCCAGATCGCATCAAATCCAGAGGCCGACCTTGGCAAGTGGGTCACGAAGTCCATAGATATATGCTCCCACTTCCACTTAGGTACCTCCAAGCTCTTCAGCTCGCCACCAGGCCTCTGCCTTTCTGCCTTTACTTGTTGGCAGATCAAACATCTCTTAACGAAGCTGATCACATCACGCTTCATGCGTCTCCACCAGAATTGACCACTTAGGTCCTTATACATCTTTCTTCCTCCAGGGTGGATACTGAACCGGCTATTATGAGCCCGTTCTAAAATTCCTTTACGCAATCCTGGCGTATCTGGGACCACCCATCGGTCGCCCAATCTTAAAAAGTCATCTTCAGCCACACTAAACTTTGTTGGCTGACCTCGAAGTACTATTGATGACCATCTCTGAACTTCATCATCCAACCTCTGGGCTTTCCTGATTGCTTCAAATACGTCTGGCTCGGCCAATAAGGTCGACACTCGCACCGGCGACGTGTCTACATCGAAATCATAGCCCAGATGGCAATAAGAAATCATCAAAGCTGATAAACACATAACGTCCTCAGCAGTACTCTTCACCTTACGACTTAAGGCGTCTGCTATCAAATTTGCCTTACCAGGATGGTACTCAATTTCACAGTCATAATCCTTGAGTAAATCCATCCACCTCCTTTGCCTCATATTCAACTCTGCCTGAGTGAACAAGAACTTCAGGCTCTTATGGTCCGTAAAAATGGTAAACGTAGTACCATAAAGGTAATGACGCCAAATCTTCAAGGCGAAAATGATAGCTGCCAGTTCCAGATCATGGACTGGGTACCTGGTCTCATGAGGCTTCAACTGTCTCGAAGCATAGGCTACCACTTGTCTGTCTTGCATCAGTACACAGCCCAAACCTTGCAATGATGCATCCGTGTACAAAGCAAACCTCTTGTCCTCAGACGGAATCACCAACACTGGTGCTGTCGTCAAACGACGCTTCAATTCTTGGAAGCTTTCCTCACAAGCTTCGGACCAGAAGAACGGGACCCCTTTCTGAGTCAGCTGTGTCAATGGCTTAGCGATCTTAGAAAATCCCTCGACAAAACGTCGGTAATAACCTGCTAAGCCAAGAAAACTCCGTATCTCGGGTACAGAAGTGGGTGCTGCCCACTCCATCACAGCTTCAATCTTCCTCGGATCCACAGATATCCCTTGGCTAGATATGACATGGCCTAGGAACACCACGCTGTCTAACCAGAATTCGCACTTGCTAAGCTTAGCATACAACTGATGATCCCTAAGGATCTGAAGTACTGTCCTCAAGTGCCGCACATGATCTTCTTCAGTCCTAGAGTAGATGAGTATGTCGTCAATGAAAACTATGACGAATTGATCCAAATACGGCTGGAACACCTTGTTCATCAAACTCATGAAAACAGCCGGGGCATTTGTCACCCCAAAAGGCATGACTAGGAACTCATAGTGCCCATACCTAGTTCTGAAGGCTGTCTTCTGGACATCCTCTTCTCTCACTCGAATCTGATGGTACCCCGACCTCAGATCGATCTTACTGTAGAGCCTCGTACCCTGTAACTGATCAAATAAATCATCGATCCTCGGAAGTGGGTACTTATTCTTCACTGTGGCTTTGTTCAGTTGTCTGTAATCGATGCACAAACGCATCGAACCATCTTTCTTCTTCACAAATAAAACTGGTGCTCCCCAGGGCGATACGCTAGGGCGTATATAGCCCTTATCAAGGAGCTCTTGCAACTGAATCTTTAATTCCCTTAGCTCCGCTGGTGCCATCCTATAAGGGGCACGAGAAATGGCAGACGTCCCCGGTAATAATTCAATCCCAAACTCGACCTCTCTCGTCGGCGGGAATCCGGGAATCTCCTCCGGAAAGACATCGGGAAATTCCGCCACTACGGGTACATCCTCAACCTTTACTTCTTATTTCTTTTCCGTAACATCAACGGCATATATGAGATATCCTGTGTGGCCTTTTTCCAATAACTGTGCCATCTTGACAGCAGATATCAATGGAATCTTTGAGCGAGAACCATCCCCATAGAACGTCCATGGAACTCCCATATCGGATTTAAACCGTACAGTTCTCTGCCTGCAGTTCACAACTGCCTGATACCTGTTCAGAACATCAATGCCCAGAATGCAATCAAAATCTGACATTCCTAGAACAATCAAATCTGACCTTAATTCCTTATCCTCAAAATAAATGAGGCCATTGTAGACGATCCGATCAGTAATCATACTTCTTCCAGCGGGGGTCGAGACTATAAGAGGCGTGGGCGACGGAGAAGTGCATAAGTGGTGCCTTTCCACAAAACTCGTCGACACAAAAGAGTGTGACGCACCTGTGTCGATCAATATAAAAGCAGGGTGCGTAAATAAAAGACACGTACCCGCTATAACCTCCTCCGGAGCCGCTGAAGCCTGCTCCCTTGTCAGTGCATAGACTTGTCCTTGAGGTGGCCCCATGGGCTGACCTCCATGCTGTCTCGGTACAAAGGGTGGTCTGTGCTGTGCTGTCCTATCTGCAGGCCTCCCCGCAGAACCCTGTTGACTTCCCCTGTTGGGACACTGTCTAGCAAAGTGGCCCTTGTCGCCACAAACATAGCACCCTATACAGTCTTTCGCCAGATGTGGTTGCCCACAAAGAGTGCATTGGATCTTCCCGGATCTGTCTCCCTGAGACTGCCCCCTTCCAGATGGGGCATCACCTCTTCGATTTCCTTTCCACCTATTGTCGGACTTCTTACCACTAAACCTTGACGCTGAGGAGTTCCCCCTTGACTTGAACTGATCATTCCTCGGCTTCAAATTATCCGGAGTGGATTTCTGAGAGGGTGCCGACGGTGGTACAACATCAGGGTATGCACCCACTCCTAGTTCGGCTAGCTCAGCCCTTGAGAGTGCATCATCAAAACAAGTAGGGCCATAAGTGATCACCCTATCGTATAGCTCCGGCCTCAATCCTTTCATGAAATTCCTCATCTTTGCTTGCGTGCTCGTGGCAATGTGAGGCACATATCGGAGCAAGGAGCAAAACTGAAGAGCATAATCCGATACCGACATATTACCTTGCTTGAGGTGAGTGAATTCATCTTCCTTAGCCTGTCGTGCTGCAGCCGAGAAATAACGGTTCAGGAAGCGAGTTCGAAACATTTTCCAGTTAACTTCATGACCTTGAGCCTCTTGCTCTACCACAGTGGTCTTCCACCACATCAGCGCCTTCTTGGCCAACTGGAACTCTGCTAACCGTATCCACGCTGTCTTCGCACATGGGGCTGCCACAAAGATTTGTTCTATTCTTTCCAACCATTCCTCAGCTCGTTCCCCAGTTTCGGTTCCTTCAAAGGTTGGGGGTCGGTAAGCAAGAAACTGAGTTAAGCTTAGCTCCCCTGGCAACAACTGTTGTTCGGCCGGTTCATCATCAAAAGCTGGCGGGGGTAGGGGATTCGTACGTCCCGCGCTTGCATTGACGCTCACTGCGTCACCTACCTCCACATTTGCTGCCATACTGCAACACAAGGATTAACAACAAGATCCAAAAGCAGTTCGTATAATACTTTGTTAGATAAACAAAACATGTTAGCATAACATCATATACTTCATATGCAACTTATGCACAAAACATGTTCGAAAGTAGGCACCTAGCTAACTTATTGCTAAGGCTACCCTTCACTCATTCCCGGGTTATCTAACCACTGCTCTGATACCACTAATGTAGGGTCTTCCTACCTTAATATCATTTAGTACACATAAATTGGACAGAACATGCATTTATAACCTCTTAAGGGTTCCGGTTGTAGCTTGAGCTAAGGAGATTACAGGCCAAAATAAAGTTTTCAAAAGCTATTTAATTACATTCCCAATAAAGAATGTTAAAGCTATAGATTTACACTACTCCTAGAGTAGAGACTATCAAAATCCTGCTTCCTACGTTCATCATGCTCCCTTTAGCTCACTTCCTCAACCCGACCCTAGGCCCTTGGTCCAAAAGTGTACCTACAGGGATAACACATCATGAGCATACACATATTTACTTAACATCATATAAAAGCATACAAAAGTGTATAACATCTTAGTTAAGTAAAGGTTATTGGTCGTCCTTCGACTTCCTTTGTTATCCCTGACTCTTAATCATATATTAGGGCGTCTTACCCCATTGTATGGTATCTTACCATATCATAATCATCGTGTGGCATCTTACCACGTGGGCATCTTACCCAATCATATGGCGTCTTACCATATTATAAACGTTACGTGGCATCTTACCACGTGGGCATCTTACCCAATCATATGGCGTCTTACCATATTATAAACATTACGTGGCATCTTACCACGTGGGCATCTTACCCAATCATATACTTTGGGTGGTATCTCACCACATGGGCGTCTTACCCAACCATACACGTCGTATGACCTTATCATAAACTTCGTCATTATAGACGTCTTCATAAACATCGTTATCATAAACATCATCTTAAGCATCATCGTCATAACATCATCGTAAGGATCATCATCGTAACATCATCATAAGCATCATCATCATAACATCATCATAAGCATCATCATCATAACATCATCTTAAACGTCATCATCGTAATATGTAAAGGTATGGTTAACCGTCCGATGCTCGTACGTCTCTTACGTACCTTAATTCCCAAAAGTGGAGAATTTGGAGAGCTTTATCTCCTGGATGTTGTGGGCACCTGGGATGGTTCTACACAACCATACAAATTGATATTAGAAGCTAAACATAGTCCAATATCCAAAAATCCCACAAAAATATCAAAAATCCACTTTTCTTCAGCTCGCGATCGATCGCCGCCCAGGCGCGATCGATCGCGAGACCACACTGGACGAGGGGGCAAAATTTCCTTCTTGGCGATCGATCGCCACTTTTGGCGCGATCGATCGCCAGGCTCGCCGATCGATCGCCCAAAAGTGGCGATCGATCGCCAAATGCCTCTGGCTGGTACTGGACGCTCGCGATCGATCGCCAAGAACGGGCGATCGATCGCCGAGTGCTGTACATCGGATTTTCGCCATTAATGCTCATTTTTCAAGCTCTTTCACATGCCACCCCAAAACCAAACTTCCATAAAACATCAATAACATCAAAACCCACTAAAACCAACATAAAACACTTCAAAAATCATACCCCAACCATAAACAACACATACCCAAACAAACCCACATAAAACATCAAAAACTTAACCCATTTCAACACCAAACATCATAAAACTTATAGGAATGGTTCCATACCTCTTGTAGGCTCCAAATCCTAGCAAAGATCACACAAACAAGGTTTTTGTGGAACTTTCCTTCTCCTCTGTTGGTGAGATTCGAAAATGGGTAGGGTTTGGGGTTGGGAAGTGATTTGGGGATTTTTAAAAGGTGAATGGTAATGTGGGGGGTTAAAGTGATGTGTGAGGGATTTAAAAGGGGTTGTAATAACTTAAAAAAAATTGTACCCCAAACTTAACATGATGTATAAAAACATGATGTATAAAATACCCTACTTGGTATTTCAAAAGCATTTTTCAACAATGCTCTAAACTTCATTTAAAATCACATCTTCCTCATATTTGATATTTTAACACAATTAATCATGTTAACATCTTAATACCCAACACATAAATCCATCAACACATGATACATCATATAAACATAATTAATGTCCAAGTTACCATTAATTAATTTCGGGGCATCACACCAAGAGTTTCATGACTATCTAAAGGAGTGTGGGATAGTCCCACAACTCACTCCTCCGTATACTACACAATGGAATGGTGTATCCGAGAGGAGAAATCGAACCTTGTTGGACATGGTTAGATCAATGATGAGTCATGCAGATCTTCCGAAATCCTTTTGGGGATATGCTTTAGAAACAACAATATTCATACTGAACCGTGTTCCATCTAAATCAGTGGAAAAGACACCATATGAGATATGGACTGGGAAACGTCCTAGTATGTCTTTTATGAAGATTTGGGGTTGTGAGGCTTTCATGAGACGTCACGCCTCTAACAAACTTGGACCCAAATCTGATAAGTGTTTATTTGTAGGGTATCCTAAGGAAACGAGAGGATACTATTTCTATTATCCCACCGAGAACAAAGTGGTTGTTGCTCGGACTGGTGTCTTTCTTGAAAGAGAATTTATTTCTAGAAAAACCAGTGGGAGACATATAGAACTTAGTGAAGTTCAACCATAAGAAAACACTAAACATGATATTGAGATGGAAAAAGAGCAGTCACCACAAGCTGTTGTGGATGAAGTGCCTGCTCAAGAGACACAAGCCCATCGTAGGTCTGTAAGAGAACACCGGGAGCCACAGAGATATGGATTTCTTGTGACTCAACAAGGTGACTTACTACTTATTGATGAGGATGAGCCGTCATCTTATCAAGAAGCTATAATGGGAACTGATTCTGAGAAATGGCAAGAAGCCATGAAATCTGAAATGGAATCCATGTATGCAAACCAAGTATGGACTTTGGTTGACCCACCTGAAGGGGTGAGACCCATAGGGTGCAAATGGATTTTCAAGAAGAAGACCGACATGGATGGTAATGTACAAACCTTTAAAGGTCGACTGGTTGCAAAAGGTTTCAAACAAATTCATGGTATTGACTATGATGAAACTTTTTCACCAGTTGCCATGGTTAAATCCATTAGGATCTTACTTGCAATAGCTGCATTTCATGATTATGAAATCTGGCAGATGGATGTCAATACAACTTTCCTTAATGGAAATCTGCTTGAGGATGTGTACATGACACAGCCCGAGGGTTTTGTCGATCCAAAGGATGCTGGAAAGATATGCATGCTACAACGATCCATTTATGGATTGAAGCAAGCTTCTCGGAGTTGGAATCTTCGTTTTGATGATGCAGTCAAAGAGTTTGGTTTCATCAAAAACGTAGATGAACCTTGTGTCTATAAGAAGGTCAGTGGGAGCATAATTATCTTCCTAATATTGTATGTAGATGACATACTTCTAATTGGGAATGATATCCCTGCCTTACAATCTGTAAAGAATTGGCTAGGGAATTGCTTTTCTATAAAAGACTTGGGTGAAGCCACCTATGTATTAGGAATCAAGATCTATAGAGATAGATCGAGAAGATTACTTGGCCTAAGTCAAAGTACACACATAGACAAAGTGCTAAAACGGTTTAGCATGCAAGAATCTAAGAAAGGATTCGTGCCTATGACGCATGGAATACATCTCTCGAAGGATCAGTGTCCTTCAACACCAGATGAGAGACAACGCATGAGTAACTTTCCATATGCGTCAGCTATTGGATCTATCATGTATGCCATGATATGTACTAGTCCCGATGTCTTGTATGCTTTAAGCATGACGAACAGATATCAAGTTGATCCAGGTGAATGTCACTGGATTGCAGTCAAGAATATCCTGAAGTACTTGAGAAGAACTAAGGATACGTTCTTGACTTATGGAGGTGAGGAAGAGCTCAATGTAATAGGTTACACTGATGCAAGTTTCCAAACCGACAAAGAAGATTTTCGATCGCAATCAGGATATGTGTTTTGCCTAAATGGAGGTGCTGTAAGCTGGAAGAGTTCAAAGCAAGAGACAGTAGCCGATTCTACAACTGAAGCTGAGTATATTGCTGCCTCAGATGCAGCAAAGGAAGCTGTTTGGATCAAGAAGTTCATTTCTGAACTTGGGGTGATGCCTAGCATTCTAGATCCGATTGAACTCTATTGTGACAACAATGGAGCCATCGCATTGGCTAAGGAACCTAGATCTCACCAAAGATCCAAGCACATACTTCGGCGTTTTCATTTCATTCGAGAAATCGTTGAAAGAGGAGATATAAATATATGCAAAGTACCAACAGATGATAATGTATCTGACCCATTGACGAAGCCACTGTCACAGCAGAAGCATGATCGTCATACTAGATCTCTAGGCATTACGTATATGTCTGATTGGTCTTAGTGCAAGTGGGAGATTTGTTGGGATATGCCCTAAGACAAGTCATTAGATGATTGTTTATGAAATTCAATGTATTATGATTTTATAAATGGCAAATCATTATTATATATTATTCAAATATCTGTGCAATATGAATTGATATATAAGTTAATGTCCTTAAAATAATATTGTATTATTCTTAAAGATTGTCCATAGTCAAGTATTATCATAAATCAGGATAATGATAATACATTGAGACTAGTATGTTTTGATTGATGAATTAATTCATGGATATGATATATCAAATCAACACATGGGTACATGTTAGAGAACAATGTACTGGACAGACCCACCATGAGAATGCTACATGGATAGTTATATGAGTGTCATAAGCAATTCTCATAGTGATAATAATGTATGTAATCCTTACGACTTGAGATATCAGAGATCCCAACATAAGGAGTTATGTATCTTGATATTGTCAAACGTTACCTGTAACAGGGTAAACTATAAAGGCAACTATTGAATACACTACGAATTATGTAGAGGGATGTTGATTGATCAAGATAGGATTTGTCCCTCCTATATAACAGGAGAAGTGTTTGGGCCCTTGATCAAGTAAGACTAAAATGCATGGCTGTGCTCGAATGAGTCGATATGTGATATCGAGCTTATTCGTTTATTATAGTTCTACTTGGGGATCAAGAAATAGAGATTGAATATACGAGTATGACTATTCCATGACTCGTGTTCAATCTAAACACATGGACAAAGGGATTAAGTTACATGGTTAATATTATCACAAGTTCTAAGATTATGTCGAGTCAATGACAGTCTTGTAATTTGGGTAGCCTCGAATGTGTTGCCAGATACCGCTCATTGCTTGTGACATAAAATGAGATTTTATGTCACTGCCAACATTGCAAGATCCTATCGGTTGTTGGCTGCGCATTGAGTTCATGTTCGATCGTTTCTCCAAGTAAAAACATCGATTATAATTTCAATCGAATCGTTTTAGCGAGGCATTTACGATTTCTGTCTGGTTTTCGTTCCTGGTAATCGATTTAGAGAAGTCACAGAAGGTATTTTATACTTTTGTGAATTTTTTTTGCTTTCGTATATGTTACGATGGATCTTGGATTTATGATTCTATTGAAATGTAGAGATGAAACGCAAGTTTTGAATGTGAATCCCACATTTTCATACAGTGAGTTAAAATCTATTGCAATTGGTAAATGGTTTGATTACAACTCTGATGCAATGGCTTTAAAATATTCTGTACCTGGACATCCTAAATGTTGTTTGAGTAATGATGATGATATGAGAAATATGTTTATTCTGTGTAAGATTATAGATGTTCAATTGGTGACAATTGATGTTTATGATGAAAAAAATGCATATCATGGAGTTTCTTCGGGAAGTATGAATTGGCAGACTGTCGATGGTGGTGGCACTGTGCCGATTCAATGTGGTGGTGCATGCGAGACAGATGTGCTCGGAGATACTAGGCAAAATAGTGATGTAAGTGAATTACGTGCACAGGGATGTAACTCATCTGCAGGATATGATTCTGACCTTCAAATGTGTAATTATAAAGGCAAAGAGAAGTTGTTGTTGTGTTCTAGTTGGGCATCGAATATTAGTAGGGTTGGGCAACAGTTTAGTGGTGGTGTAGAAGAGTTTCGATGTGAATTAAGTAAATATTCGGTTGAGGTTGGGTTTGATTTCAACTATGTAAAAAACAATAAAGATAGGGTAATTGCCGAGTGTGCTACAAAACATGATGAGGGCTGTGGTTGGTTTGTGAATGCTAGTGTATCAAGAATAGATAGGTCTTTCTACATAAGAAAATTGCAAAACATGCACACATGTGGGCTGAGAGTGATGAAGAACAAATCAAAAAGGATGAGTTCAGTTCTGATATCTGAAATTATTGCGGAACGAGTGTTTTCAAATCCAACCTTCTCTGCAATCGATGTATGTGAGTTAATGAAGAGAGATTACGGCTTGAATATAACGTACAATAAAGCATGGAGAAGTGTTGAGAAAGCTAGATCTATAGCTTTTGGAAATTATGATGAGTCGTTCCAAGAACTGAATTCATATGTTCACTCGGTGAGAACGATAAATGTTGGAAGTTTTGTAAAGCTTGAAGTTGACGACAACAACCGATTTTCCCGTTTGTTTGTTTCGTTCCGTGCTAGTATTGACGGTTTTAAATATTGTCGTCAAATGTTATTCCTTGATGGAACGTTTCTGAAATCCAGATTCAAGGGCACCCTTCTGTCTGCTACGGCCAAGGATGGGAATCAAGGTAAATTGACTGTTTTAAATTGCACCAGTTGTGGTTTACATGCACCAGTTATTATTTACATGCACCAGTTGTGATTTACATGCACCAGTTATAATAACATGCACCAGTTATGATTTACATGCACCAGTTATAATTACATGCACCAGTTATGATTTACATGCACCAGTTATGATTTACATGCACCAGTTATGATTTGCATGCACCAGTTATGATTTTGAACCAGTTATGATTTACATGCACCAGTTATGATTTACATGCACCAGTTATTATTTACATGCACCAGTTATCATTTACATGCATCAGTTATGATTTACATGCACCAGTAATGATTTACATGCACCAGTAATGATTTACATGCACCAGTTAAGATTTACATGCACCAGTTATCATTTACATGCATCAGTTATGATTTACATGCACCAGTTATGATTTACATGCACCAATTATCATTTACATGCACCAGTTATGATTTTGCACCAGTTATCACTTACATGCACCAGTTATCATTTACATGCACCAGTTATCATTTACATGCACAGTTATGATTTAAATGCACATGTATATAATTTACATGCACCAGTTATGATTTACATGTACCATTTATGATTTACATGCACCAGTTATGATTTACATGCACCAGTTATGATTTACATGCACAGGTATATAATTTACATGCACCAGTTATAATTTAGATGCACCAATTACAGTTACATAATTACATGCACCAGTTATCATTTCCATGCACCAGTTATGATTTACATGCGCCAGTGATAATTACATGCACCAGTTATAATTACATGCACCAGTTATAATTTACATGCACCAGTCATATAATTTACATGCACCAGTTATGATTTTGCACCAGTTATCACTTACATGCACCAGTTATCATTTACATGCACCAGTCATCATTTACATGAACAGTTATGATTTACATGCACAGGTATATAATTTACATGCACCAGTTATAATTTAGATGCACCAATTACCGTTACAAAATTACATGCACCAGTTATGATTTACATGTACCATTTATGATTTACATGCACCAGTTACGATTTACATGCACCAGTAATGATTTACATGCACCAGTTATGATTTACATGCAACAATTATGATTTACATGCACCAGTTATGACTTTGCACCAGTTATGATTTACATGCACAGGTATATAATTTACATGCACCAGTTATAATTTAGATGCACCAATTATAGTTACATAATTACATGCACCAGTTATGATTTACATGCACCAGTGATAATTACATGCACCAGTTATAATTACATGCACCAGTTATAATTTACATGCACCAGTCATATAATTTACATGCACCAGTTATATAATTTACATGCATCAGTTATAAATTAAACGCACCAGGTACGATTACATGCACCAGTTATAATTTACATGCACCAGTTAACAGTTACATGCACCAACTATCTGTAAATAAATTAGATGCACCAGTTATTATTTACATGCATCAGTTAAAATGCATCAGTTATAATTTACATGCACCCGTTATAATTTACATGCACCAGCTATGATTATGATGCATCATTTATAATTACATGCATCAGATACCAATGTCATGTACTAGTTATAACTTATGGTTTTATCTCGTAGGTTTGTTCCCGTTGGCTTTTGCTATAGTTGACTCTGAGAACTATGATAATTGGCGTTGGTTTTTATCTTGTTTGACTAATATTTTAGATAACGGGGAAGATGTTGTATATATATCTGATCGTAATGTCGGTTTGATGGAGGCGCTGCCAGTTGTTTTTGGAGCTTCTCTGAAACACTTTTTTTGTTTATACCATTTAAAGTGCAACTTGCGTGACAGATATTCTGGCAAACACTTTTCAAACAATTTTCGTGAGAGGTTATGTTTCCTGCTGGACGAATGTGCATATTCCCCGACGGTGGCAATTTTTAATGAGAAACTCACTATTTTAAAACGAGAAGGCGGACAAAATATGGAATATTTTTTGCAGGGACTTTCATTGGATAAGTGGACAAATGCATATTCTACTGGGATGAGATATGGAGAGATGTACTCAAATGCAGCGGAGTCCTTCAATTCATGGATCTTAGATGCAAGGGGTCTTCCTATTACCCATATGGTTGACTGTATTAGAGTTAAGTTGATGTGTTTGTTTTGATAGAAGATTACTGGCATGCAAATGGAGTGGGGTGTTGTGTGCTCGGATGGGAAAGAAATGGACATCTTATGTAAATGAAGGTCGTGCTTGGAATGTGAAGATGTCTTCGCATTGCTACTTTGAAGTGTTTTCCCGCCCTGCAGTTACTGTTCACCTTGACAATCAAACATGTTCATGCTACAAGTGGCAGTTGGATGGATTCCCATGTCCTCATGCTATTGCTGTATTCATGAGGAATAAAGTGCAAATAGATGAAGTAGTTGACAAATATTTCCATGTTAGTACGTACAGGCTATGCTATGAAGGAGTCATTTTACCCGTTCCAAGACATACCAAAGGTAATGTTCCTTTGATGGGTATGGAAACAAATGTTTTACCACCGCAAACAAAAAGGCAACCAGGTCGTCCAAAGAAGAGAAGAATTCGATCTAAAGGGGAAAACATTAGACAGTTCCGTTGTAGTCGTTGTAACAAACATGGGCACAATAAAAAAACTTGTAAAGAGCCTATTTGCTGATTTTCGAAAAAAAAGAAAAAATTTACGCAAATGTAATTTTTAACAAATGATTGTGTATCAGTTATAAATGTAAATTTTTTAGTGCAGCGATTAATTTTCATGTACCAGTTATAATACACACGCACCAGGCGTATTATAAATACAATATGATTTACATGCAAAAGTTATAATTTAAGGAAATAGTTATAATTTACATTCACCAGTTATGATTTACATGCACCAGCTATCATTTACATGCACCAGTTATGATTTACATGCACCAGTTATGATTTACATGCACCAGCTATGATTTACATGCACCAGTTATGATTTACATGCACAAGCTATCATTTACATGCACCAGTTATGATTTACATGCACCAGTTATGATTTAAATGCACCAGTTATGATTTACATGCACCAGTTATGATTTAAATGCACCAGTTATAATTTACATGCACCAGTTATTATTTACATGCACAGTTATAAATACATGCAAAAGTTATTATTTACATGCACCAGTTATGATTTACATGCACCAGTTTTCATTTACATGCACCAGTTATAATTTACATGCACCATTTATAATTTAAATGCACCAGTTATGTTTTACATGTACCAGTTATATTTTAATGCACAAGTTATAACTACATGCACCAATTATAATTTACATGCACCTGTTATGATTTTTAGGCAACATCATATTTTCATGCACCAGTTATAACTAACATGCACAAGTTATGATTTACATGCACCAGTTATATTTTACATGCACCAGTTATCATTTTCATGCACGAGTTATAATTTACATGCACCAGTTATAATTTACATGCACCATTTATGATTTACATGCACCATTTATGATTTACATGCACCAGTTGTAATTACATGAAACAATTAAAATTAGATGCACCAGTTATCATTTATATGCACCAGTTATTATTTACATGCACCAGTTATATTTTACATACATCAGTTATCATTTCATGCACCAGTTATCTTTTACATCCAGCAGTTATGATTTACATGCACCAGTTGTAATTACATGCAATAATTAAAATTAGATGCACCAGTTATCATTTATATGCACCAGTTATTATTTACATGCACCAGTTATAACTAACATGCACCAGTTATGATTTACAAGCACCAGTTATATTTTAATGCACCAGTTATCATTTACATGCACCAGTTATAATTTACATGAACCAGTTATTATGTACATGCACTAGTTATCATTTACATGCACCAGTTATAATTTACATGCACTAGTTATTATGTACATGCACCAGTTATAACTACATGCAAAAGTTATGATTTACATGCCAGTTATAACTACATGCACCAGTTAAAATTTGATGCATCAGTTATGATTTACATGCACCAATAATAATTACATGCACCAGTTACAATTTACATGCACCAGTTACAATTTACATGCACCAGTTATAATTTACATGCACCAGTTATGATTTACACGGACCAGTCGAAATTTACAAGCACCAGTAATAATTTACATGCACCATTGAAAATTAGATGCACCAGTTTTATTTTACACAGGCTAAAGATTCTGTTTATCATTTTTGTAACAAATTTGAATCATGAATAATCATCTTCGCCATCTTTACCCTGTAATCTGTATTGTAGTCCACACTACAATGCTTTGGCACCGGCTGTCCTCTCATAATCTTTTCCATGTTCATGCAAACGAAGACACCACAGTCGACGGACCCAGATTTCTGTTGTGCAGCTTCTATATATGACTCAATTTGAAATATTTTTTCACTAGGAGTATATTGTATACCCTTTGATATAGGGTCATTCTCAATCACTCTATGCATAGCTTCTTCGACATATTCTTTCTGTAAATTGGGTACGAGTTCAAATTCTTTTGTCAGCATACTTATAATAATTTAGAAAATAACTCTTAAAATATAACGTAAATTACCAGTATTTTGGCCTTCTCGAAGTAGTGATCAGTTTCATCTTCCCTGCGTGGCCTTATTGAGTTGTAGTGTGTCCACTTCGATTCTTGCAAGTCAAATACGAGCAATGTCCAATGGTAGCCAGTAGTCACCGATGGATCCTCACGGCCACATGTGTTTATAGGAAAAATAAGGAATCTATATTCCATGGCTTGGGCAATCTTTCCATTTATTTGGTATTTTGCTGCCTCTTCGCAATATATCTCTCGTGATCTCCTTGCAACGTAATGCTGTCAAGCAGCACGTAGAAATTTAATAAACATGATTTTTATAAGAAATTAAAATTAATAACTTGTGTTTTATTACCCAAGACAAGCAATCAAAAACGTAGTAAGTCTTCCTTTGCCCTAATTTCTCAAGCTGCCTATCAATAAGGATGCTCCAGCAGTCAACAATCTGAAAGGTGTGATCAGACATTTTGCAATGAGTTAATATCAAGAAAATAGACAAGTGAACAACTCTTTTGATAAACCGTTTACATCGTTAGGAATTGAAAGTCCGTTAAGTATGGCTCCAATATATTTAACAGGTATTTGTTTTGCTGCCATATTGTCTCGCCAAATCACTCCCCTGCACACAATGATAAATTGCAACATTTATTGGTTTCATCTAGTTGAATTAATTTACTTTTTAAAAGAATAAAACAAGTCATACCATTGTCCATGATCCTTGTTGAATTTCAGTAACCAATCTTTTTCTTCTTTGGTCAACCGTTTGAAGATGACATTTCGTGGTTTGAACTTGAAAGGCTCGTCATCCTTATTGTCTTTAACGCGTGTTGCAACCTCAAAATTATCATCATCTTGCAATGCTATTTTATATTTACTGGCTTTTTTGGGTTGATCTTTTTCTTTTACAGCAGAGCTTTTTTGTGTTGACCTCCTAGCCCTTTTCAAGGAGGGGTACGTATGGTCACGATCTTTATGGGCCATTCGGTCCAATATGTTCTTAATTCTTTTCACCATTGATGTCTGTGCCTCGTTTAATTTCACGAGTTCTACATTTTCCTCGCTCAACATCATTGCAGCTGTTTTTGTGCTGCTCAAGTCGTTGTCAACTGCTTCCTTATCCTTTTTTAAACTTTCGATTCGAGCATGTAGCTGTGCAACGATGTTGTCGAGTTCTTCCTTTTGTTTCAGAACTTCGTTATTTCTGGCATGCAATTCTTTCAGGTCTTCTTCTTTCAGCATGATCATTGTTCTTGCTTCTTCCAGCTGTGTTCTTAATTCTGCATTGTTGAGCCACTGGACATCGTGCTCAGAAACAAATGAGTCAAATTTCACCTTCAACTCTTTTAACTCATTTTCCCTTCTCATAAGTTCCTGCTTTGTTTCTTGGAGTTGGGTGGCCAATTCTGCGGATTGAATAAAATCTGGATTTTGAGTTGAATCCAATGGTTCTTCACTTGCCATATTCACATCTTCATGAAATTCATCTCCTTCTCCATCAGTAGCAAACAAAGATTCCTCACCATAACTTTTGTCAGCAACATTAAAGAGTTGCGTCTCGATCTCGTTATGAACAAACACTTCAACCAACATATCCTCATTGGACATGTCAACATCATCATATAAATTTTCGCCACGTGAATGTTCAGAAAGATCCAGCAGTACCTCAGCAATTGTTGCATCAGGGAAATATGCAACTTCTTCTTCTTCATATTCTCTTAAGTCAAATTCGGGTTCTTCATTAAGACTTACAGCTCGATGTTCTTGTCGTTCTGCAACAGATGGTTCTTTATTTTCAATATCTTGTTGCAGGAGTTCAGCTTCCTCAGTTGTCAGTTGTAAAAAGCTTTCCAATATCTGGTGCACCAGTTATATTTCAAGCACCAATTATAAATTCATGCACAAGCTATATATCATGCAACAGTTATCTTTCATGCACCAGTTATGATTATGATGCACCAGTTATAATTGTATGCACCATTTATAATTGTATGCACCAGTTATGATTTACATGCACCAGTTATGATTTTGAACCAGTTATGATTTACATGCACCAGTTATGATTTACATGCACCAGTTATGATTTACATGCACCAGTTATGATTTAAATGCACCAATTATGAATTACATGCACCAGTTATGATTTTAATGCACCAGTTATAATTACATGCACCAGTTATGATTTACATGCACCAGTTATCATTTACATGCATCAGTTATGATTTACATGCACCAGTTATGATTTACATGCACCAGTTATTATTTTGCACCAATTATGATTTACATGCACCAGTGATGATTTACATGCACAAGTTAACATTTACATGCACCAGTTATCACTTACATGCACCAGTTATGATTTACATGCACCAGTTATGAATTTGAACCAGTTATCACTTACAGGCACCAGTTATCATTTACATGCACCATTTATGAATTACATGCACCATTTATGAATTACATGCACCAGTTATAATTTACATGCACCAGTTATAATATACATGCACCAGTTATCATTACATGCACCAGTAATGATTTACATACACCAGTTATGATTTAAATGCACTAATTATGATTTACATGCACCAGTTATGATTTTAATGCACCAGTTATGATTTACATGCACCAGTTATGATTTACATACATAGATATATGATTTACATGCACCAGTAATGATTTACATGAACCAGTTATGATTTTGCACCAGTTATAATTTACATGCACCAGTTATGATTTACATGCACCAGTTATGATTTACATGCACCAGTTATGATTTAAATGCACCAATTATGAATTACATGCACCAGTTATGATTTTAATGCACCAGTTATAATTACATGCACCAGTTATGATTTACATGCACCAGTTATCATTTACATGCATCAGTTATGATTTACATGCACCAGTTATGATTTACATGCACCAGTTATGATTTTGCACCAATTATGATTTACATGCACCAGTGATGATTTACATGCACCAGTTATGATTTACATGCACCAGTTATCACTTACATGCACCAGTTATGATTTACATGCACTAGTTAAGAATTTGAACCAGTTATCACTTACAGGCACCAGTTATCATTTACATGCACCATTTATGAATTACATGCACCAGTTATCATTTACATGCACCAGTTATAATTTACATGCACCAGTTATCATTACATGCACCAGTTATGATTTACATACACCAGTTATGATTTAAATGCACAAATTATGATTTACATGCACCAGTTATCATTACATGCACCAGTTATGATTTACATACACCAGTTATGATTTAAATGCACCAATTATGATTTACATGCACCAGTTATGATTTTAATGCACCAGTTATAATTTACATGCATCAGTTATAATTTACATTTATGATTTACATGCACCAGTAATGATTTACATGCACCAGTAATGATTTACATGAACCAGTTATGATTTTGCACCAGTTATAATTTACATGCACCAGTTATGATTTACATGCACCAGTTATGATTTACATGCACCAGTTATGATTTTGAACCAGTTATGATTTACATGCACCAGTAATGATTTACATGCACCAGTTATCATTTACATGCACCAATTATCATTTACATGCATCAGTTATGATTTACATGCACCAGTAATGATTTACATGAACCAGTTATGATTTTGCACCAGTTATCATTTACATGCACCAGTTATATAATTTACATGCACCAGTTATATAATTTACATGCACCAGTTATATAATTTAGATGCACCAACTACAATTACATAATTACATGTAACAGTTATGATTTAAATTCCCCATTATGATTTAATGCACCACTTACAATTTCACGGTTTAGATCCTTCAATTCAATTGAGCTTAGCTTTTTGTACAAATCTACGAGATTCCATTTCATGAATCTGGGGAACAGATTCGCATCCACTGGATCAATTATCTTCGTTTTCTCGCATAGACAATACTATAAAAAAAATGTTAGTCAATGTTATTAACAAACCAGGGATATTAATTGCAAAAAAATATTTGTACGCAACGTACCGGTATCAACGGAACACAACCAGAATGTTTTTCATTGTTGGATTCTATCAGGCTGCTCAATAAATTGTTTAAAATGTGTTCCGACCAATTGAGGGTGCATATTCTCTCCATATCATCCACAAGTGCAGCATAACCCCAGTTCAGGTTTGAAGATTTTGTAGCAATGAACAACGTTGCAAGTATGTACAAAACAACCAAACGAGCAACATCATTGACATCTGTAATATCCTGGCTTCCCACCTTAGAAATCAATTTCTTGTAAATTAAGCTCTTGCTCATTCTGTAATCCCGTAATTTCTCTTTCTCGGGGAAGCATCTAGTTAGGAATGTTGTACATGGGTTGTCTAACATATGCGTGTCAATGTCCTTGTTGCCATCTCTTATTCCAAAAATTACTCGAACATCACTCGTAGTAATGGTCATTCTATGCTCCCCAAGATGGAATCCTTTAGATTCCTTGTGGAAACAATCTATTATTTTCTTGATTGCCACATCCCGTTTCTTGCAATGTTTCAATTCCACCCTGTTGGCTTGAATAGCATTAACCATATGCCAAAAGGGCGTACGCTGCAACACTTGTAAATGTTCATCTCTGAGTTCAATTTTTTTCAGATCAATCACTACTGTTTGCAGGTTAGATCTGTATAATGATGTCTTATGCGATATTTTGCTAATTTCTTCCTCTGTTGGCGAGGATTCAATTGGTGCTGTAATTAAACAAATACGAGTGACATTAAATTAAACATTTCACACAATAACAATTTAGTTCATCATTGCCCTAGTTGGGGGAAAAAACCGAATCAATACAGAAATCTCATTACAAACCTGAATATTTCAAGAATATACATAACATGTTTACAGAACTCAGTAGAAAATTACAAGAAATCGAAAAACGTTATACATACCATGTTTTGTTACACGCGTGCGTCGATTCGTCTTCCTCTTCTCAGCCATTTTCTGCAAAGTTTTGAGCGACTTTGGAGCCATGTCTTATCGTCTTACAGATTACGATTTTGGAATCTTAAAGGAAGTATAGTTGGATTGCGTTGGATGGAAGAGACTTTGGTATTAAAATCGAAAAGTTTTAGAAACGAATTCAAAATCGATGTAAAATGAAGTGAGAGAATTAGAATTTTGTCAGAGTGAATGTAATGTACCGGACGTTGCAAATCGGAAGAGAAGGGTTTGCCGCCTTTGGTTTAACAGTAGTAAGGGTATATATGTATTTTTGGCCCAAAGTGGACCTAAATAGTTTAATGTTTTTTTCTTAGACTAGCTTCAACAAATTTCAATCATAATGTACCGGCCTGATTTTTTCCCTTTAATTAAATCATGGGTTTGGGCCCATAAGGCTTTAAGAAAGTCTTGAACCTTAATTAAATCCTACATATATAATTAGATAACAAGGTGATTAATTTGATTAATCCTAGATATCAAAAACCTAGCCACATAAAGGTTGAATCTCTCGGCCACCTCTCAACAAAAGTGATCTATCGGCCGCCACCTTGATCTTTTGTGTTTCCGGCCATCTTCATTCGATTTAGAATCGTGTGTGGTTATTGTTCCGGTTTAAGAACTAGTCTAGCAACTTGTTCTTAAATCCTTTTTTCGATTTGATCGTGTGGATACTGTAGAGACGAAGGTGTAAATTTTCGTTTGTGACTCGTGGTGCTACAACGAGGATTCTGCATCAAACACGCTACAAGGGTGAGACTCTTTAATCATTCCGATATGAATACTCTGTATAGGTCCTCGGTTAGGAATCCAAATTTTGTTTTCCTCTGCGTATTTGCTTGTTGGATTCCTTACAATAATATCCAAGTCAAGTTCATAATTCGCCTCAAAGTACTCTCAAATAGGTTCTAGGATAACTCAAATATGCTCAAGATAAACCATAGAGGTCACAAATTTTTTTCACTATTCAACATGTAATCCACAAAATCATGACTCAATGTGCTCAAAATATTCCTGAATCTTGACATACTAACTCAACAAAGGATATTCACATACATGTCAAAAAATTTTAAGACTCAAGTTGAGATGTAAAGTGAGATTATTTTCATCATGTAATACAATCACTATTCTAATTCAGTTATTTCTCAAGGTTGAACTAGTTTTCCATAAAAAAAATTTAGATGCTCAAGGAAAACATAAGTGATCGTGCAATAAATAGCCAGCAAAAGCAACCAATCAACAGCCAGTAAACACCCCCAAACTTAACATGTGCATTGCCCTCAATGTACATAAACAATAAAAGCAAAGACAAAGCACAAATAGAAGGGCCAATTGGGGTCATCACCATACCAAAATTTAAAGTAACTATGAAATTCAAAAACAAAGATAAGGGGAAAGATAAGTTCTTTGTTTATAGTCTCAAGCTAGACTTCTTACCCAATCACCTTAATTGACCGAAGTGCGTGGATTGACATCATCCACGCGGTGGTGCTTCAACTCTGTCCATTTACAGTGAATGGTATGGGCTTATGCCATAGGACTGCTTCTCTCTCATTGAATTGCCCCCTTGTGCGTATTTTCACCTTTTGGCTTCCTTTGGCATCACTTTGCTATGGTATTCATCTACTTCATTCCCAAGCTTGGTCTCCACTTCAACCTTACTTTTTCCTTGCACCATGACGTGGCTAGAAATATACACATTTAGTGGATTTAATTGCCTACGATTTGGTATGTTTTGATGGATAAATTGATACATATACTACCTAATCTTATATTTGTGTAAATGTAGGTGGAATCAAGGAAATCGAGCTAACAATGGTGAATAAGGACCAAGAAATGCATTGGAGATGATAAGGGATCAAAGTAGACCAAGAAAATGCATAAAAGTGATTTTTAACAACGATTAATCGTGCTCCAAAGTCTGATCAATCGCGTGAGGCAGAAGTTTTAGGCAACAAAAAATAGCAGCCCGCGATAGATCTCCCGACGAAGAATTTTGAAAAAAAGAACCAGTGATCGATCGCTGGTTTCTATCGATCGATCGTCAGTAATGTCCGAGAAATTTTGGAAACTTGATTTTTTTACCTTAATTTGGAGGTTCTATCCCACCTACTAGCCTCCCTATATACATCACACAAAAATCAGACTTTTGAGCATCTAGATAGTTAGGGTAGAGTAGTTTAGATTATTTTAGAATTTTGCTTATAATTTTGTTGAAGACGCCTACAAAGATCTAAGAGAAGGCGGGATTGACAACCTCGACAAGTGGAGATCGGATTGAGTCTTTTGTGAATCGATGAAATAGATGATAATATCCAAGATATAGTCGCCCGATTACAAGAATCATTTTCAATAGTTTAATCACTTGCTTTTAATTTTAATTAGTATAATTCATTCACAACCCCATTGTTTATTTTACTGTTTTGTTTTGATTTTCATTAACACATAGATTCACACCTCCTTTTGGGATCGATCCTTACTCACACTACTACATTTTTGTTATCAATCTTGAGGATTGAATGTGGTTAATTTGGGCGTACACGATAAGCGCGCACCAAATTTTGGTGCCGATGCCGGGGAAGCTTTGTATATTTTTGTGTTAATTCTTTTTTATATTGTTACTTCTAGTGCTACTTTGGTTTGTTCGTGCTTACAGGTGAACACCTGTATGGTTGCAAAACTTACTGAACGTTCTTTGCAATTTCAATAGGAATCGAATGATAGCATTTAGAAGTTAAACACTGAAATAGAACAACTAAACGCATCGATCAATAGGACAACACCACAAGCACCAAGAGAGACCATGGTTGCAATCGCCTCAAGGAGTGACGAAGAGGTAGAAACCTCGGGGAAGGTGGTACTGATGACACCCAAGCTAGAAGAGGAGACACATGTGACACTAGAAAAGGAGTTTGCACATCATGCACCTCCAAAAGGTATGTTTCCATCAACCCCCTATGTTGAATATGTACATGAATCATGTGCTGAGAAAAAAGGAACTGAGGATCGAATACTGTGATGAAATGGACAAGTGGGACGATTTTTTTCCAATGATGAGACGGACCCCTACAATGCAAGGATCCAGGTATGTTCACTGTCTCATGCACAATTGAAAATAATAGAAATTGCTAAGGACATGCTAGACTTAGGAACAACAATAAATGTTATGCCTTATTCAATCTATACCTCTTTAAAACTAGGACCTTTGAAAAAAGCTGAAATTTCTATTCAATTAGCAAATATGTCTAATGTGAATCATAGGGGAGTATTTGAGGACGTTATAGTGAAAGTTGATAATTTGGTCTTTCCTGCCGACTTCTACATCTTGACATTGAAAAAGATGATACGAGCAACCCTGTTCTGTTAGGGAGACCATATTTGAAAACTTCCAATTGCATAATAGATGCGTGGAGCTTTTTCTATGTAGTTTGATGGTGAAATAGAGTTTAATATTCATGATGCCATGCATTCTCATACTATTGATTACACTATTGGCATCACCACTCATTCATCACATGAACACTCACATTATGTCGTTGAGCATGAATTAGGGGTAACCATTGATCGACTTGTTGACAAAGAAGGTGCAGAAGAAATTCTGACTGATACTTCATGCATTACTACTACTTTGCAAACACCTGATACTAAACTTTCAAATTTTGACTTGCAGGCACCTGATATTGAGCTAAAACTTCCTCCTGAACAATCTTCGGATACATCAATAGAAAATGAGGGGATCAGAAAAAGATTGAGAACCTCCAAGAGGTACAAGGCAAATATGCATCACGTTCGAGTTGTCAGGAGGATACTGAGGTGGAAAAAGATAGATATGTAGGCCATGCATAAACCACCATGAGCCCGAGAACTGGCGTCGGGCCACCGACGTAAAATAGAGGCGCTGCTTGGGAGGCAATCCAAGGGGAGTTAGTTTTCTTTTTCATTTTTTATTGCTTTATTAGTTTAATTTCTCTCTACATGCAATTTGACTTACATTGGGGACTGTTGGGAAAACATTTCTAAGTTTTGGTGGTGACAAACATCAACTGGATACAAAGACCTACCAGGTGACAAACATCAACTGGATACAAAGACCTACCAGGTGACAAACATCAACTGGATATAAAGACCTACCGGATGGACACTTACTGGATGGACATCTACCGGATGGACACCAACCGGATGGACATCTACCGGACAAACACCTACCGGATGGACATCAACTGGATGGACATCTATTGGATGGACACTTACCGGATGGACACCAACCTGATGGACATCTACCGGACAAACACCTATCGGATGGACACCAACTGGACAAACATCTACTGGATAGTCATATATTGAACAAAGACATCTACTTGTTACAGAAGAATGAACGACCAGTTGAACGAAGAAAGCCAGCATAGGTCCAACCATCCAGCAAGAGCACAAAGCAACAAGACAAAATAAGTACAACCTATTCTGACAAAGGTACAACAGAGCGGCGCACCCTGCTATATCTCCGCCACCATTAGCGTCAGAATAAAAGAGCCGTTGCTTAACAAAATAGGAAAGAAGACAATCAGAATTTGGAAAGCTGATCTCTTCCTAATTGTAGGGTCTTCCTACCTTAACATCATTATAATAATGTATTATGGACTAAACATGCATTAATAACATCTTAGGGTTCCGTTTGTAGCCTTGAGCTAATAGGATTACAGGCCAAAAATAAAATTTCCAAAAGCTAATTAATTACATTCTCGATAATGGATGTTAAAGCTATAGATTTACACTACTCCTAGAGTAGAGACTATCCAAAAATCCTGTAACCTAAATTCTTTCATGCTCCTCGAAGCTCACTGCCTCAACCCGACCCTTAGCCCTTCAATCCAGAAGTGTACCTACAGGAACAACCCATCATGAGCATGTACATCATTACTTAACATTATAAGATAATGGCATATAAATAGATGCATGAAAATAATTGGTTAATATATACTTCCTGGTTAATCGCATTAACCCACTTTTGTTGTCCATGTTTCATAGTCATGCATGTAATCATTAGTTCTTGACATAACTGATTAAAATCGTACTTCACTTAAATGCTCATAATCAACAATGTTAATTAGAAATGTGACTGTTCTGGTCCTGCTATGACAGCGGCACAATTGGGCCCCTCACTACCACATATAGCGGTACTGTGATATCCCTCGCTACACCTTGATAGCGGATATATCTCCTCCCTAGCTACGTCAGCGGTAAGTACCTTCCTCGCTTGCCCATAACAACTACCGGAACATTCTAACATTTCCAATAACATAGTTTAACATACATCATAAACATCATAGCATCTTTACTCATCATAAACATCATCTTCACTTATCATAAACATCATCGTAAACATCATATCATCTTTACTCATCATAGACATCATCGTATCTTTACTTATCATAATCATCATCATAAACATCATAAATACTTATGCAATCATTGCGTAGTCATAGTATAGGAGTGTGTTTTACCGTCCGATGCCCGTACGTCTCTTACATACCTTAATCTCAAAAGTGGAGAAGTTGAAGAACTTTATCTCCTTGAAGTTGTTGGCACCTGGGATAGTTCTACACAACCATACAAATCAATATTAGAAGCCAATTTATAAGCCAATACCAAAAATTCCATCAATTATGCCAAAAAAATAATTTTCAGCAAAATCGCTATACCGATCGATCGGTCCAAGCTACCGATCGATCGGTAAACATCCGAATTTAAGAATTTAGCTACGGCCTTTCACCGATCGATCGGTCCAGGGTACCGATCAATCGTTAACCATCCATCGACCGATCGGTCACTTTCACCGATCGATCGGTAAATAAAGAAATATCACCCCTCGCTACGCACTTGCACCGATCGATCGTTGCCCTGCTACCGATCGATCGGTTGCTGTGACATTTTCGGGTAAACTTCATTTTTGTGCATAAAACTACCAAATAAACCAACACATCTTAAACCAAAGGCATCCCAACAACTCATCACCACAAAAACCTCATAAAACCCACATTTAACACAACAAAATCCATAACTCAAAAACAACCCACAACACAACCAACCCATTTCCAAAACAAACCCCATTAAAACTTTAAGAAGGGTTTCATACCTCTTGAGGACTCCAATTCCTACCAATAATCTCACAAATCAAGCTTTTGCAAGGATTTCTCCTCTCCTTGGAGCCAAAAATCGAAAATGGGAAGGAAGGTAGGGTTTGAGAGTGAAATTTGGGGATTTTAGAGTGAAAGATAAAGTGAGGTGGGTATAGTGGGGTAATGGTGAAAAGGTTAATTAAAATTGAACCCCAAAGTAACATGATGTATAAAATACCCCAACATGGTATTTTAAAAGCATTTTACAAAAATGCAACAACTCTCAATAAATTCATATCTTCCACATAATTATCAATCGACATAATTGAATCATGTTAACACCTCATTTTACAACATACAAAACATGCACCCTGAAATGCAACCCCCGGGTCACGCCTATCATGACTAAGCATTTCAACATGATAATTAATTCCAACACATAAATCAATTATCACCATAATTAATCACGTAAACATGATTAATGCCCAAATTGCAATTAATCATTTCGGGGACATCACAATACTCCCCTACTTATAAGATTTCGCCCTCGAAATCGCATGCACTTACCCAAAACGAAACTAAACATAAATCACATACCAGAAAATAGTTCCGGGTAATGCTGCACCATATGCCGTTCCGTCTCCCACGTAGCCTCCTCGACACCCCGACAATCCCACTGAACCTTGACCATCGGTATAACCTTGCTTCGTAATATGCGATCCTCTCGATCCAGAATTCTGATTGGTCGTTCTACGTAGGATACATCTGAGTCCAACTGTACTTCAGTAGGCTGTAATACATGAGACGGATCTGGCTCATACTTCCGCAACATAGAGACGTGAAAGACATCATGAATCCCAGATAAAGACGGCGGTAGAGCCAAACGGTAGGCCAAAGTACCGATGCGCTACAATACTTCATATGGCCCAACAGACCTCGGAGATAACTTCCCCCGCATACCAAAACGAACCACACCCCTGAAAGGTGAGATCTTTAAAAAGACTTTATCTCCCACTTGAAATTCTAGCGGTCGTCGTCGCTTATTGGCATAGGCTGCTTGTGTTGGGATATGCCCTAAGACAAGTCATTAGATGATTGTTTAAGACATACAATGTTTATGATTTTATGAATGGCAATTCATTATTATGTATTATTCGTTTAACTGTGCAATGTGAATTAATATATATGTTAATGTCCTTAGAATAATATTGTATTATTCTTAAAGATGTCCCTAGTCAAGTATTATCATGAATAGGGATAATGATAATACGTAGAGACTAGTATGTGTTGATGGATGAATTGTTCATTGATATGAGATATCAAATCAACACATGGGTACATGTTAGAGAACGATGTACTGGACAGACCCACAATGAGAATGCAACATGGATAGATATGATCGTCATATGCAATTCTCATAGTGATAATAATGTATGTAATCCTTACGACTTGTGATCATCAGAAATCCCAACATAAGGAGTTATGTATCTTGATATTGTCAAACGTTACCCGTAACAGGGTAAACTATAAAGGCGACTATTGGATACACTACGAATTATGTAGAGGGATGTTGACTGATCGAGATAGGATTTGTCCCTCCTATATAACAGGAGATGTGTTTGTCCCTTGATCAAGTGAGAACTAAAATGCATGGCCATGCTCGAATGAGTCGATATGAGATATCGAGCTTATTCGTTTATTCTAGTTCTACTTGGGGATCAAGAAATAAAGATTGAATATACGAGTATGACTATTCCATGACTCGTGTTCAATCTAAACACAAAGGACAAATGGATTAAGTTACATGGTTAATATTATCACAAGTTCTAAAGGTTATGTCGAGTCATTGACATTCTTGTAATTTGGGTAGCATTGATGTGTTGCTAGATACCGCTCAATGCTTGCGACATAAAATGAGATTTATGTCGCTACCAACATTACAAGATCCTATCGGGTCGCACAAAAGATTAAATCGATAAGGGAAACTAAATTCATGAGATGAATTAAATAATTAAGAGGAGTCTTAATTAATAATTGTAAGGATTAAATTAAAATCATGGGCTTAAGCCCATGAGGCTTTATGAAAGCCTTTAATTAAATCATATATAATTTGATTACATGGTGATTAATAGGATTAACACTTAATATCATAAAACCTAAAACCTCAAGGTGCTCTCGGCCACCGCTTGTTCGAAGATCATCGCCGCCGCAGCCTTGCTCTTCACGGCCGTGCTTGTTCGGTTATAGTAACCGTGAGGGTTTTGTTTGTTTAAGAACAAGTCTAGCAACTTGTTCTTGAACGTCCCTTGCCCGATTTGATCGTGTGGATACCGTAGAGGCAAAATTTGCTAAGTTTTGCTAGTGGCTCGAAGGACTCGTTTGTGATGACCAGAGATTATAGATATTAACCCCGGAGTGTTAATAACCCCTAAAGTTGTTTTACGTGGCGATTGGAGTTTAATCGAAGTGTTGGGCCTTCCAGGATCGTCTATTTGAGTAGTTGGGATCGTTGGATCCCGAGGTTGAGATCGTATTCTCATTTCGGTGAAAACCTATGAGTTGGGTTTTTAGAGTGACTCGGAATCTCGGGTGCTTTGTGTGGGCACCGGTAGGAGGTTTTTGAGTTAGAGAGAGAATTTTTGAAAACAGATGATTTTTAATGAATCATGATGTATTTGTGGGGCTATTAGTATTTCGGGGTATTTTTGCTATAAATACCAGTTGAACCCGAGATTTTAATTATCGGAACCATTTTTCCTCACCTTGTTTCTCTCTCCTCGCCCGCGCGATATTCCCGTCTGCCCCTACCCCCGCGCACAAAAGCGCTTCGCCCGCCACCGTCCGGCGCGTCCGACCCGCCGCCGGCTTCGTCTCGTCCAGGCGCAGCTTCCCACACCAACAATTTGAAGTTTGGTCGCGATTTGAGTTCGGATTTTGCAGGAAAGCGCCGATCCCCAATTTTCTAGGGTTCTTCGATTTTCGTCCGATTTCCTTCCGATCTTCGTATGGGTAACCTTCCTTACCCCTTTTTCATCCCTCTCATGTAATTCCCTGCTAAATTTGGTGGTATTGTGTTCAAATTTAAGGATTTGTGTTCGAATTTAAGGATTTTGGTTCGAATTTCATGCTGTTTGCGTGGGTTATGTTCGAATTTTGGGGGTTTTTGGTGAGGGATGATGATTATTGCTATTGATCGATTAATTCATGTTTTAGATGATTTATGGTGCTTAGTTTGGGTTCGATTTGTGTTGTGAAGGTTCAAAAATTTGTGGGGAGTTCTTGAGCAATTTTTGATAATGGTTAATTGTCGTGTGTTGACAATATTTTTGAGGGTTATGGGTGTGCTTGAGCATGGGTTGCATGTTCGTAAATAATTGTGAAATATTTATCATGTTAGCACATCGTTCCTCGGAGCATGGAACTCGAGCAAGGTTTGGCTCGGACTTCGGAAATTTAAGGTACGTGCGACGTACGAGCATTACTGTATATAAGAGCATTTGTGAAATGCATAATGTATTTTAACTGCATTAGATGGTTGTTGGTATGGCTATATATATATATGTGTTGATATGACTATGGAACGACCTAGTCTTGACATCGCTGCCACAAGTGTGCGTAATACTAGAGTAGTATAACCTTACATGAGATATGGGGTACTGGGTTTATATGACTATTGTAGGGCATTTGAGATGCCTGAGAATGATCGTGGAATCATGTATTCATTATAAGACATGTGAGATGTCTAAGTATAATGGAGAATTGGTAAAATAAATGCTAGGCATTTGAGCTATCTGTGATTGGTAGCAAAGTCGAAAAATCAGTATTAGATATCGAGATATCTATATTTGTATGTATAATGAATTTGGAATCATTAATTATTGATACTTGAGAATCAGGCATGCTATGAGTTAAATCAATGTGTTGATTTACTGATTTTTGAGATTTGATGAGTTTGATGATTGTGAGGACAGGGACAGTACACGGAATCCCGGATGAGGACGTTGCCATCCAGGGAGTATCGTTTAAAATTCATTAGTATTTACTTTTGTTGTAAATTATGAATTTCATTATTGTGATTATGGGATTTTGTGTATTGGTATGCTCACCCCGTTGGGGGCTGTCTTTGTTGGGGCAGGTGAACAGGTACATCGATGGCTGTGGAGCTGGGCTCGAGCTGTTGATTGGATGTACTCCCAGGATCGTGGTACCAGGGCTTGATGGAGCACGGTATCGTATAGAGTACTTATATACACCTGAGGATTATATGCATATTCATGATGCTCGCATGTGAGCACGATTATACTTGTATATGGGTTGTATATAAAGGCATAAGCCTTTCTCTCTTTCATTCTATGTTGCATGCAATTAAGAGTAGAATTGCTAATGATATGAGAGTCATGGGTGTATTATGTGGGTGTTGAAACCCACTTATTGTA